>BSUD01000005.1:103701147-103737994 GCA_033239045.1 Fagopyrum esculentum
CACAATCAATTTGGAGGGATGGAAGGAGAGTCTCCTCATCAACACTTGATGAATTATGAGATCTTGATGGAGACTCTTAGACCACCAAGATTGGAGAGCAACAACCATAAGCTAAGGGCCTTTTCCTTCTCTCTTAAGGACAAAGCCTTGGCTTGGTATCAATCTATTCCGCAAGGGCGAGTTGGTACTTGGGAGGAGATGACAACCGAGTTCTTGACCAAGTTCTTCCCACCTTCCAAGACCACCGAGTTAAGAGGAAAGATCAATGCCTTTGTGATGAGGGATAGAGAAAGTTTGTTCAAGTCTTGGGAGAGATTTAAGGACCTTCTCCTAGATTGTCCACACCATGGCATACCAAAGATTGAGCTATTAGAGATCTATTTCAAAGGGCTTGATGAAGATAGTCAATTCAAGCTTCAATCTCTCTCCGGTGGGACATTTATGGAGAAGCATGTAGATGATGCTTGGGAGTTTGTGGAGAAGCAAGCTCTAGTGATTGAAAAGTACTCTCATAGGAAGAGCGAAGGAAGAAAGGCGGGAGCGTATGAGGTGAGTGAAGTCACCATGAGCAATTTCAAGCTTGACGCCATCAACAACGAGTTGAAATCCTTGAGAGAGTTATGTACTACCACCTTGAAGAGTCAAGCAACTCCTCAAGCACCTCCAAGAGCTAACTTGTCTTCCAAGGAGGAAGATGTAAATTATATGGGAAGGGGCAACTTCAACAATTACCAAGGCCCAAGGAACTTCAACAACAACCGGCAATTCAACAATTACCGGCCCAACCATAACCATCCCGGGTTTTCTTACTCTAACCCGGATGGAGCCTTGAACCCTCCCGCTTCTACAAGCACGACTCCACCACCAAGAGCTTCACAAGAACCTCCACCCGGATTCACTCAACCTCCAAAGGATAGAACCGAAATGATGTTTGAGCAATTGCTTGGAAGGTTGAGTGGTCTTGAGAGCACGGTAACTTCTATCTCAAAGGCTCAAAAGGTTTTGGAAGCACAAGTGTTCCAAAAGGCGGGTGAAGCACATAGAGATCCGGGAAAGCTTCCCGGAAGAACCGAAGAAAACCCAAGAGGCCAAGTGTTGGCTATTACAACAAGAAGTGGGTTAAGCATGAAGGATCCTTTGCCCAAGGAAAATGCTAAAGGAAAGCAAGTGGTGAATGAAGAAGAAACTTTGCAAGGAGATGGAGGCAAGAGCAAGGATGTAGAGCCAACCTATGTGGCACCGCCTCCATACAAGCCACCACTACCGTTCCCTCAATCACGAGCAAGAGCTCGCTTGGACAATCATTTTGGTAAGTTCCTTGAACTAATGTCTAAATTGCATATTAACATTCCGTTCATGGATGCTATTTTAGGGATGCCGGCATATGGCAAGTTCTTGAAGGAAATACTCTCCAACAAAAGGAAGTTGGAGGAGTATGGTGAGATAAGGATGACTAAGAGATCATCGGAGTTGATTCAAACAATGAAGGAAGAGATGCCTCCCAAGCTAAGGGATCCGGGATCCTTTTGTGTGCCAATCGGAGTAGGAGAAGTGAAGTATGATGCCCTATGTGATCTTGGGGCAAGTGTGAGCATCATTCCGCTTGCACTTTGCAACAAGGTCGGGCTAGGAGAGCCAAAACCGGTCAAGATGACCCTCTATATGGCGGACCGATCCATCACCCACCCGGTTGGGATTCTTGAAGACATTCCGGTGCAATTGGGAGGATTCTATGTGCCTATCGACTTTGTAGTGTTGGACATTCCGGCGGATTACCCGGTTCCCATCATCTTAGGAAGACCTTTCCTAGCCACATCCGGATGTTTAGTGGATTGCAAGAACGGGACTCTCTCCTTCAACATTGGAGAGGAGAACATCAAGTTCAAGCTATCCACAATGATGAAAGGGCCAACCCTTGATGAAGATATCTTCAACATAGTCGAGCAAGAAGAATCTAGGGAAATGGTGAGCTCGATTTTGATCAAGGATCCCTTGGAAAAGGTTCTTACCTTGAGTATGATGGAGGAGGACATTGAAGAGAATTGCAATGAAGAGATCAAAGCCTTGGAGGCATTGGAAGAAGAGCCAAGAGCTGGATTTGAGAGCCACGAAGAAATTGTGAACAACTGCAAGTTCCACGGTCGAGATTTAGGAACCACGGCCGTCAAACTCTCTGGACAACTCCGAAAAACAAGCCTGGAAGGAACCACGGCCGTGGAAGTTGAGCTAACCGTGATTCCAACCGTGGTTTCCCCTGAATCAGCTCTTAATGATGATCAAGCTTCTAGGAGCCAAGGGGAGTCTTCATTTGCTTTGGATTCATCTCATCCAACTTTATTTGGATCATCTTCAACCGAAAAAGGTCCTCCCTCACTTGAACTCAAACCCCTTCCCTCTCATTTAAAGTATGCATTCCTTGGTGATAATTCTACATATCCGGTGATTGTTAATGCATGCTTGAGTGATGATGAACTTGCTAAATTGCTGCATGAACTAAGATTGCATAGGAAAGCCATTGGTTATACTATTGATGATTTGGTTGGCATTAAGCCATCTTTGTGCATGCATAAGATAATGATGGAAGATAACCACAAACTCTCTATTGAACATCAAAGGAGATTGAACCCTATAATGAAAGAGGTGGTCAAAAAGGAAATCATTAAGTTGCTAGATGCGGGAATTATCTACCCTATCTCGGATAGTAAGTGGGTTAGCCCCGTTCACGTAGTACCTAAGAAGGGTGGAATGACGGTAGTAACTAATGAGAACAATGAACTAATACCTACTAGGACGGTCACGGGATGGCGAATGTGTATAGATTATAGGAAATTGAACATGGCCTCTAGGAAAGATCACTTTCCCCTCCCCTTCATTGACCAAATGCTAGAAAGATTAGCTCAACACTCTCACTTTTGCTATCTAGATGGGTATAGCGGATTTTTCCAAATCCCTATCCACCCCGATGACTAAGAGAAAACAACTTTTACATGTCCATGGGGTACATTTGCATATAGGAGAATGCCATTTGGGTTGTGTAATGCACCCGCCACCTTTCAAAGGTGTATGATGGCTATCTTTTCGGAATACATAGAAAATATCATGGAGGTGTTCATGGATGATTTCTCTGTTTATGGTTCTTCTTTTGATGATTGCTTGGCTAACTTGTCATTAGTATTACAAAGATGTGAGGAGACAAATCTTGTCTTAAATTGGGAAAAATGCCACTTCATGGTAAGTGAAGGGATTGTGTTAGGACACTTGGTGTCTAACCGTGGCATTGAGGTTGATAGGGCTAAGATTGAAACAATAGAGAAGTTGCCACCACCTACCTCGGTGAAGGGGGTAAGGAGTTTCTTAGGGCATGCCGGTTTTTACCGGAGATTCATCCAAGATTTCTCTAAAATTTCTAAGCCTCTAACTAACCTACTAATGAAGGACGTTGATTTTGTCTTTTCCAAGGATTGTCTTGAAGCGTTTTGTAGGTTGAAGAACGCCTTGATCTCCGCACCCATCATGCAACCTCCGGATTGGAGTTTACCGTTTGAAATCATGTGCGATGCAAGTGATGTAGCCGTAGGGGCTGTTTTGGGGCAAAGGAAAGAAGGGCGCACTCATGTTATTTACTATGCTAGCAAGACGCTAGATGATGCCCAACTCAATTATGCTACTACCGAGAAGGAGTTATTGGCGGTGGTGTATGCATTTGAGAAGTTCCGCTCGTACCTTGTTGGAGCGAAGGTCATAGTTTACACGGATCATGCGGCGATCCGTTATCTACTTACGAAGAAGGATGCCAAGCCAAGGTTGATTCGGTGGATCCTTCTTCTTCAAGAGTTTGATTTGGAGATAAGAGATAAGAAGGGATCCGAGAACTCGGTAGCGGATCACCTTAGTAGACTCCCACCTTTGGAGCTTGGGAAAGACAACATCCCGATAGATGATTCATTCCGGGATGAACAATTGCAATTGGTGGAAGAATGCTTATTCCAAGTGGCTAGAGGAAGTGAACCGTGGTATGCCGACATTGTGAATTACTTAGTGTGTGAGGAGGTGCCTCCCGGACTAACGTATGCACAAAGGAAGAAGTTCTTCAACGATGTAAGGCATTACTATTGGAGCGAGCCACTTCTATTCAAGAGAGGCCCGGATGGGGTGCTTAGGAGATGCATACCCGAAGATGAAATGGAGAGTGTGATCCGGCATTGTCACTCCTTACCATGTGGAGGCCATGCTAGCTCACACAAAACGTGTGCAAAGGTATTGCAATCCGGTTTTTATTGGCCTAACTTGTTTAGAGATGTGCAAGGTTATGTAGCGGCATGTGATGCTTGCCAAAGAACGGGGAACATCTCAAGGAGGAATGAAATGCCCTTGAACAACATCCAAGAAGTTGAGATTTTTGATGTGTGGGGTGTAGACTTCATGGGACCATTCCCTTCTTCATGTGGAAATCTATTCATCCTATTGGCGGTGGACTATGTGTCAAGATGGGTAGAGGCAATCGCTTCTCCTACAAATGATGCCAAGGTGGTGGTGCGGTTCTTCAACCGAGTGATCTTCCCTAGGTTTGGAACACCAAGGGTGATCATTAGTGATGGAGGGAAGCACTTCACAAATAGGAACTTTGGGGCACTTTTGGCCAAGTATGGGGTGACTCATAAGGTGGCAACACCCTACCACCCTCAAACTAGTGGTCAAGTGGAGATCTCCAACCGCGAGATCAAAGCCATACTCGAGAAGACGGTGTCTAGGACAAGAAAGGATTGGGCCATAAAGCTCAATGACGCACTATGGGCATATAGAACCGCCTTCAAGACACCTATTGGCACCACTCCCTACAAGTTGGTCTATGGCAAGTCTTGCCATCTTCCGGTGGAAATGGAGCATAGAGCTTATTGGGCCATTAAGTGGATAAATTTTGACCTCAAGGAGGCGGGAGAGAAGAGATTGCTTGATATCAATGCCCTTGAGGAGCTCCGATTGGAAGCTTATGAGAATGCCCGGATTTACAAGGAGAGAACCAAAAGGTGGCATGACAAGAGGATCATTCCAAAGGAGTTGAGTGAAGGAGATCTTGTCCTTCTCTTCAACTCAAGGCTAAGACTCTTTCCCGGAAAGCTCAAATCAAGATGGACCGGGCCATATGTGGTGAAGAAGATCTTTCCCCATGGAGCTATTGAGATAGGAGGGGAGCATTGTGGAAATTTCAAGGTGAACGGGCATCGCTTGAAGAAGTATATTCCGGGAGCCCCGGTAGACATGATCGCCCCGCTTCACCTTGCATAGACACTCCCGAGTTTGGTCAAGCTAATGACCTTAAAGAAGCGCTTGGTGGGAGGCAACCCATTGGTAACATTTTTCCTTCATTTTTGCTTAGATTTTTCTGTTTTTGTGTGCTTTGTGTGTTTTGTCTATTTTATGTGTGCTAGAACATTAGTGGCATTGGAGGCCTTTCTTGGAAATGATGATGATGAAACCCTCACCAATTATGGGTGGAGCGGACGCGGAACTTGGACGGCTAGCGGTGCCTAGCGCGGGTTTCAAAGCTTGAAGGATGCTTAGAGCTCCCTACCATGATTGAAAGGATCATCCAACATCAATCCTCTTGAGAATTCCCAAATACCAAAGA
Source organism: Fagopyrum esculentum (assembly GCA_033239045.1). Classification (NCBI taxonomy): domain Eukaryota; kingdom Viridiplantae; phylum Streptophyta; class Magnoliopsida; order Caryophyllales; family Polygonaceae; genus Fagopyrum; species Fagopyrum esculentum. The sequence continues at coordinate 103,706,777 of BSUD01000005.1, forward strand.
AAACCATTTTACATTGTGAGAACCTTCTTTCACTCTCTTTACTTGTATACCACATTGGGGACAATGTGTTTCTAAGTATGGGGTGGGGTTTGCATGATCCTTTGCATAAAGAGCATCTAGGATAGGTTAATATTTGCACATGTCTTGCATTGTACATACTCAAATCGAAGATTCCATAAAAATCAGAAAATTTAAAAAAAATTTTGTGCTTTCTAGGCTTGGATATGATCCTAATGATGAAAACTTGTCTTGTGATTGGCTATGAATGGCCTTATGTGTTGAATTGATAAATGCATATGTGGACTTGAACTACTTCTCTTGAATTCCATGAATGACTTGAGAGCATGGTGATTGCCTAGAATGGATTGAGTATTGAAAATCGAAATTACGTGATAGTTCTTGCATACCATCTAGGAATGAATAAGGCGTTTCATCTTTCTCTACTTCTCATCTTGATCATGATTGCTTGAGCACCTCAATTGATATAAATTTGACCTCCTTTTAAACCCATCCGGGAATAGGAGCATGCTAGTGTGTTTGAATGTGTGAAAAGCAAGTGCGGGGTGAAGATGTAATGAAAAGAATGTCGTGAATGGAATGCTGAAATTATTGTGGAAGTGTAGCCAAAATAGGTTTGGGGGCGTTGGTCTAAATGACAAGTAACTCGGTACACTTCACATGATCGGGTGTTGGTACCTTGCCAAAGTCAAATGAACCAATAGCCCTAACGAGCTTTGGTATGTGTGCCCGGTGTGGATGCACCTCGAAAAAGAGAAAAAGCCCGAGGATGGCTAATCACCGAGGTTTCGGCTATTGTACACCAATGTCATTGTCTCAAAAATGAATCAAAGAAAAAGAAAAGAAAGGAAGATAGGGAAAAATATGCACTTGGGGGAAGTTGATCGAGGACAAGGAGTGAAGTTAGTTCCATTCCCGGATTAGCATCACACACCTAGAAAATTCTCCTCCCAACTACAACGCTTCTTGGCCTTTTATGTCACAAGCCCTTATGACCTACTTGCATGTTTGTAAGACTTAGTAGTCTAGATTGGATAGACTCTTGATCTTCTTGACATCTCCGTCCTCCCAACTCATGCATGTCTTTGAGTTAAGTACAATTGTCTTTCCATGACTTTGTCATTTGATACATAATTGCTTATTCAATTGCCATTGATCATGACTATGAAGGTGATCCAATAGTAGAAGCACAAAACCAAAAAGATTTTGCCATTTTTCTGCATACATAAATCATGTCATCTCGTAGTCTATAGTTGGGAATTTGCTCGGGGACGAGCAAACCTTAAGTATGGGGTATTTTGATAACACGATTTATAGCATAGTTTTAGGTGCATATTTAGGTAGAATTCTCGCTCAATCATACATTATCTAGCACTAGTCCAATGCGTTTTGCACTCAAAACATGTATTTTGTCGAGATAGACGTCTACACGGACTTGTGTGCGTTTTGTAGGTATTTCGGGAAGTTTCAAGCTTAAACGATGCGTTCGAGAGACGCTCATTCAGAGGACTCGTTTCCAACTCATTAGAGCACAAAGAATGACTCAAGGAACCTTGCAAACAAAGGCCATGCACCAAACCACAGCCTAATGATCCAAAACAAAGTTTCTGCACAGAATCACGGTCATCTGAAAGACCACGGCCGTGGAAACAACCGTGGAATTTGCAAGATTCTCGTGACAGCTGTGCCACGACTCTCATGGCCAGCTCATGAAGAAATTGGTTATAAAAGTGGTCCTTGATAGTTGTTAGAGGAGCTGGGATTTGGGTAGTTTTGGGAGCAGCTCACACATTCTCTATTGCTTTGAAAAAAATATATTCCAAGAAGAAGAAGGATTTTTCTAGGTAGGAAAGTGCAAGAAGAAGAAGAAAGGAGCCATTGCCATTGAAGAGGAGAGGAGAAGATACCCCTAACTCTTGTATTTCGGATTTATTTCTAGAAGTTTTTGAACCCTTGAACCTTCCTTTGGAAGGGTTGTAAGTCGTTCTAATTCAATCTTCAGATCTGGATTGTGTTTGGAGTTTATTTGTTCATCTTCTTTCTCTTATTTTTCTTGCTATGGAGATCATGAATCTATGCTTGTTTGTTTTGAATTCCAATATGAATGTTGTAGGCTAGATTGATGTGATTCTAGGGTTAGGGAAGGATGGTTATGGCTAGATCTATGATAGGATGAACTTAGATGTACCTTTGGATGATTTTTGTTTATGGACGTAGCTACTGTTAGGAATCACGGGTAGTTCTTGAAGAACCACGGCCGTGGTTTCTGTAAAACGAACCGTGATTTTCCTGGTTCGAAGGATCTCACCCTAGGTTCATAAGATTGTTGAAACCCTAAGTTTTTGCTGAGTTAACCTACCCTAGGGTGTCCTAGTGTAGAGACTAAGTGTTAGGAGAGACCTACCCGGTAATCCTTGCCCTTAGAATCCAAAATAGTAAAGCCTTAGGTAATGGTGAGCCTAATAAGCCTCCATTGGATTTAGTGTGCTAGGATAGTTGCTTAGAACTTCCCTTTCCGAGACTTACCCGGTAAGGATAGGTTAGACCTCTAGGTAATAATCCGGTTTGTGTTAAAATCCTATCCTTAGGTTCTTAGAAACTTAACCGGTAATGAGACCTTAGGTGTGGACTAGTTGATCATGAGACTTACCCGGTACTTGATCCCATTTTAGAAACACAAAATCCCAAACATATCATAATCAATCCAAAGAATGAATAGATAACTTGAGATTATGCCATAACCGGAATTTCCAACCCCTAGAATCCGTTTTCCTTCTCTCTTGATCACATCTTGTTCGATTTGTTTATTTGTGCCAACTTTCCGATTGAGTTTGATTTGGTTGTTTGCATGAGTTGTGATCTTTGAATTGATCAATTAAAACCAACAAAAACAAATTGCGATTTCCTCCTTTCCTTGCTTAGATTAGACCTTGCTAAATTCAATCACAACTTAGTTCGATTTCACCTTAGTCTTTGTGTTCGACCTTGGAGTACTTATCTTTCTACATTCGACCCGTACACTGCGGGTGCGCTAAGAATTAGGATAATTATAACAAGTATAAATTTAAGACTTATTGCGTACACACTTTCTAGCGTAACAACAAGCAAGGGCTAAGTATGGGGTATTTTGATAGCATGAATTATAGTCTATATTTTGGGGTTTGTTTGGACGTTTTATCTTTCATAATCTGCATCTTTGTATGTATATTATGTGATTATATTACCATTTCATCTACCTTTGCGAGAATCGAGGTCTACACCTAGTTTTGTTGTAATCGTAGGTAAAATGGCACATTTTGCATCAAAAAGGAGCAAAGGAGCTATGGAGTCATTGGAGCTACATTGAGGAACATAAGGAACCATCCAGGAAGCATAGCCATGGATTAAAGATTCACTTTGGACCAGTTTTGAAAGATTTCACTTTCAATTGTGACTCACCTCGGTTGATCACAGATTCATCTCGACCGAGGTGATCCAGAGAAGCCGACTCGACCGAGGCGAATACCTAGGACGTGGCGAGAATATTTTATTCTTGGCTGAGATCTTTTATATTTGGAAAGTGATCTTATATTTTTGGGCTTGGCTCCTGGAAGGAAGAAGATCTTATATTTTACCTATTTTATGGGAAGAGATCTCTTCTAAGATATCTTATCTTTGGAGGGTTATTTTCCTATAAAAAGGGTTGGATTTCCACAAATCCAGGAGGCCGCTTACACCGAAATACATCCTGCATACAGCCGGAAAACCTCGCATACATCCCGCAGATCCGTTTACGCAGCAGCAGCCATACTCCAGTTGGGAGATTTGAAGAACCTTTTTGAAGGTTGAAGGAAGATTGAAGATATTAGCTTTTATAGCTTTTGGAGGGTTTTGTAAGATTGTCTTTGATTCCCTTCTTTGTTGTCTTCTCTTGTTGGATTGCTATCCAAGGAACGCTTTTGTTGTGATATTTGATTCAGTTATTGAAGTCTTTTCATTAAATTCTTCTTGTTCAAATATTCACCTTCTTCCCATATATTTGATTAATACTTTCATGATGATGATGAGTGGCTGATTTCCTTGTGTGATTCTAGGGTGATTGGCTGAAGGTTGTGGGGAAAACAATGATAGAATAATCTTAGATTCTAGTAGGACCCTGAAAGTTCGAGTCTTTAGCCTTAACCCTAAGCATCTCGCTCAATCGATGAACATCTCGGACGGGGTGAAATTCGGTTGACCGAGGTGACTTATCCGATCCTAAACTGAGAGTTAAGTGTTAAAGTTTGCCAAAATCCTATTCTTATTACACCTTTCCTGGTTCAATGCAAGCTTAGGATGAGACTTACCCGGTAATTCCTTAGTTTGTGTACCAACGATCATAAGTGTAGGTAATAAAGGTTTAACCTTTATTGGGGTTTGAGTGTGCTTTCATCCCATCTTTGTGAGTTAGCCTGAGACTTACCCGGTAAAGGTTGATTCTATTCCCTTAGATGGTGTGTTAGTTTGAGGTTATAGTTATTTATCTTGATTCCTTGAGACTTACCCGGTAATAGGAGTTACGGTTTAGGATTAGTGAGTAGTGAGACTTATCCGGTGATCTATTCCACTTTAGTAACACCTTCCCCATGCAAAAGCCTCAGTTTTGTCCGCTTATCTTTAGATCTTGAGTTGGAACCACAACTAGACGCTTTAATCCCTAGAATTACATGTTTGCTTTATTGACTTCTTATTCATCTTTGATTGTGTTAATTGCTCCTTTGGTTAGTATTTACGAAGCTTACCGTTATCGACTTTGTTTCACTAAGTCCCTGTGATCGACCCCTGGAATTCCTTGCTTTTTACTACGATTGACCCGTACACTGCGGGTTCGCATCCTTGTTTTAAGCTTACGTCTAGGGTTATAAATTTAAAGCTTGCATACACCGTTTGGAGCGAACAGTGATCTAGATTGGATATGCTCATGATCATCTTGACTTCTTCATTTTTACATTTCATGCATGCTTTTGAGTTAAGTATAATTATCTTTCCGTGCCTTCATTTAGTCGATGCATGATTGCTTGTCCATTGTTATGAAACATGACTATGAAGGTGATCCAATATTAGAAGCACAACTCCAAAAAGATTTTGTCGCTTTTCTGCATACATAAATCATGTCATCTCTTAGTCTATAGTTGGGACTTGCTCAAGGACGAGCAAACCTTAAGTATGGGGTATTTTTGATAACACGATTTATGACTTAGGTTTAGGTACTCATTTAGATAGTTTTTCCGCTCATTCATGCATGGTCTAGCACTAGTTCACGACGTTTGCACCCGATCGACATAGAAAAGGAGGGTGATGAGTCATTGTAACCATGACAGCAAGGAGATAACAGATGGGGGAAGGAATTGGTCTTACCAGTAGGGACAAAGGGAGGTGTGGGCTCGTTCGATCGCTGAGGGTGAGGCAAGACTCGTGCTAAGTACGACGGTCTGGATGGGGTTGTACTTGCACAGCTCCAGCGTCCGGTGCTAGTGTTGGGTTCCTCGTCCTGCTGTTGACACTAGTGAGGCGCTATTGTTGACGACAAACGTAACAGGAAGGGAAAAACGAAGAAGTTTCACCTTGGTTGCGCCTTACGGGTTCTCAGGATGGGAGTTGTTCCGATTGCTGCGACGAGGAGACGTGGCGCTAGTGATGATCTGCAATCGGTTGGGGTGTGTACGTACTAAAATCAAAACAAAAGGTATGAAGATAGGAAGGAGTGAGATGCTGCTGAGATTTCAGAGATATCACGATAGGAGAGAGAGGGAGCAGTTAAGAGGGGAAATAAAAGATTGTAACTGCCGGCTTCAGCTGCTCCTTCCTGTGGCTGGGCCGACCCAGGTGTAGTAGTTGGTCCATGATATGGAGATCGGTCATCTGGGCTTCCTGGATTGCAGGGTACGGGCTGGGTAGGAGAGTGGAGATCGGTTGCTGCTTTCTTCTGGCTAGGCTGGTCGTGAAGCTGGGCCAAAACGCTCCAGGCTGAAGCAAGTTGCTTCGCTGGTCTCCTCAAGCAGTTGGGCCGACACACTCCGGGTTGAAGCAAAGCAAAGAAACAAAAGAGAGATGGGCTTGAAAATAAGAGGGAAAACCATAGGGGCTGAGTTCGTCAAAACTTTGTCAAAAATCGTCATGACTTCGTCAAGGCCATGCATTGCCTTGTCCCGAGTTTGTCGTGGTCTCGTCATAATTCGTCATGGTCTCGTCAAAGACAAGTCATATTCTAAAGTAGGGTTTGATGGATTAGGGTTTGCCATTAAATAAAATCTTATCATTTTATGTGAAGTGGTATTACATAAAATGATAAAATGTAGATATATTATGTCCAACTACGTAGTCTAGAAGAGGAGGCAAGGTGGTCACGCTCTTGCGGAAATTTTTATGTCCAACTACGTAGTCTAGAAGAGGAGGCAAGGTGGTCACGCTCTTGCGGAAATTTTTATGTCCGCAAGAGCGTATATATTATGTCCAACTAAATGTTTACTATTTCACTAATCGGTAACTAATTGTCTACTAATTACGGAAATTTTTATGTCGTATAATTCCGTAGCAAACCGTTTTTCGAAAAACGGTTTGCTACGGAATTATACGACATAAAAATTTCCGGATATTACAGTACCCTAGGAGAGTCTAGAAGAGGAGGCAAGGTGGTCACGCTCTTGCGGATGAAGGCCTCCAGTGAAGATAGAGGATTTAGCTTGGTTTATGTCGAGACCAGAGTAAGAGCCAAAAGCGTTCAAAGTGTTTCTTAGGATATTGATGGAAGTGGTATCACCCCGAAAAAGAGCATTAGATATCTGCAAAGTACAAGTGTGTAATACGAGGGGAAGCACATTTTGGATGAATGTTGAAGGTTGAGTTTGTGTTGTTGATCCCGATCATAGAGGAGAGGACTTCCATGACTATGACGAAAAGAGGCAGGGATAAAGGTCAGGCTTGTCTGAGACCTCTCGAGCCCTTGAAATATCCCTTCAGCGAGCCGTTTAGATTAATGGAGAAGAAGTGGTGATGAACAAAATTGTGATTGATCATATCAAAAGCTTTTGAAATGTCGATCTTCATGGCACAACGAGGAGATATATGGCGCACTTGAAACATTACTTAGACACAATGTGCATTTTCTAGTATGATCTTATATGAATTTTGTGGTATGAAAATTTCGGTATGAAAATTTTGGTATGAAAATTCCGTTATGAAAATTATGGTATAAAAGTTATGGTATGAAAATTTTGGGATGAATTCTAACTTTTGTTTTGATTTTATTTTTTTTTAATTTTTTTAATTTTTGGTATAAATTTTATACAACAAAATTCTGGTATAAAAATTGTGATATAAATTATGATTTTTGTTTTTATTTTCTGGTATTAAAATCCCTACCGCAGTGCACCTGCCAATTTGATCATGAGAATTAGCCAAAACGAGGTGGCGAATACAAAGAAAAGAAATGGAGATAGGAATGACATCTCGGGACTATTATCCGACCCTTCCTCCACATGTGGTAGGTCTCGGATACCCAGCTGAGATGCAAAATAATTTACCGAGATTGCTATTTGTACCCACCATTTCATGCTAAATATACCCAGTACACGCCTACGCGTTGCGTAGACGTAGAAAATGGATCATTTTCTGAGGCGAAAGTCACTACGTCTATGCGTTACGTAGGCGTAGTGACTTTCTCATCTCAAAATTCAAAAAGTCACTACGCCTACGCGTTACGTAGGCGTAGTGACTTTCTACCGTTTGGAAAGTAACTACACCTACGCATTGCGTAGGCGTAGGTATTTTCGGCTCCATATCGCGAGGCCGGAAGGTCGTCTTCCTCATTACGCTTTCCACTCCCTTTCTCTTCTCTACCGGCGACGACGAGGGAGACGACGAAGGCGAAGACGATCACCACCACTCCGACGACGTTTACACACATCACCACCAGCCATGGTCCGAATCCGGGGAAGAGACGGAGGTGTAGTCCGGGGTAGCCGCTCCAGCAACGGCGGGGTGACTCCTCCGACAGTTTTTCCGGCGAGAGTCGCGGACGAGCGGTTTCCGATGCCGATGTTGGGCGAGGACGGGGCTCACGTGGAGGGCGCTTAGGGGGAGTAGTCCGAGGTTGTGTGACATCTCGCGTTTCTAGCGAGGTTGGGGCACGTTTTAATTTATTTTTATTACATTTGTCTTTATATACGTTAATTAGGGAATAATAATCGATAATTAGTGTAGTATTAGTTGTTAATTAGTGATTAAGTATAGAATTAGTGAATGAATTAATGAATTAGTCGATAATTAGTTAAATTAGTGGACAATTAGTTACCGATTAGTCGATTACTTGTTAATTACTCGATAATTAGTTATTAAATATTGAAATTAGTAGACAATTAGTTACCGATTAGTGAAATAGTCGATAATTAGTTTAATAAATAGTCGATAATTAGTTTAATAAAAATTGAAATTAGTCGATAATTAGTTAATTACTCGATAATTAGTTGTTAATTATTGAAATTAATAGTTAATTACTTGATAATTAGTTGTTAAATAATGAAATTAGTTGTAAATTCCGTAATTAGTAGACAATTAGTTACCGATTAGTGAAATAGTCGATGATTAGTTTAATAAATAGTCGATAATTAGTTTAATAAAAATTGAAATTAGTCGATAATTAGTTAATTAGTGGACAATTAGTTACCAATTAGTCGATTACTAGTTATTTACTCGATAATTAGTTGTTAATTATTGAAATTAGTTGTAAATTCCATAATTAGTAGACAATTAGTTACCGATTAGTGAAATAGTCGATCATTAGTTTAATATATATTGAAATTAACTGTTAATTAGGTAATTAGTAGATAATTAGTTACGGATTAGTCGATAATTAGTTTAATAAATAGTCGTTTTAATAAAAATTGAAATTAATCGATAATTAGTTAATACTCGACAACTAGTTACCGATTAGTGAAATAGTAGATAATTAGTCGATAATTAGTTTAATAAATATTGGAATTAGTCGATAATTAGTTAATTACTCGATAATTAGTTGTTAATTATTGAAATTAATAGATAATTAGTCGATAATTAGTTTAATAAATATTGAAATTAGTTGTAAATTCCGTAATTAGTAGACAATTAGTTACCGATTAGTGAAATAGTAAACATTTAGTCGATAATTAGTTTAATAAATATCTAAATTAGTCGATAATTAGTTAATTACTCGATAATTAGTTGTTAATTATTGAAATTAATAGATATATAGTCGATAATTAGTTTAATAAATATTGAAATTAGTTGTAAATTCCGTATTTAGTAGACAATTAGTTACCGATTAGTGAAATAGTAGATTACTTGTTAATTAATCGATAATTAGTTGTTAACTATTGAAATTAATAGTTAATTAGGTTGCCGGGACTAGTACTCATCCATTGGCCGTTACGGTTTCGAACCGTAAGCGGCGTATGATTGAGATGGGAGTAGCACATCCTGATGATCGACATCTTTGAGGATCCTTAAGAGGAGGAGAGAGTTGGGGAGGAGCATGTAGACGAGCGGATGGACATGATGTTCGGTTCCTCCGAAGTTTCCGGCGGCCAGATGTTACCCGAGGCAGACGTTGATGCTTTTGTTTTGGAGTTGCATGACACATTGGACCGCCGATCACCTGCACCCGCTCATTCAGAGAGCTCTACCGCCGGGAGTAGGAGACTCGGTCAGGAGGGTGGACCACCACCACCTCCACCTCCACCACTGCTTGTGGTTGTAGATGATGTTGATGGGTATCTAGGAGGTCCCGCTATACGGGACCTACTTTACAGTTATGAGACTCACGTCGCTCGCGACATATGGGTCGGTCAGGTATGGATTTAAATTTTGATTAGCTTTTTATATTTCCTTAAATTCAAACGTGTTACTTACGTTTAAATGATATTTTCATAACAGGATAGAGGTGACACTAGTTAGAGTGGATGACACTAGTTAGAGGGAGTGGACTGCATGGCCTCCTAGAGATGCAGTGGGGCAGTGTCGACCATGCGCTTGCATCTGCCTTAGCTAAGAGGTGGTATCTAGAGACTTCCGGATTTCACTTCCCATGGGGACAAATCTCTATCACCCTCCACGACGTATATCACCTCTTAGGACTTCGGATTGACGGAGACGAGCTTATGAACGCCAGGGATGATACACTCTTCACCTCCATGTTCGGCTTCCCGCCGTTGGAGGTGAAGGACGCCGTGAAGGCGGGTGGGTGGCCGTCTTCTCATCTCCTCTCTACTATTAGGACTATGGACGAGTCCCCAGATGCTAGACAAGAGGACATCGCTAGCGGATTTCTTGCTCTTCTCATTGGCTCCACCTTGTTCATTGACAAGACCATGAACAGGGTGAAGCCTCATCTATTGAACGTATGTCGAGACCCCATCACCATGGCGTTCCGTGCTTGGGGGACTGCCACACTAGCATATCTATACAGACAGCTCGACGAGTCCTCTAGGAGGGAGGTTCATACATTAGCCGGTTGTTCTCTTCTCTTAGAGGTATGCAATGAACTATAATTTCATAGTTTACAATCTTTTAATTGATAATCAGTTTAATATGAAAATGATATATTTTTGGCAGTCATGGATTCACGCTTATTTCCCTCACTTCCGACCTGGAGGACATACTGACCCTCTTGGATAGAGAGATGCGAGACATGCACAAAGGTCGGAGAGGGCTCCTACAGGACAGATGGAGAGATCGGCCTTGTTAGGGTTTAGGGCCCAGTTGTCGAGGTATAGGATAGACGAGGTACTAATAAACTCAAGTTTCTTACGTATCTTAAATTGACCTTCTGAAATGACGTTATATGTTTGTCGTAGGTGACGTGGATGCCGTGGGGTTCGCTAGACGGCTTTCAGACTGGACAGATACGCGTATCAGCCTATTTTGGGGTGATACGCTTCTGTTGGTTGGAGGAGCCATATCACCCACAGTTCATGCTACGTCAGTTCGAGCGTGTCCAGGTAGTCCCTCCAGAGCTTCATACAGTTCCTTCTGGATGTATCATTCGCCCCTTCGTGATGAAGAGGCCGACGAGGATAGGGAAGTATGAGCTGCTGTTTTCTCCTGACGCGTGGCATCTGTGAGCGACGCGTGACCAGCATTTGTACGACATATAGAGCGTCCCAACAGTTGTCGACCCATGGCAGATGGATGAGTACTTCTTGGACTGGTTCTTACCACGTACTCACCACACTTGCAGCCACCTCCCGATGGTGCACCACCACCGTCTGCACCTCTAGTTGCACCTGTTGTACTTTCAGAGCGGGTACGGATATGAATTGTTACTTTAAAGTTCATTTTATTTAAGAATTAGTTGAGTAATTAAAGTTTTTCTTGTTCTACAGCGCGTGCAGATAGCAATAGGTATGGTTCGAGATCAGTTGACTCGTTGTCCTCCGTCTGAGGCTGATTTTCTTCGCCGTCTCCTAGATGTTCTAGGAGGAGACGAGGCACCAGAGGCGCCACCTCCTGTTAGGGCATCACAGCGATAGGACTAGACACTTCTGTTATTACCTTTACTTGTGTTTGACTTGAACTTGATGATTTTGGTATTAAATTTACTTATTATGTATGAACATGTGTTATTACTTTGACTTGTTTCAATTTATTACTTTGACTTGTGATTTGTGTTTGGTAAGTCGATTCCTTCCTTTTATTGTTTATATCATCTTGTGAAGATCATTGTTAAGCATTTATTAACTGTCATTGTTAAGCATGTAATTCAAAGGTTTGAAATTACAATTCAATACTACTATTTGAAATCACAAATCAAAACCTCAGTTTGAAATCACAATTCAAATACAGTCTCAAACTAAGAACCCGCATCTTCTTCTCTCTGAAGCAGTCTTCCATATCTCGCTATTATTCAGTTATGTATGTGGGCAAAACCATCAACTGAAGCGTCGTAACCTCACATCCAATCAAGACATATCGGGGGCAATGGAGCGTTTTGATGCAACCAAACCTGTTTCACAAATCAAGGACACGTTAGTCAAACATGTTTTGATACAACCAAACTTGTTTCATGATGACATGAATTATGTCCTATTTTTAGGCATGTATTTATATAGATTTTCCCTTTATTTTGCATGCATAGACATACACTCATGGCATTTATGGTTATATTCACCTACTTTGTAAGAATAGAGGTCTACACAGAGTTTTATTGCATTTGTAGGTAATTTGGCGAATTATGGAGCAAAAATGGCACATTTAAGGATTAAGCCTTGAAGCAGGACAAAAAAGAGCATAAAAGGAATTTAGGACGCGCCAAAGTATCTTATGATACCGTCTGACGCGCCAAAGTATTTTCTGATACCTTCGGACGCGCCAAAGTATCTTCTGATACCGTCTGACGCGCCAAAGTATTTTTTGATACCTTCGGACGCGGCCCAAAGTATTCTCTGATACCCTCGGACGCGGCACGAAGTATTCTCTGATATTGTCTGACGCGCCAAAGTATTTTCTGATACCTTATGACGCGGCCCAGAGTATCTTCTGATACCAGCGGATTCGACTTCTTTTCAGCCCAAATATTTAGGGTTTTATCTTTAAACCCTAGATAGATCCCTACATATATTCGATAGCCTTCAACATTGAAAGGCGGACGGTGACAACCCCAGGATTTGGATCCCCAAAGAGAGGGAGGCTTGAAGATTTTATTGCGTACAAGGAAGATTTGGGGAAGGACGCACTTTCCTGTTTTTGGAGTTGGAAGATCTTAGGGTTTATATTGGAAGGCGGATTGACATCCCGTTCTTCATTGTCCCTAGAAATTTTGTGAGGTTTTTCTGTTCATTTGATTCTACATCCATTGAACGCGGTTTGCGATTATTGTGTTTGATTGACATTTGTTTTGAGTTTATTATTGAGATTTCAAGGTTTTACCTTTTCTCCCTTTCATATTTGATTATTGATATCATAATGATGATTATTGGCTAAAACCCTTTAGCAATTCTAAGGTGAAGGGTTGATAGTTGTGGCTTAGATAATGATAGATCGACCGTAATTTGATTGGACCCTGAGAGTTAGAGAAATATCGTCGACACCCTAAATCACGGGCTGTTCTTAGGTTTCCACGGCCATGATTATCAAGAACTACCCGTGATTTACTTCAGTTTACGAACCTTGCTTTTACTTTAATCCAAAGTTAAAGATTTGCTTTAACTTAGTTTTGGCTTGCCTTTTCTAGGTAGTAGTGAAGCCTCAACAACCTCTACTTCGATTTCGAGCGTCACAACCTTAATCGGTTTAGTTAGTCTTGATACTTGGGTTGCAAGTTTGGGTATTTGAGATTAATTCTTGTCTTTAGATCCTTTCTATACTAAAGCCTCAACAACCTTTATAGAGAGTATTTCTAGATAAGTCATATAAAGCCTTGGAACTTCACCATACATTGCTTTACCTTAGCATACATTTGCAACTCTTAACTTTGTCTTTAGTTCTTTAGTATATCTTGAATCGATTGCCACAATTAGATACCTGGATCTTTAGGGTTGCTGTTTTCCCAATATATTTGCAAAGCTTTACCCTTTTACTTGCTTGACAACTTTACAACTGAATTTGTTTCCCCCAAATTCCTGTGTTCGATACTCTGGAATACTTGCTAATCTACGCCGATCCGTACACTGCGGGTTCGCTTGTTTTTATTCTAGTTTTATAAATTTAAAGCTTGATTGCAGGCACGCTAAGTGGCGAACAAGTTTTTGGCGCCGTTGCCGGATATTTGGTTTAGGCCAAATTCGGTTATCGATTGTCAAGCTTGGGAGCTTTGCTCTTGTTATTTGATATCTCTTTTGAGTGTTCTTGCAGGTTTGTGTTCTTAGGTACATACGAAGTTTTGTTCCGGCAACGGAACAGAGTTTCGCCAAAGAACAAGTTTTTTTGCTTTTTCTTTTAATATTTGGGTATGAGTTCTTGAGTTTTTAGATTTTCCAATGGATGGAAGCAGCTTTGTAACGGCGAGGAACGAAATATGGAGCCTCAGAGCTGAACTTAATGAATCTTTGGAGCAACATAGACTCAGGAAAAAATCCTTGGAAAGAGAGAGATGGAGAAAGAAAGAAGTAGTTAAATGAAAGCAGTATAGATATTTGTTGGATTATTTTTCATTTTTTTTCAGTGATAAAAATGAAATGGAGGAAGCCATTAAGAAGGAGCTTGAAATCTGGGAGGAGCTCTATACCGCTCGCGAGGTATATGAAGAACCTCTTGAAGATCAACTTGAATCAAAGATCAAGCAATCAATGAAGGATCTTGAAGACCTTGAAAGAAAATTGATCCTTGCTAAAATTGCTCGATTGGAGGAAGAAGTGGAACACCTAGACCCAATTGCTAATATTGTGGTCGAGATTGAAGAAGAGTCGGTTGTGCTGGATAAAGAGGAAGAAGTGGAGAACCTTGTCCAAATTACCGAAACTGTGGCCAAGGTTGAAGAAGATCCAGCTGAGTTGGGAGATATTTCATGTGTGGATCATCATCCCAACATGAAACTTGTCCCAAGCCTTGAAGAACTTAACAAGGTACATTCTCTTACTTCATTTGGAATTCCTATTAAAATTTCTGATTTTTTCAGGAATGCACCGGAGAGTTGGAGTTCTCTTCCAAAAGAACCTCCTAAGGTGAAGATAAAACCTCCATTAAAATTGCTGGAACTAGATGCTCCTTGGACTACAAGGAGTAAATTTGGCAAGCGCTTCAACGCCAATGCCAATAACTGTTTTTCGTTCACGTATGGGGTCATTCACATGACGAAGACCATACATCATCCCCAAGCTGGAGATGGGGAAGCTAAGAGGATTCTCGAGAAACTGATTTCTCGATCTAGGATAGGATGGGACGCAAGGCTGAATTATGTCTCATAAAGCATAAGAAAGCTAAGAGGATTCCGGTGAGAATCAAACCGTACAAGCTTGTACGTGGGAGATCTTACCACTTGCCGGTGAAATTAGGAACCGGAGATTTCTTGGAAGAGCTCTATGATGGATTTGAAGAGCAATCCAAGATGTTCAAGGTGCATTGAGTCATCTATGGACATAGGTCCAGCTAGCGACGTTAAACCAAGCGCTTCTTGGGAGGCAACCCAAGGTAATGCATTCTTGCTTTTTGTTTTTCTTTTTCTTAGATTAGAGTATATGTTTTTTTTTTGTTTTTCTTCGATACCTTCTGGTATGTTTGTGTTTTTGGATGTCAGGAATAAGGAATGAGCAAATTAGGGAGGAAAGGCCGAAAGATTGACGAAACTTGGACTCTTGTCGAGAGCAACAGAAAGTTTCACGGCCAAAACCACGGCCAAAACCACGGCCGTGGAAATTCCCGACCTGAAAAAAAAAATATTTTTTTTTCCGGAAAAGTTTTCGGCGGAAAGACGTTCCCCTTCTTCATTCTTTGACACTAATTGGAATATTCAGAATTCCCTATTGAGCTTCTAAAGATTTTCACCACCACCACCCGATTGATGATTCGTCTTGCCTGATTCGCCATCTTACATTGTGAGTATCCTTTTCCATCCTTTTGTTTTCTTCACATTGGGGAAAATTTGAGTTTTAAGTATGGGGTGGAGGTATTTGCAATACCATTTGCATGTTTTATGTCTTGCATCATATGATTTTGAAAATTTTGAAAAATTTTAAAATTTTTGTGCTTCTAGAATGGATATGATCTCTATGATGAACATTGTTTTGTGGAATAGCTATGATGATTTTGATATGCTTGAATTGATTTATGACATATGTGGGATTTGAATACTTTGATAGAACTTCATGCATGTTTGATAATTCACTTTCATTCTAAATCATATTGAGTGTTGAAGGTTGAAACCGCATATAAGTTCTTACACTTCTTATTGAAATGATTAAGGCACTTCGATTTTCTTACTTCTTTCTTTGATCACTTAGCCCCTCAATGAAAATAATTGCCTCCCTTACCTATCCGGGAATTTGGAGGAGTTGATATTTGGCATGTTTGATGTGGGAGGACCATGAAAGCAAAATTTTGCATTCAAAGAATAGAAAAAAATTGTAGGTTTGGGGAAGTCAATCATGACGATGAGTAACTCGGCACCATTCACATAGCCGGGTGTTTGTGTCTTGCCAAAGTCGGATTGAGCGATATTCCTAACGAATTATGGTATGTGCATCAAGGGTTTGAGGCATCTCAAATTTGAGAAACGTCAATCTCCTAGGCTTCGGTTTTTGTGCACCGCTATCCATATTTCTAAAAGTAAAGTCGGAAAAAAAAAATAATGTGAAAAAGAAAGAGCAAAGCTCTAAGTTGATGTTGTTGCAAAATCAAAAGAAAAAGTAAAAGAGTTGGGTTATTCCTTTTCCCGGATTCATGCACCACATCCCTTATAAGTTTCCCTCCTTTCCGCATTCTTGACCTTAATTGAAAGTCCTTAAGATCTTTGAGTATGTTGTTTGGTTTTGTGGTCTAAATTGGATTCCTCATGATTGATTTTGATATATTGCAAGTTATGATGCATGTTATGATTTTCTTCCAAAGTGTGATTATCCTTTTCATGATATAATTCCTTTTGATCATATGATGATTTTCATTAGCTATGAAGCAACCATTTGAGGGTGATCTATTAATAGAAGCACAACCAAAAGATTGTGGTTTTTCTTTATTTTTGCATATTCATAATCCATATCATCTTGTATTTTAAGTTTGAACCTTGCTTGGGGACAAGCAAGAGGCAAGTATGGGGTATTTTGATGATATGAATTATATCCTATTTTTAGGCATGTATTTATATAGATTTTCCCTTTATTTTGCATGCATAGACATACATTCATGGCATTTATGGTTATATTCAACTACTTTGCAAGAATAGAGGTCTACACAGAGTTTTATTACATTAGTAGGTAATTTGGCGAATTATGGAGCAAAAATGGCACATTTAAGGATTAAGCCTTGAAGCAGGACAAAAAGGAGCATAAAAGGAATTTAGGACGCGCCAAAGTATCTTCTGATACCGTCTGACGCGCCAAAGTATTTTCTGATACCTTCGGACGCGGCCCAAAGTATTCTCTGATACCCTCGGACGCGGCACGAAGTATTCTCTGATATTGTCTGACGCGCCAAAGTATTTTTTGATACCTTATGACGCGGCCCAGAGTATCTTCTGATACCAGCGGATTCGACTTCTTTTCAGCCCAAATATTTAGGGTTTTATCTTTAAACCCTAGATAGATCCCTACATATATTCAATAGCCTTCAACATTGAAAGGCGGACGGTGACAACCCCAGGATTTGGATCCCCAAAGAGAGGGAGGCTTGAAGATTTTATTGCGTACAAGGAAGATTTGGGGAAGGACGCACTTTCCTGTTTTTGGAGTTGGAAGATCTTAGGGTTTACATTGGAAGGCGGATTGACATCCCGTTCTTCATTGTCGCTAGAAATTTTGTGAGGTTTTTCTGTTCATTTGATTCCACATCCATTGAACGCGGTTTGCGATTATTGTGTTTGATTGACATTTGTTTTGAATTTATTATTGAGATTTCAAGGTTTTACCTTTTCTCCCTTTCATATTTGATTATTGATATCATAATGATGATTATTGGCTAAAACCCTTTAGCAATTCTGAGGTGAAGGGTTGATAGTTGTGGCTTAGATAATGATAGATCGATCGTAATTTGATTGGACCCTGGGAGTTAGAGAAATATCGTCGACACCCTAAATCACGGGTTGTTCTTAGGTTTCCACGGCCGTGATTATCAAGAACTATCCGTGATTTACTTCAGTTTACGAACCTTACTTTTACTTTAATCCAAAGTTAAAGATTTGCTTTAACTTAGTCTTGGCTTGCCTTTTCTATGTAGTAGTGAAGCCTCAACAACCTCTACTTCGATTTCGAGCGTCACAACCTTAATCGGTTTAGTTAGTCTTGATCCTTGGGTTACAAGTTTGGGTATTTGAGATTAATTCTTGTCTTTAGATCCTTTCTATACTGAAGCCTCAACAACCTTTATAGAGAGTATTTCTAGATAAGTCATATAAAGCCTTGGAACTTCACCGTATATTGCTTTACCTTAGCATACCTTTGCAACTCTTAACTCTGTCTTTAGTTCTTTAGTATATCTTGAATCGATTGCCACAATTAGATACCTGGATCTTTAGGGTTGCTGTTTTCCCAATATATTTGCAAAGCTTTACCCTTTTACTTGCTTGACAACTTTACAACTGAATTTGTTCCCCTCAAATCCCTGTATTCGATACTCTGAAATACTTGCTAATCTACGCCGATCCGTACACTGCGGGTTTGCTTGCTTTTATTCTAGTTTTATAAATTTGAAGCTTGATTGCACGCACGCTAAGTGGCGAACATTTCACAAATCAAGGAAATGGACTTACCGGAACGTAGTGATGATCATTGAGTACTGCGATTGCTTGCACTTCCGTTGGAGGTTCTTGTTCTTCTTCAGAATCGGCAATCAATGGCAAGCAAGTGTAGGAGTGCAATATAGAGAAGACGACAAGGGACTCCCGAAATAAAGTAGCGTATGCGAGAGCACAAGTAGGAACCTCCATCCAGAATTGTGATGCGCAAGGTGCGGGGTTAAGGTAGTTGACGTTGTCAATCAGTTCTTCAATCTCATCATCACCATGTATTTCGGAGTATACATGCATGTGTCTACTCAACTCCCAAGCAAACTCTCTCCGGACACGAATGTATCATCTTGATGGTAACCCAATAACGCACCAAGTGATCTATATCCGCAATGTCCATCGCCAGGAACATCTATCACACGATCAACGTAGGATAGCATAAAGGTTGGGATATTCCGATAACCCCAGTTGAATCCTCGGACCACAACTTCAGACGACTGAGACTCCGGGATGGTACTAGCCTCGCCAGTGGTGTCTGCTCGTCCTCGACTACGTCCTCGGCCTCGTCCTCAAACTCTTCCTCTAGAACTTTGTGAAGACTTCCTCATCTGTGACTCCTTATTAGCTCGAGCATGCTCAAATCCAGATGACACTCGTCCTTGCTTGCTTCCCTTGTCTGAAGGATGTGAAATTCTCGGCTCCCGAGCTACTGACTCCGTCGGGTTCAGCATGGTTGCAATATAAGCCCCAAACTTGTTCACAACGTCTTGGGGCAACCTACCCTCCCTGTGCATGGCCATAAAAGATGTCAAAGTAATATCCCCTATCGACAGAGGAATAGCCTCGGGTTCTTCCACTTCTTCGGTGACTTCATGCCACGTAACCTGTCTTAGAAAGGATGTATTGCAGTAAAAAACATAGGCTTGTTTTCCCGGAGGGCCGCCGCAAACTCATGAATGCACGGGATCCCGTACGATTGCCTCCAATACCAATCGTCACATGTAGCATCAAATGTCCCTTGCCGCGCCAATTTGCAATTCTCGATGAAGTACTTCATGCAGTTGTTCGACACCTTTCGGAGAAGAAATGTAAACATAGGGTCTTCTTGGATGCCTACGATAGTATGAGTACGCGGCTTTTCTATGCTACCCTGAATCTCATCAATCTGATCTCCAATCATTCTATGGATGACCTTGATGAGAGTATCAAATCCACAACGAGTAGACTTAAGAGTTCTCTTCAACACCGAATGAGCACCCTCGGCCCTAAGATTAGAACATAATTTATAATTATAAAATAGATCATTACAAGTAAACTAAACAATAAAAGATGCAGTGAGTATTTGTCTAACCTTCCTGTCATCCTTGATCCGAGATGGAGATAGTGATCGGTCCAGCAACGAACAATAGCTTCCTTGTACTTGTCCAACCATGTCTTCTCGAGGTACTCCATCAAATGATACTTGTCCATCCAACTATCCCTCATATGCAAGAGCCTCACCTCATTAGCCGCAATAGTAGTCGATTCAAACAACTCATGACAATCTCTCATGAATTTTGCTTGGATGGATGGCGAATGCGACTTCCACCAACTATTTGATTCGATGTTTCGATACATGTGTCACTCACACAAAATATGTTTGGCATCTGCGAAGACTCTAGGCATTGCTTTTATGAGACCTAATTCCCTGTCCGTCACTATCACTTCCGGCTTCTTTCCACTGAATAACAAGACAATGCGTTCCAAAGCCCACTCGTAATGACCCGTCGTCTCCTGTTTCATTAACACAAACGCAACGGGAAAAGTCTGTTGTGTGCTAGTCAATCTGACGATCTCCAACAACGGCATGTCATATCTGCAAAATATAATGAATGAGACTTTGTAATTAAAAAAAGTTTAATATAAACAAACTGAATAAATTACATACTAACTTGTTCGTCTTGTATGTAGCATCCATGATGACGACGTATGGAAACATGGAAACCCAACGCTTCGATCCGGGATGGGTTAGGAATAAGTCACTCACTATCTCTCCTCCTTCAGTGGTTTCCATCCTAATATACCACATATAATCCTTCTCTTTCAAGAATTTCAACGCTTCTTGAATTACCGTTCGATCTCCCATCGCTTCCAACCTAATTTTATTTCGAGCGTTTGAAACTTGCTTCCTAGAAGTGACCATCTTTTCGGGATCTTCAAAATCACTCTTTAACAAACGAACAATTTCCCTCGAAGGCATTCCCGCTTCGGTGTAGATTTGGACTTGTTTCATTTGTGCCTTCGTCAACTGTCTAGCAAAAGCATGACCTACCAACTTCTTCGGAAGAGGATGATTGTGAATTCCGTGAACATTCCTCACACCCCAAAGACCCTTTTGCACCTCATCAACGTGTAAGCGAAAATTACAATCAAACTTCTTCGTTTTGCATACCCTCAAGCCCTTCGCCTTACTCTTCCGGACTCCGTGATGCTCACACGTATCACCTTTCCAAAACGACGATCATCCGACTTGTAGGACTTTAGTTTGATGAGAACCATATTTCTACTTCCTGCTCTCTCAAGAACCCACACAACTAACGAGTCCATATCCATCCATATCCGATGGTCCACGAACAAACTAGTATAGTCATAATCATCGGGAATATCGGCAACCTACAATAATTATTTCGAAAATTTCATTCACTACGACTATATCACATGTTCTAACATTGCTCAAATTAATTAACGACTAATTACATAATAATTGTCTACTAATTCATTAATTAACGACTATTCTCTTCAATTAACGACTAATTGACACCTAATTAACGAGTAAATTCTTCATTTAACGACAAATAACATTACTTATTGACTAATTGTCTACTAATTCATTAATTAACGACTCAAGCATATAACATAAAACTAATTAAAACATATAACACTAAACTACGTCAAAACAAACGACTTGAAAAAACTAACCTCAACACCCGAATACGGATCGTAACTACTAAGCATCGCGGGATTGAACAAGCCCTCGTCACCCTCCACATCATATTCACCACCGCCGAAATCAACACCGTCATCCTCTTCTCCATCGCCGGAATGATATCTCGCTTCTCCATCGTCGGAATTCATTTTCGAAGGACTTTTTTTGCGAAACAACGTTTGACAATGAGGTTTTATGAAATGATTATGTACGACTTCGGTCGAATGCATGATATTTATACTAATGTTTGTATTATATTACCGTTGGATAACGGCTAGTTCTCAACACTACGCCTACGCTTCTCGTAGGCGTAGTTTTCACAACGGTTACTTGGGAAACTACGCCTACGGGATGCGTAGCAGTCCCTTACACCATTTTGTACGCATCCACACCATTTTGTACGCATCCCGTAGGCGTAGTAAGTTTTCTTGTTTACGTGATGCATAGTCGTATAGTGTGTACAAATAACGTGAATATGTGGGTACGAATAGCACGAACCATAATTTACTCATACATTTGGGCTTCTCGAGAGTAAAACCTCTGCAGAATCTAGTAAAATATACCTCAGTCAAGCTTTTCTTCCTCTTTGACCGCTCTATCTTCATTCTTCACTGAACGCTCAGTTTGAGTTGTGAGTTGAGCAGTCGGAAGAGCTGGGCGTGTTTGATCGATTGATTCCCCGGGTGCAGGCAATGTTTAGGGCCTCTCATTTTCCGCCGGTTGCTTCACCTGCTCTCACCGCACTTAAACTTTCTCTACTTCCTGCTCTCAGCCTATCTTCGCCTGCAATTTCCCGTAGATTTTCGAATTCTGGATCCACGCTTCTCCGCCGGGTCTCAACTCTGCTCTCTTTTGGTTCTTCCAACTTCAATTGGGTCTCGTCCATGGCGGGTCATCCTTTTCTCAAGGAAAGAGGTTAGTTGTTGTCTATTGATTCATGCTCTGTGGAATCTAACAATTATTCTCTATTATGTTCGAATTGTGGATTCGCGGAAAAAAGAAGGGGAGGGAACTGAATTTTAGGGGTTGTTTGGTGTGATTATTGTAAATACTAAATAGTTGTTGATGACCGATGACCGAACGAGTTGGAGGCGTGGCTTGTCTCCCCGTAGTCCTTCCCACCTCAACCCTGGACTATTCTTTGCAAAATCAGCCTTATTTTTGGCAGATTGTGGGTGTGATTGGTCAAATTTGTTAAGTATCCTTCTACAACATTTGCTCTATTAAGTAGCACATGCCATAAACTCATCCTTATAGATGGCAGTCGATTAGAGTGATAAAAATTATAGGTGTCTACAAAACAAAAAACCATAAAAAGAGCCTAATTCACCAAATTCTTTCAAGAATGATTTTGGATGAAAATTCATCTACATATTGGTTAATTTGGGTTTGGTAATGTTGGATGACGGGGTTGAAGATGAAAGAACGGGATAAAAAATTCAGCTCATTCCTCCTGGATTGTCATACTCGACATTCTTTACAGAGTCATAAGGGTGCTTGTCCAGAGTGCAAGAGGTGCAGTGGGAGTTTGGACAGAGCGAGAGAGTGCAGGAAGCATGAGGGGAGCTCGGAGATAGCGAGTGGCATGAAAAGAGCATCAAGAATGACACAACTTAAACCCCCAATTAAGTGAAGTACTCACTTTCTTAGCGCAAATCTAGTTGAGGAGATGTTGATGACTATGAATCCAAGTGATGCCCTCAAAGGCTCAAGCAATTTGACAATAATTTTGGCTGATTTGCTAGATCACGGAAGTTCCTGTACCAATTTCCGGTTTCTCTGATCCGAATCTTGTTGAATTTTTTATTATTGATGACTAGAGCAAGCAAAGCGCTGTATCAATTTTGCAAAAACATTAGTTGAAATCCGAATTAGAAAATAAGGTTCTTCTTCGACTGAACAGTCACAGTGGAAGGGTGGCGATGAGTGTCGAGCGTACGCGCGAAGACTCGTTACTTGTTCCCACGGACGAGACCATATATTATGGAAAAAGCCGCACAATAATTGTTGATGACGGTTGTTTAGAAAGTGAACGAGCTTGAACCGAGCTTTTTCGAACAAGCTCGAGTAGCTCCGCCAGTATAATAACCCTACAATGTTATTTCAGCCGAACGAGCTGAACTTTGTCCGAGCTGAGCCTAAATATTAACCGAGTTTTATAATGTGATCATATTCGACTCATTTACAAAGTGAACGAGCTCGAACCGAGCTTTTTTTGAGCTGAGCACGAGTAACCCCAGTGATATTACAATCCTTAATGTATGGATGATAGCACTATCTTTTGAGGCATAAGTAATTACAAACAGTAGATAACAGATTTGTTTGTTATATAAAAAACACTTAAATTATGTGGCAGTGTTACTTGGTAGTGAACCAGTTATCTTGTTTTCCCGTGTCTATGTTTGTTAGTTTTCATTGTTGTTGCGTGTTCAACTTGTGCTCTTGAACTAGTATATCAGTACCAAATGTCCTCTTAGCATTAGGGCAACAATTGTAAGAGGGAGATGGGAGGGATATGAGCAAATTTCTGGGATTTGGGGAGAGTGTACACTTTTTAAAAAAGCGAAGATCTTATAGTTGTACCACATCTTATAGAACATTACATTTTCGTCTGCATTCGTTCAAAACGAAGCAACATGTATATGACATGGATTATAATTTATGATCCAACCCTAAAGCTAGCAATTGTTGTAGGTGTTTATTTTTCTCCTGATGCTTGCATTTTTTTCAGTTTTATTTGCAACGGGGCACAACTCTGGAGATGGCAATGGCAGGGAAATTTTAGTGCAGCACTTGCTTCTGAAAGCAGATGATCTTCACCTTCTGGTTGAGCTTCAAAAAAGGGTAGCTGGAGGTTAGCTTATATATGACGAGCTATCTCAATCCATCACATTTGTTCTTCAGTTCATTTGAAAAAAAATGGTAAATTCCTCATCTTAGGAGAAGACTTGAGTGATCTAGCTGTGGAATACTCGCTTTGTCCCTCAAAACAAGAGGGAGGGATGCTTGGTTGGGTGAGGAAAGGCCAAATGGTACGGTCGTGTTACAAGTTCCTATATATATTGCAGAATTATACTTCAAATTAGTTCCTAATGGCTGCTGAGAATTTTTTGATCTTTTGGTATAGTAAATTTTTTGGGTTAGAATTACTCCTACTCTTAGATGTACCATGAGTGAAAAATTTAATTGATTTTGTTTCACATGGAGGACATGAAATTGAAATTAATTGCTTATATATGTAATATGTGATGCACAGGTTCCAGAATTTGAGGAGGCTGCATTTACCGCTCCACTGAACAAAGTTGTCAGGTGTAAGACGAAATTCGGATGGCACTTATTGCAAGTCTTATCTGAGAGGTATATTTGTTCTACTTTGTATGTAATAACTCCAAGAAGAAGATATCTCAACTGCCCATACTGAGTAACTGCTGACTTTGGCTTTGCTTATCTTTCCTAATTTATTAGGGAAGAACCGGTGCTTCAAGACATTCAGCCTGATGAACTTCATGTGAAACTACAAGATTCTAGTTTCCTTGAAGAGGCACAGTTGATTGATGTTAGAGAACCAGACGAAGTGTATGCTTTATTCTGTCAAATGCTTATCTTTTTCACCATTAATGCATGTACTCAAATTTAATTAGTTCCATACACTGATTTCAGGGATAAAGCATCTTTGCCAAATTTCAAGGTGCTTCCCCTACGGGAATTTGGAACCTGGGCACCTGAAATAACCACAAAATTTAGTCCTGATAAAGACACTTATGTGATGGTTTGTGCTTATCCCTTTCTCGAACATTCTTTTACATGAACTGTCTGCTTTTAGTTTCATTCTCACGGTATTAATGTAAGTCAATGAATCCAGTGTCACCATGGAATGCGGTCTCTGCAGGTTGCTAAGTGGCTACAGTCACAGGTGAATTGTTATGCAACAATTTTGGTTGATTTATATCCGTAACTAGATATCCTAGAGAAATTTTCATTTAGATTTTGCTTGATCTGTGATGATAAACATCTAGGGTTTCAAGAAAGTTTACAACGTGGCCGGAGGAATTCATGCTTATGCTGTGAAGGCTGATCCGTCAGTTCCAACTTACTGAAAAGCTGGGCTTTGTTTCAATGCCTACTGGTTTTCTGCATAATATGCTTAAGGTTTGATATTCATCCATAGGGATTTTTTCAGGTGAACTTTGTACTTGTCTGAGTTGTCCAAGTTTGCAGGATTTTGTCTTTTTTTTAATGCCATGCATGTTATCATATATTACTTGTGTTACTGGTGTTTGCTGAGTTAAATGCAAAGTTTTGTTGCACCTAAGTGTGTAGTAAGCAGGGTTTGAATCTATCATTTGGTGCTGACTATGTTGTTTGCCCTTCTAGAATGGATTGGATAAGGATCTGAAGATTGACTCTCTGAATCTTACAGGATCTTTCTGTTGCCTTTCTAAGTATTGTGTAGAATTAGGGAGAAGAAATCTCCACTACAGTGATGGAAAATGTGGATTGCCAAGTCTTCTGTTGGAACTGCAATTTAGAATGAAGATCCCTCTTATGATTATTTCTTTTAGGAAAAATGACACAAAAATAACCTAGATGATACCAACTTTAGAAATAGCTACTAAAAATAATAGGGATGGGCATAAATCCCGGCTAATCCCGGTCCCGATCCCGGCGGGATTTGGAAAAACAAATGTGTATCCCATCCCGTAAAAAATTTGCGGGACGTAAACTTCCCATCCGGGTTAATCCCGTCCCGTCCCGCATATATATATAAAAATAATATTTTTATTTTAAAAAATATTATATAGATAAATAATATATATAAATTATAATTTTATATTGATATGAATTAAAAAAGTAATAAAATACTAAAATATAACATTCTTTTACATGTGATTCACAATAGTTAAAATAATGTTATCTTTATAAACTATCATTAGTAGTGCTAGGATTTTTTTAAACGTGAATCGGTAAAACACACTTTGATGTAACTTGTATTCGTTTTGAATATACTAGTTACTAATGTATGCCTCTTGAATAGCTAATTTGGTATCACGTTTTTTTTTATCAATTGTGTCTGTATACATGAGAGAAAAGAAGTATAAATATTGAATATAATCGATGCATAGATATTGCGGGATTAGTCCCTTCCCGTTCCACGTAGGATAAAGTCCGCGCGGAACGAAGAAAAAAAAGTGGAAAACCCGTTCAGTCCCATGCCCAACCCTAAAAAATAACCTGATATTTTTTTGCATGAAATTCAGATGACATGGAAGCTGAAAATGGTGAGCAGACTCGTTGACACGAGGATGAATTGAATGGCCTGGCTTCACTTGGATGGAGCGACGTGCCTTCATAACTTGTTGTGACATACATCCTAGTCACCATTTTGTGCTTGATTTCATGCCGAAAATCGTTACTGACAAATATGGTTATAGTTATCCTAAAATTTATATAGTTTTTTAGTTAAACCTCAATAGTTGAGATTATTTTGTGTCCTTTGTTTAATTGAAAACCTCAAAATACAGTACTCCCCCCTCCAAAATAGATCAAACACCTGAGTTTCCCGGGAAATTCTGTCAACCCCTTTTCCTGTCTTTGTTTCATTTTTTTTCTTCTTTCTAGGAAGAAAGAACGTATCAACCACATTTTCAAGTTGGAAAGAGGGAAAAGCGAGTCTTCCCGCCTAAAATCTCTTTCCATTCTACAATTCTATTCCCAATTCTCCAACCTCGAATCCAAAGTGTGAAATTATCTATCTGGAAATCCTGTTTTCCATCCTTCCAACTCCATGGTAAACCTCGAAAAGACTACATCATATTTCTCCTTCCAGTCATAGCCATCCTCTATGGGCAATTGTTGCCCTGGTGGCAACACCCAACCTACAGACGCCGATAATAATGAGAACCAGGGAGATGGAGAATCCGGCAGCCAACAACAGCTGGATCAAAGCAGCAGTCAAACTACTAACAAGAACCCCCCTAGCAAAACCGGAAGCAAATCCAACAACATGGGACCT
The DNA here is from genome assembly GCA_033239045.1 of Fagopyrum esculentum. Classification (NCBI taxonomy): domain Eukaryota; kingdom Viridiplantae; phylum Streptophyta; class Magnoliopsida; order Caryophyllales; family Polygonaceae; genus Fagopyrum; species Fagopyrum esculentum. The sequence continues at coordinate 103,734,134 of BSUD01000005.1, forward strand.
GTCTTAGGGCGCCCCATGGAAGATGTCAAGGCTTCATATTCCGTTGGAAAGGAGCTTGGGCGCGGTCAGTTTGGGGTTACCCGCCTAGTAACTAGCAAGGAAACGGGTGAGCATTTCGCGTGTAAAACCATTACTAAGAGGAAGCTTGTGAACAAGGAGGACATAGAGGATGTGAGGAGGGAGGTCCAGATCATGCATCATCTTGCAGGGCAACCCAACATCGTGGAGCTCAAAGGCGCCTACGAGGACAAGCAAAATGTGAATTTGGTCATGGAGCTTTGTGCTGGTGGGGAGCTCTTTGATCGCATCATCGCCAAGGGACACTATACTGAGCGTGGTGCTGCTTCCTTGTTGAGGACAATTGTGCAGATTGTCCATACTTGTCATTCCATGGGAGTCATCCATCGTGACCTCAAGCCCGAGAACTTCCTTCTCTTGAACACGGATGAGAATGCACCTCTCAAGGCCACTGATTTCGGGCTCTCTGTCTTTTACAAAACAGGTTTCTTTCTTCAACATGCTATCTTTTTACCAGTTTTTCTTTTATTATTTACATGTGTATCTTTCGGATTTGAACAGGAGAACATTTCAAGGACATAGTTGGGAGTGCTTATTATATTGCGCCTGAGGTCCTCAAGAGGCAATATGGGCCAGAGGTCGATATATGGAGCATCGGAGTTATGCTATATATTCTTTTATCTGGAGTTCCTCCCTTTTGGGCTGGTAATTTTGATTTATCTGCTTAGTTTTGCAAAATCTTCCCACCCCTGTTCATGGGTAATTGTTGGCTTATTGACAGAAACGGAGCATGGAATCTTCAATGCGATCTTGCAAGCGCAGGTTGACTTCGCGACTGATCCATGGCCATCGATTTCACCTCAAGGGAAGGACCTAGTCAAGAGGATGCTGAACGCTAATCCAAAGGAGAGGCTCACAGCACATCAAGTTTTGAGTATGTTCGCATAGAAACGATTTAGTGAATCTTAATACAGCTTATTAATATGTGACGTAATTGCAGATCATCCATGGATCAAAGAGGATGGAGAAGCACCGGATACACCTCTTGACAATGCAGTCCTCAATAAGCTCACACAGTTCAGGGAATTGAACAAGTTCAAGAAATTGGCTCTTCGGGTATGCATTCAAACATAACTATGTGTCTTCTGTTTGAAGCAATGGTTTGACAGAAACCCACACATAAGTTTTGTGGAGACCAAAACTGGATTAATCTTGTTATGCATCGTATATAGGGCTTACAAGATAAGTATGATATAGGGCCATTCTAAAACACTATCTTCTAGAATTTCTTCACCAAAGCAGTGTCTTGGTTTCCCTTTACAAACAGGTCAAAGTTTCTTGATGCCAAGATATCTGCTGCCTGCTTGCATTTTTTTATCAAACAATGAAAACAATCATGGGACTAAAACACTAATGTGTTTTGGTTATCTGTAAGTGACCTTTTGGAAAAGTTTCCTCTTTCAAGTAACGGTTTTACACCGGCAGGTCATTGCTGGTTGTCTGTCAGAAGAAGAGATCATGGGACTAAAACAGATGTTCAAGGGCATGGACACCGACAATAGTGGAACCATAACTCCTGAGGAACTCAAGCAAGGTCTTCAAAAACAAGGGACAAAATTATCAGAGACCGAAGTCAAGCAGTTAATAGAAGCTGTGAGTTACTCCAAAATGAACTCTTCAATGCACAAAAACTATAGTCTTCTAGGAGGTCATTATAGTCATGAATCAAGAAAAGGGCAAAAATTCAAAAGTTTGTTGACGTCAATCGTCTATCTTCTCTATCAGGCTGATGCAGATGGCAATGGGACGATAGACTATGAGGAGTTTATCACGGCAACAATGCAAATGAACAGAATGGACAGAGAAGATCATCTCTACACAGCATTTCAATACTTCGATAAAGATAACAGCGGGTAACAGAGGAGGGCTCCATGATAACTGTTTGTGTTCTTTAACTTCCTTTTGTCACTTGTTTTGTTTATTCTGAAATCTTTTTGGTACCTTAGGTATATCACAATTGAAGAGATGGATCAAGCTCTTCATGACTACGACATGCATGATGGAAGGGACATCAATGAGATCATCTCTGAAATTGACACTGATCATGTAAGTTAGAATGAGAAAGGAAATGCCTGTAGAGAAAAATGGTACTTACATGTATGTTTTGCAGGATGGTCGGATCAACTATGATGAATTTGTGTTGATGATGAGGAAAGGAAACCCTGAAGCAGCAAACCCAAAGAAGAGGCGAGATGTCAACATACCAGCCTAACCTTCTCATCAGAGAGCAGACAGTAGAAGATCTGTCTTTGATCGAAAACAAAGAAAGAGCAAGTATACACTGCAAAATTGAAGGTTTGTTCTTATTGTTGTCAATTCAGAATGCCCATCTAAAGGAAAACCAGAAATAACCGGTAAATTATGTCTGAAGATTGATAGAGATAAGGGTTTTGTAGGTATCCTGGGTCGAGATGTTCGGGGAAGTTCATGGTATTGTGCTGCGGGACTGTAACTATATTAGTAATGAAGTTACCGATCCATGATCAAACAGTGATTAGGTTAGTGTTTGTTGTGTATCAAATCAGTAGAGATCACTCCTTGGTTGTAAAGGATACTGGGATGCAGAGTACTTGCAAAAAGTGCAAGTATGTAAATGCTAATAGTGGGATGCAGATTAGGAAATGCTTGTTTTGTCAATGCAGGACATGATTTTCTAAAGAAACTATAACATCGATCAGGCTTTAAACAGGTGGAGTTTCCCTCCAACTTACGCCAAATCATGTAATTGCTCATATTGATGGCTTCATCCTGTTGTATAGCAGCATGTAGATGAAAATAGACTTTGCCAATGTGGTTGTACAAATCAAGTTTTGTTATCTTTATTAATGATTTATCAATACTAGTAAAAAAGAGCTACGTAGTAAGCATGACCCGTCTTGAGATTTTTGTCCCTGGGCATATTATTTATGGGTACTTTAAGCTAACAATTAGCGATTTAAATCATCCGTAAACCTTTGATTCAATAATGGAAAATTTAGTTGTAAAATTATAAAAAAAAAGTTTATACCAATTTGACTTGTGTGTCTAACCAAATTAATCTATACTAATTGCAAATCAATTTTTTTTAAAAAAAATTAATATTTTTGAAGAAATTTTTAAGGAAAGTGAGATTAGAAAATATCTAAATAGTATTCCTTTAAAAAAAAATATAACCAAAAATAATACCAACAATCAACATTTGAACCCAAAATAATACCAACTTTAAAATTTACTAGGAGTGGTAATTATCAAATTATTTACCAAAAATAATATCTTCCGGCAAAAATTCTAACTCCGGTGATGTGGCAACTGAAATCTTACATCTCATCAAAAAAATGGGTTGATTGTGTGATGTGGATTTTATTTTTTTAAATCAAGTTAATAAGATAAAAATATAAGGGATTTTTCCTCTTGGTACCCTCAAGGTTTGGACTTTTCCTCTTGGTATCCACCAAGTTTCAAAATTCCTCTTGGTGCCCTCAAGGTTCCATTTGTTTTCTCTTTATACCCATTCTTAATATATTACAATAAAATTCATTATAAAATAATTAAAAAAATCAGAAAAATAAATTTAAAATAGATTATGACTTAATTACATTTTAAACTAATAAATTTACAATGATAGTATTTTTTTAAAATATTTTTCTAATTAAAAAAAAGTAAAGTAAAATAAAGATAATTTTTATTTCTGAATTAAAATAAATCAAAAATAAAATTTTAAACTTTTTTTAAGAGTCCAAAAAATTAAACATATAGTTTTTTTTGAAGTTAATTTTCTATAATTTATTTTACTTAAAAATTAAC
>BSUD01000005.1:103739071-103797940 GCA_033239045.1 Fagopyrum esculentum
TCCTTTTTTGTGAAATTTGTCAAAGAAAAAAAAATTTTAAAAATAAAAATATATTTTTTACAAAATTTTTAAGAAAAAACATATTTTACAATAGTTTTTTTCAAAAATCACAAGAGATTTATTTTGGATTCAATGGTGTAACTATATATTTTTTTTAAATGTTTTAAAAATATTTTGTAAGAAATCTATTTTAAGAAAAAATATTTTTGTAAAAAACAAACGACTCGTTTTGTTGTGAATTTTCTAACACTTTTGTGGGGAATTTTTTTTAAATTTGTATATATTTAAACTAATTTAAGCATAAAAAATAGTTTTAAAATTTTGATTTTTTTTATATTTAAAATTAGTTAAAATATATAAAATTTAATAAAACTCCAAAAAACAAATTCTACAAAATTTTTATTCAAAAAAATATTTACAATAATAATTTTTAATAAAAAAGTTACAAAATTATTATTTAAGAAAACTTAATTTAGATTTTTTAACTAAATGTTATTAACTTGATTTAAAAAATAAAATCACCATCACATAATTATTTGTTGATGCCAAGTAAGATTTCGATTGTCACGCCTGCAACGGAGTTAGCATTTTTGCCAGAAAAATAAGACATATTATTTTTGGTAAATACATTAATAGTTTGTATCGCATCTCGTAATTTTCAAAGTTGATATTATTTTGGGTTCAATGTTGATAGTTGATATTGTTTTGGGTTGTTTTTCTTTTAAAAAATAAAATCCACATCACATAATTATTTTTTAATGACATGTAAAATTCCGGTTACCACATCATCCCAGAGTTATGATTTTTCTGAAAAATTTTTTTTTTTTGGTAAATACGTTGATAGATTGTATCGCTCCTAGTAATTTTCAAAGTTGGTATAATTTTGAGTTCAAAGGTGATATTTTGTATTATTTATTTTTTTAATTCTTAAATAGCACAATATACATCCAAAATCCGTTGACGGTTTATTAAACATCCTTATTAACTTCATCAAATATAATCATCTAGTCAAGTAATATGAATATATGTGCAACAAAGTTAATTTTCCTAAAAATGTGATTAACACTTAAAACCGGCTCAAGGCCGGAGGTTTAAAAGCGAGATTGCTATTCGTACCACATGTTTCGTGCTATTCTTATCCGGGTTACGGCTACGCGTTGGAGCAGTAGAAATAAGTTGATTTCGTTCAAAAAATAGGAAAATGGTTACGACTACGCATGACATCTACGTAATCGCCCATATCAAAAATTCCGATTATAAACTAAAGAAAAATGACTAGTGCAGCTGTAGGGTAAAAAAAAACAAAAAAAAAACTACATAATGCGTAGCCGTACCCTAATAAGTATATCAAGATAGTGTGCTACGAGTATCAATAACCGTCATAAAAGATATCCGAAATAAACATTTTGATAAAATGTCAGCTCCAATGAACACATACGCTTTTGTTAAACATAAATTTTATTTTAATTTTAATCATGGTATAGATTTCCCACCGGAGCTCATTCCACCGGAGGTTAGCCTGATGGGAAATTTGTGTTTCCCTCCCAAATGCCTGCATAGTTTTCTGCCCTAATTTACCATTTAGCCACCCAAGTCTTTTTCCTTACACAGACCTCTCCTCTTGTTGATTTTCATGGAAATTCCCTTTCTTCAGTCCCACCGCCAGCATTTCGCCCTACCTTCGCTAAGCTACATGAGCCCTCTTTCTCTCTCCTCAAAGCTCAAACCCCAAACCCTCCTCCCTCGTATCAGGGTTAGTTTATTGTGTGCTCCTGTTTCGCTTCAGTTGAGCCAAACTGTTGAATTAAGCGAACCCGTTGAATTAACTGAACCCCCAAGTGTCAGGAAGAGTAATTCGAGGACCAATTCAAGGGCTAGGACTAAGGTTTCCGATGTGCAGCTCAAAAGCAAATGGCTATCGTCGCTCTCATGTCCTTTCCCTGTTCAATTAGAGTCTTTAGGTCGTGATGGAGGCTTGCCTGGGACGAATGATGGGTCCGAATGGATAATTGGTATCGACCCGGATGTTTCGGGCGCATTGGCTCTTTTGAGAACTGATCATCTGGGTTGCTCTGCTCAGGTAATTTGCATAATCAATTTTACAAGTAACATACTTGTATTGTGGTGATTTCTTATTTGATGGTTTAGAATACAAACTGTGAAGATGAACAGCTGATTAGTCACAATAACTTGTTAGGATATACAAGCGATGTTAACGAAGACAGTTAAATTGTTTTATAATTGGTTTTTGGTCTTGTTCATAATGGTATTGATATTGTAGGTATTTGATTCTCCACACGTGCAAGTGCCAGTCGGGAAGAGAGTTCGAAAGCGATTAGATCCCAGGTCCATTGTTCAGTTGGTTAAAAGTCTTGATGCTCCAATGGGTATGATTTCGTTTAGTTTGCCTATAAAGGAGTTTTGGGTGTTTCTCATTCTTGACCTGATTTAAACTCCTTTCCCAAAATGGTGGGTACTGTCAAGCTTGGGTGCTTGAGTTCTCTACTGAATTAAAAACTCTTACTCACAGGTACATTAGCATACATAGAGCAGTCAACTCCCTTCCCCAAGGATGGCAAACTGGTGAGTTCTGTAGTATGTCATTATGAGATCCTTTTATGTGTTCATCATTGACAAGGTTGCATCATTGTTATTCTGGCATTGATTTTACAAATCTATTTAGGGCTCGTTTGGTTTTAACTCCGGGAATGGAAACGAATATAGTCCATATGTTATTCATGAAATTGTTTGGAATCATTCCTTGTGGTTGTAGTAGAATTTGTTGGTTTTGATACCCTATAGAGAAACAAAATGGGGAAAGTAAGTACATTTTGCATGAAAGTATTATGAATGATTCCACAATAATTCATGAACAAGGGTACACATATGGACTAAATACATTTCCATTCCGTTTTCGTTTCCGTTTCCGCAGTTACAACCAAACGGGGCTTAAGGGTTGTTTGCATTAATGCATGCTTTTGCCAATGACCTCCTAAAATATGTTAAGGACATTTGAACAGAAAGATTGATTTGCATCTACTATATGAATACAAATTCATCCAACTAAAAGTTCTTGTAATGCCTGCTTTTCTTATGATCCTCTTTAGTTGTTATTCAGTAGGTCTGGCATCTTTTTTAGCCTGTGAACCCATAGAGAGCCCTTCATCCTGCCTTGTGAGGAATTCGTTTGTTTGTATTTGTAGGAAGTTGTGCTATGATGTCTGAAAAGTCTTGTGAATTCTAAGGAATGGATTGTGCTCAGGCTCTGGGACAGCCTGTTTGTAAAGTTACCTGACTAAAACTTTTGATTCAGGGTTGGTGGAGTGGCGGATTTGGTTATGGCTTATGGATTGGGATCTTGGTTTCCTCAGGATTCTCCGTAGTTCCTGTGCCATCTTCTCTATGGAAGAACGGATTCGAACTTTGTGGAAGCCGTTCAAATAAGGTTCTTAATGGCTTGCTCAAATTAAATCGGCTACAATTTTGTATTTGTACACAAGACAATTGGAATCAATAGTAGAATATTATTGTTTTGGCAGGATAGTAGCAGAAATCTGGCATCCGAGTTATTTCCTTCGTTGAGTACCATGCTAAAGAGGAAGAAAGATCACGGTAATACTTCTTTGTATACAAGGCATGGGTTTCCATTGAGCTTTGATTACAACGGAATACTTGAGCATGTTTTCCTTCCTGATTCTCACAGGTCGTGCAGAGGCTTTACTTATCGCTGCCTATGGACAACGCTGCAGGGTGCCGGCCATGATAGAGCAACCAACCGTGTGTTGAGCCAGATGAAGCTGGTTTACCTCATGAATTTATATCTTAGGCAAAGACATTGCAAGTTATTGTGCATACATTTATGGTAGGAGTTGCATTAGTTGGCAGGTTATGTGATTTTTGGCTGAGATAGCTTGTGGAAGCGTTGTAGTATCGAGGAAACTGATGAAGGACATTAGAGACATAAAAAATGAGTTTGTAATAATTATTAATACATTAACCTTCTATTTATAGGGTTATATTTACTTTTATATTCATTACTTACATTTTCAAAGCACTCCCTTTTTTTGTTTAATTCTTTTTTGAAAGAGTATTTTCACTCCAAATTAAATTTTGTGTTTAAAACTTTGTCGAGCTGGATCATTAAAAGGTTTTAATAGTTATCAAAATGTAAGAATTAAAATTAGTCTTTTAAGAGGAATTTTTTTATAATTGTGTTTCTAACAAACTAACGTTATAGCTTTTTAACTAAAAACATCTTATATAATATAAATAACGAACTTAAATTACCCATAATTATTTTCCAATAAAATTTTTGATTATTTGACCATAATACCCCCATTTAATCAATTAAAAATTAGTACTTTTGTTATTATTTTCCGAAATGTCTCTTTACAATTTTATTTTGGCAAATTTTGATATACTAGGCTTTTTTAAGTTTTTATAAAAGAAACTATACCCCTAATTTAATTACTGTTAATTGACCTTATTTTACCTAATTAGTTTACCTTACTAATTTACCCAAACAAACTATCCGCTCATTCACTCACTTAACTACCAGAGAAAAACACTTCGCCATACCCTTCGCCTGTTCGACTCCTCAACTTCTTCAATCTCTGGTTCATCATCTCTCTCGTAATCTCTCTCGTAATCTACATTTTCTTCATCTCTGATTCATTCTTCGTCACTTTCCGGCCATCTCCTCACTTGTCACCTGTGTTTCGTCTTCGTTTTTACCCCAAACACACCACAATCCTTTCGAGTTTTTGTAAACCCTAAGAAATTGAAAATGTCGACTCGATCAAAGGTTGCTGCCAACAAATCTTCTTGTGATGCTCCTACCTTCAACCTTCTGACTCCTACGCCTCCTTTACCTGTTGAAAATGCCACACCAAACGAAGGCGATGATTCTGCTGTCTCTCATGATGAATCATGCCTTCAGATTGTAGTATCTGGTGGTCCTCGACCAGTCGATATACCTATGGTTAGTATTGCTTTGATACTCTTTCAGGTTTTATGGTATTATAGTTTCTGGTGATTGTTCATATTAGGGTTTGTAAGTTTAATCATCGTTTCTGGTATCTGTTTTGATATGGTTTGTTCTATGTTTGTTCCGTCTTTATATTTGCATGACTTTTCTGGTATGTTTGTATGTTATTCCATTTTCTGGTATGTTATTGGTTTCAAGTTTTCTAGTCTTTTCTTTAGTTTAAGTTTCTGGTAAGTGTTTATTAGAAGTTCTGGTATGTTATTCTGGTAATTTTAAGTTTCTGGTAAGTTTCTGTGATTTGTTCATATGATGTTTAATGTTTTCTGGTACTCGAAGTTCTGGTACGTTATTCTGGTATGTTATTTGTTTCTGGTATTAGATGTTCTAGTTAGGGTTTCTGGTATTTGTTTTATTTATTAATGTTTTCTTGTATTTGTTCATATGAGGTTTTTATATTACTTTCTGGTATTTCATGTTGATTTATATATTGACATTATTTTCTGGTATGTTTACACAGGCTGCTGAGGAAAGCGTTAGTTATGGACATGAAGAGTCCAATGTAAGTTGAATGGCTGATATGAGTTTCTGGTTTGTTCTTGACTGTTTTTCTTGTATTAACAATCTTATTTCCTTTACTAGTTAATGTACAAATTTGATGAAAACTCACAATACGAGGCAGCACGTATAACTGTCTTGTCTCGTGTCAACATGGTTAAATTTTTACTTGAAGGGTTGGATGCCAATGGGCAAGAAATGTTCAAAAACTCTATTTTTTCATCTGTCATCTCCCTCTGTACCAATCTCAAACCTTCAAACCAATTAATACACTTCATGCTTCTGCATGAGGTTCAAACTGACCGCAAACACTCAATGTGGTTTGCAATCAACAAAACCTTGCTTAGGTATATATATTAACTATACACCTAACCTTTTCAGTTCAGATTGTTACCTCTATTCTACTTTCTATTGTTAATGTGTTTCTATCTTTTTTTGTTGTGTATTTTTGTTCATAAGGTTTGGCTTAAGCGATTTTTCAGAAATTACCGGCCTTGAGTGTCGGTTCCATGTGTACAACGAAGAAGAAAATGTCGACATGAAGGAGTTGTTCGGCATGCCCAAGTGCAAATTGGATCAATTGGAGGAAAAATATTCAAAGCTGAAAAAAAATGATGAAAGGAAATTCAAGATGGCTCTGTTGCTGTTTATTGAATTTGTTTTGCTTGGCAATGACAAGAAGAAGTTCGTCTCCAATCTTCCTCTATCGCTTCTGAAAGACATGGATGCCTTTAATTCTTATTCATGGGGGCGCCTTATCTTTAATAAGACACTTGACAACCTGAGGGATTGCGAGCCAACAAAGTATAGGGCATCCGGAAATTACTGCCTTTCTAGTTTCCCTTTGGCATTCCAGGTATGCTTCTGGTTTTCCATTTATGTGCCTCTGGTATGTTTATATTTGTTATTTTTGTTATGGTTTACGTCTTTGGTATGCTTGTTATTCATTCATTTTCCTCTGGTATAAGTAATTAGTTACCAGAATTGATACTTTTGTGATTTTATGGTATGCTTTATTGCATTAGCATTTCTGGTTTTTGTTTCTGGTTTTTGATTCTTGTATTTTGTTTTAATGTATTAGATTCTGATATGATTGTGTATGTTGTATAATTGAGTTCTGTGAAGTATTGTTTTGTTTCTGGTATGTTCTGAATTTTATACTTTTTGGTATGAGTTTACTTGCTTTCTGGTATGAGCAATTAGTTACCAGAAATATTAAGTTTGTGATTTATGGTATGCTTTATTTCAATAGCATTTCTAGTATATCTTTCTAGTTTGTGTTTTATAATTGAGTTTACTTGATTTCTGGTTTTCTGATATGCATTTGTGGTTTCATTTTCTGGTATGATATTATTTTATTAGTATTATATTATTTATTGGTTTGAGTTTCTGGTATGGTTTATTCATTTGTTTCCTGTCTATATTATGCAGGTTTTCATCCTTGACTCTCTCCCCACACTAGCATCTTTGTTTGCCACATGTGTTAATGAAGAAACAACCCCACTTTGCCTTAAGTGGGTTTCATCAACAAAGGAGAAGATGAAATGCAGCTTCCAGACAATAAAGGATACAGCGTCATCGGTGGCTCAAGATGACATCAAAACTATCCCCCTCAACCTAGAAGACCCAGAAACCGAGGATGACTGCAAATGGTGGGGGGATGAAGTTTTGGACCCAGCTGGCTATCTTTGTCATCTTTTCAAAGTAGGGTTCCACGATGTACGTGTATTCAGGCCTGGAGGGCATAATGTCAAGGCTATCAAGGAAGTCCCAAAGAAGGAGGAATCCGAGAGTGATGACTTTGCTACTCCTCCTCCTCCTCCTCCTCCTCCTCGTCATATTTTGAGGTTGCCAAGACCACAAAAGGTTGTTAAGAAAGAAGATGTTCCAAAGAAAAGGAAAATTGAAGAGGGAAGTAAAAGGTATCTCAATACATTTCATACTCAATCTATATTTTAATAATGTTGCATTAGTTTCTGTTATACTAGTTTCTTTAGTTTTATTGTATGACTGCTTTTTTGCTTTCTGGTCTGTGCCTGTTAGTTTCTAGTATGCTTATAATATAACTTCTGGTATTAGTTTCTGTTTTATTTTTCTGGTATACATGCTTTGTTACTTTCTGGTATGTATCTTTTTGTTTCTGGTTTTTGTTTTATGTTAATTCTGGTATACTTTTTTCCTTACATTCTTGTATTAGATTTAATATGTTTTCTGGTATGATATTTTTAATCTTTGTTTCCTGTGTACATTGTTATGTTTTATTTGGTTTTTGTTTCTGGTATGTTATTGATTTACTTAATAATGTTTGTTTTTCCTAATGTAGGGTTGCATCTAAGAAGCCTAAGAGAGAACAGATTGTAGAGGAAGTATCATGGTAAACTGAAGTTGAATATGTATTTATATTATCATACCAGAATACTTAATATTTACAAAATTTGTTCTATTGTTTTAGCCCTGAAGAAGACATGCTGGCAGTGGCTACACCTCCAGTTGTTGTTGTTGCACCTTCTAGCACTGTTGGGATTGTTGTTGCTCCAGAAATGGATAGCATTGTCCCTACAGATGCTTTGGTTGCACCACCTCTGCCTGATCCCACCACCTCCAATTCTGAAGCTGTGGTTGAACCACCTGTCCCTGATCCGACCTCTTCCAACACAGAAGTTGTGGTTGCACTACCTGTATCTGATCCCACAACCTCCACTATTTCTACCACAAAAATGTAGTTGATATTTTACATACCATAATTTATTAGTTTCAAATGCTTATTTGATATCGCATTTTTAATCATTTATTATGTTAATGTATAATGTGTCTGATTGGGTTGAAGACTTAAAGAAACAACTACAAGCCCAAAATCAATTGCTTTCTGAGTTGGTCAAGAAGGTTGAGCAACAAGATGCCACTATCAACCAAGTTGTTATGAGGCAGAAGGCACAAACGATGACAGAACACAGAATAGAAAGTCAATGTTTCAGGCTCATCACTAATGTTCAAAGGTTGGCCGGTTCTTCTAAAGGTACCAAAGCCTCTAGAAAACCGGCCTCCCAACCTCCAGCTGATGCTTCTAAGTTAGAAGTTCTTGGGGTTTCTTCAAGTTCTGAAGAGACGGTATCTACAGAAAAGCTAATGCCCCAGCCTCAGTCCCAGCCCGAGCCCAAGGAGGAAGCTGAAGTTGATCAGCCAAAGGAAGAAGCTGTGGAAGAGGTATAATACACTACTATTCTTCATGTGTTTTGTTTTTGTGTATATTTATTAATGTTTGTGTTATGTTGTTGTTTTGGTACAGAAACCACTACCAGAGGTAGATGTGAAAGGGAAAGGGAAAGTTAAAACCAGAGGACCGAGGAGAATGGGTTTACGTGAAAAGAAACCCAGCGACCTTGTTGTATCACCGTATGTTGTCCCAGTAAAAATCCCCAAGCACCCCAAGCATTGTTTCTTGAGCAAGAAAGATAGAGATGCTTTTTATGCCTGGTACCTTAACCCGAAGACTAAAAAAGACCTTATTACTGGATTTCAACATGAAGCAAATAAAGAACACTTCAAGCTCTTACTCCAAAAAATTGGCTGGTTGTGGGATTATGTAAGTTAACACTAACCTTACTTTTGTTTAAGTTAATAATTTCTGGTATTATGTTTTCTGGTATGACTTTCTTAAACTAGCTACTGATGTGTTTCTGGTAAGATGTTGTTTTACATTTTGTTTTTACAATTTCTGGTATGCTGTGTTGTACTGCTTTCTGGTATTAGCTACTTGTATAAGAGTCTGGTATGATTGTATTTTTGCTTCTTTTTTCTGGTATTATGTATTTCATTAGTTTTATGGTATGTAATTCTTTAATTTTGCCATAAACTATCATTTGACTTCCTTAGATGATTTATTACTTGAGCCTTCTGGTATTTGTTTATTTTTTGTGTTTCTTATGATGTGTTTTCATGTATTTATATCTTGCCTGATGGTTATCATGTCTTGAATTCTGGTATGAACTTTTTATGTTTTTCTGGTATTATTCTCACATTTACTCTGGTATTGAATTATTAGTTTTTTTCCCTACTTTACAGCAACTGGATGAAATGATTACATACCTCCGAAAAGCTGTAATTGAGTATCCAGAGGTTTATCGCCGTATTACCATTGTTCCTGTACCCTTCGTCGACTACTTCAACGATGTAACACCCCGAATCCGCGGGACTCGGGATGCTACGGGTTGGGACCTCACAATGGGTCCCGACCCTTAGCTTGACAATAATTTCACCGGATCTTTCAACATGGCACAAATAAAGGCAAAACCAAAATTCCTTTTAATGCAAATGATAAGAAACCCGAAGGAAAACAACAAAAGACTTCAGCCGATAAACAACACCAAAGATCAAAACGCCATACACACGGCATACCAACATAATAAACGAAGAATAAAACACAACCCGACTCTAACCAAAACCCACTCCTAAAATGTACGGAACCCCGGCTGCCCACTCCTCCGGATCTCTCGGCCGCTTTCCTAACCTGCAAGGCAATCTACAACAATCGGTATAAAACCGTTAGCTAATATTCGAAGCATTAGAATTAAAGGGAAAGGCACAAACACAATTAATTCAACATAGTCACACAACATACTCAAAGCACACAAATCCGGTTTATTATCTTTATTTATTAAGTCATATCCCGTTCTAGTTCAACTTCTTTTGTGACACGAGAATCCTCCAAAACTCGCCTCGGTCCCTTCTTCCGGCAATGGAACGGTCGGATGCCTCCGACCGTCTAACCAGCACGGGCCAGTCGCCGAGATCCCCCTAGCTCTCACGGGGAGCCAGACAGTGATGTCACCACCCGTTATCATACACTTGGGCCAAATAATATAAAGGTCGGTAATCCTATTTCCGGTTTAGTTGTTATAAACAGTAAAATAGTAAACACACACCACCCAACACACAATAATGCTAATACAAAGAATACGAGCTAAGTAAGTCCGGAGACTTACCTCGTCCCAAAGATAATCCCGCTAACCACCGCTCTCAACTTCCCGTAGGAAGGCACTCAACGCCTGGTCAAAACAAGGCACACAATCAACATATCTCTCACATGCTAGAAGTCCTTAGACTTCTAGTCCCAATGATCTTGCAAGATCATAAACCATAACCATGCTAGGATAACAGCTCTTAGTCCTCACGGTCTCACAAGGTCATAACCATCACAACACATGCTAGGATAAGCCAAACCTAAACTCCAAAATTCCACAAGATCATACAACCCCAACCTCGAGCCTCAAAATGCTCACAAGATCAACCATATAACTTAAAGCCTTATAACAACCTCACAAGATAACCAAACACCTCAAGTCTTAGCAAATCATAAATCCTCAAAACTCACTTAAGGTTCATAGCCACTACTTGGTATTCACTCTAGGTTATGCTAGATTATCCAACCTAGCATGATACTAATACTAAACATAACTAAATCGAGGGAAAGGAATACTCACACAACGTCAAAAGACGGAAGCCTGTCTACAGATGTCGAGTTTGGAATCGTTGGCCTTTATCGGGGCGCTTCTGGTCCTAACACCAAAGCTAAACAAATTTAGCTTATACGCTAAATTTGAACGGAGTATATAACTTATATAAAAAGCTAAGGTAAAACTCGTTTTCAAAACCAAGGTTAAAACCGCTTTAATATTTTCCGGAACATTATACAATTATATACACATGGGTCATAATATATAACAATTATAAATTATAAGAATAAAATCCATTTATAAAGCTTTGGTTGAAGGTCCGTAAAACATTTTCCAGGCAAATATGTAATTTTGGAAACTTGGGTCATTATCCATAATTAAACTTTGGGCCATTTTGAAAATATCCAATAGAGGGCATAATACTTAAATCTCGAAAACTTTGGTCAATATAGCAAATACAAAATAGTGGGTCACATTTGTAATTATACCAGAAGTGAGGGGCCCGATTTTAAAACCCTAAAAGCTCCTTCCTTATTCGATTCATACGCTGCTTTGAAAAGAAAAGGGAAGCAGGCGGCGGCGCTTTTGAGGCGAGAGGGCAGCAATGGAAGGCGGCAGGGGCTCTTCCGGCATCAGGCGAAGACTGCTTGGCTCCTAGTCTCCGGCAGGGCTCGAGCGGGACTCTTCCGGCTCCAGGCGAAGGCTAGCTTGCTGGTGTGTGGAGGTGTTTCAACAGGTGGTGACAGAAACTCTGAAGAGCGATGGAGACCATCAGGGCGGCGGCGTTGTAGAGGCAAGAGCACGGCGTGGCGGAGGATGGCTCCAGGCCGTCGGCGGGCACTTCTCTGGAGGCGTAGAGCCCGCTCCCGGCGTCGCAAAACAAGGTCCTAGGCGGCGTCTCCGGCATCGACTGATGGAGGAGGGCGAGGCAAGAAAGGGCTCCGATGCGGTGGCGAAGAGCAACAGGAGGCGAGGCAGAAAACGTGAGGTTGAGGGTGTGAGGCTTGGCCGCCAGAAACAGATAGGAGGGTCGGGGAGAGGCTGCATAGGTGCTCCCGGGGTTGGTACTGCTTGACTGGTTGCAGTGGAGGAAGAAAACAGGGGAGTGCAAGGTGATTCGAATGAAGCTGAGGGAGAGAAGAGCACAGAGAGGGTGAGGGATAACGAGGAGGTGCTGTTGAAGCTAGGTGCACATAGCTGAGAGGGGCAGCAGTTGATAGAGGAGATGAAAGAGACAGGTCCAAAGGGAAGCAATAGCTGGTTAGGGCGGCACATCATAGACCAGGCGGCTAGCCAAGCAGGTTTCAACAGGGGGGAAAAGAATTAAAAGTGAATCTTATACATGTTATTCGGAACGGGATTTTCGGAACGGGATTTTCGGAACAGGAAAAACTCCCGAACCTTTCCGTAAAATAAATTACGAAATATATACAGATGTAAAATATATATACTTATAAAAATTAATTACAACATGAGAGTACCCGTATAATCTTAATAAGTTTTTAAAATATCGATAAAAATCGGGGAAAAAAAATATATATATCGAAAACGCGCCTAAATGAAAAAATGGGACGTTATAAACGATGTGCGTTATAAACAATTCTTAGAGTTGAAAGAAACAGGGACTTTTAATGACGGTGAAGAAATTGCATGTTATATACTTGGACTTGATCCTCCCTTTTTTAGCAAGAGCTTTTTTGAAGTCGATACAATATACACTGCCATCAACACCTGTGGTAAACACTGGATAGCACTACAGATTGATTTACTTAAATGGTGTGTTGTTGTATATGACTCAATTGTGGACTGTATGTCTGATGGGGACTTGAAAGCTTTGCTCACCCCATTCCTTGTTATGTTTCCTTATATTCTGAAACTTAATGGAGAATTTGGGAGGTTTGGGGACAATCTTGATAAGCCATTGGATTATGTTCGAAAGACAGCCAAAGAAGTTCCACAGAACAATCCAAGGTGATTTTTACAATACTAGTCATATGTTTCTGGTATGTTCATTAGTATGATGTTTTGGAAAAACACTTATATAATATTTTGTCTACAATTGCAGTGGAAGCTGTGGTGTATTCACAATCAAGCACATTCAGTATTTGTCGTCTAGACGAACTGATTTGTCAAACATATGTCAAGAATGGTGTAAAAGCTAGGATTTTTGAATCCTAATAAAGGATGATTAAGAGTGATTAAGTTAATCATCGATAACAATTGACTCATAACTCGCGAATTGTGTGTAGATGACGAGTAGGAATTCCACCGTCATGATCCTGACGTAACTTTGGACTTATGGGGAAATTTTCACTTTTTCCTCCGGGGAATAATTTTTACCCTCTGGTATTATTTGGAGCATTTGGGAGCTTCAAATAATAAAATTGTAGTTGAGAGAAATGATCAGGACATCGGATATGTTCTAGATATGAAATAACATGAAAAGGCAAAATGGCCAAAAGAGTCGCTATTTCGTTTCTTAGCGGCTAAGAAAGACGACTTAGGAATACGCGTTTTCCGAGAAAGTTGCGGAATAATTATCCAAACAATATGTCAGATTTATTATTCCAATTTCGAGAAGTTTGGAGAAGGGGCTCAAACCGCCTTTGGATCGGTTAAAGGATAACTATGGACTTTGCTAAAGGATAATTATCGTCTTCGCTATAAATAGCGGAAATTCTTTTATAAATTCATTTCCTTTCACGTTTCCTCGTAAAAGCTCTGATTTCTCTCAACCTTCAAATTCAGATCTACTCTTCATTTGTAATCCGATTTCAATTCCGTTTGAGTTTTCGGATTCCTCTCTTCGTCCTCTTCATTTCGGTACCGAGTTTGTGTTTTTCCGAGCACATAAAGGGCTGGTCGAGCATATTAGTGGTTTGGTCGGTCCCGTCGCTAAGATTCCGGTGAATCTGATGGTGTCCGAGCGTAGCCTGCGTCGTTGTGATTCCGAATCTTCTTTCGGATCGTCAATCGGGTTAGTAACGAATAAGTTATGAATTTATTCGTTTTCAGTATTGCGATTTGGCCTAAATTGACCTTAGGCTTGTCAAAATGGATAATTGGAAATTCCATTATGCTCGTTACAATATTCTGGTGATTATGGGCTATTTGTTTGATGAGATCTGATGACAGTTGGGTTGAGAAACTGCCTACGGGCAAAAGGTTATTCTGATGAATTTTAATTAATTAGTTAAAGATTAATTAATTAAATTGGGAATCTAGAAAACGCTATAAGCTAATTAAATTCAAAGGAATGAATTTAATTGATGTTTGAAGCAAGAAGTTTAATACGAGGAATATGATATTCTCGACAGGTGTTGTTGAAGACGGTAGACTAACTATAGCTTAGTTGCTCAGTGAGCGTATCCAGGTAAGTCTTCGGACTTACTTAGCTTCGATCTGCAGAAACCGTGCCTGAGAGATTTATATCTCACTGTGTTGATATGTGTTGTTGTTTTGAAATGCCTTGTTGTGTTGAAATGTGAATGTTGCTGTGCATTGAGATGTGTTATGTGTGAAGCATGCTTGATGTGTTTATGATGAAAATGACGTTATGATGTGTAAAGCATGCTTAATGTTGTTGTGATTATTATCATGTCATAATTATGAGAAATGATTAAATGAACATGTGTTAGCCTATTGAGGCGTGCTATTGAATGACATGATAAGCTTGCTGAAACATGATAATGTATGAGATGATAAGCCTTTTGAGGCATGTGATATGATGATGACTTGTAAAGGTCAAGAGTATGTGAAGCGAGTATTTTGCAGTGAATACCGGAGCTCGGCCAAGCCCGGATCACTTGCGTTTGTATAAGAATGACACCGAGTCTGATGGACTTCAGGCTCGGGTCGCACACCTAATGAAAATGGTAAATGTTTGCATTAACATGAATGGCAAAATGTTGCATGTGGTTAGGAGTTAAGACCATAACTCACCACGAGAAAGCCTGGCCCGTAGACTTGATCAGTCTGGCTACGACCTAAGAGCAAATGTCTGAATTAACCTAATCTGTGCAATGGTGAGCTCACACCAAAGCCAGAACCGTATAAGCAATGGTTCCGGATTAATGGGTCCGGGATCGAAAATTGTAAATTTCATACTGCATTCACGTGCAGCATTCATAAAAGCATGATATCATCTCATGAGCACGGTATATGGTATTTGAATATATTTGTTGTATTGTGATGTGATGATATAATCTCTCGTGGATAGATTATGATCAGTAGCTAACGGTTTTAAACCGAATCTTTTTAGGTAATGCTGATCATAGGAACGCTTCAGGGATGTCAGCTGCAGGATGTGGACAGCCGGGGCAGTGTTAACCCAAGGGTTGGTTGAACTATTTTTGAAACTAATCGCTTGCAAGCGAGTCTTTTGTTGATTGTGTGCAACTGTGTACACATGTTGATTTCAGGCTGAAGTTTTAAGACACCTGTTCAGGTGTCATGTTTTAAAGTGTTGTTTTGAGATATACATACTAACTTCATGCATGGTTGTTATGTAAACGTTTTCTAAATGACAGGTTGAATGTTTTCATTATTTTCTTCGTGCTTCTTGTTGCAAGGTCCTATTTGTGAAGTTGTTGTCAGGCTAACTGATGGGACCCACTGTATGGTCCTTAGCCTAGTGACGTCTTGGGTTATTTAAAACTCGGGTCGTTACAAATGGGTTCCAGCTTTCAAGGAACAATTCTGTTCTATTTTGTACCATAGTAAGTGGGTGAAACCCCACGAGTCCCTTTGAAACTTAATCTGTCCAAAATGATGTATTTGACTCTTGCTAAACTTGTACTTTGGTATTGACTAACTCTGTTGTAATATATTAACTCTTTTGTAATATAATTTACCAGAAGTTTTTATGTTGCTATTTACCAGAAGTGTTTATGTTAATATAGTTTCTTTACCAGAAGTGTTTATGTTGCTATTTTGGATTCTGGTATTTCATTTAAGTCCCTCTGGTATGATTATATCTGGTATTTCTTTGTTTTTTTTTATGCTTCTGGTATGATTGTTTTTCACATATGTGCCTCTGGTATGAGTAATTGTTTACCAGAAACGTTTATTTTGTGATTTTCTGGTATGATATATTGCTTTTGTATTTCTGGTATGTGTTTCTGGTATGTGTTTCTTGTAGTTTGTTTCATATATTTGATTCTGGTATGATTATTTGTTTACTAGAAACATTCAATTTGTGATTTTCTTTCCTATGCTTTCTGGTATTCATGTAAATAGCCTAATGGTATACTTTTATTTAATTCTGGTATGAGTTTTTTTATTTAGTTTTTGTTATTACCTATTGTTTTGATTCTGGTAAGTGGACATTTACACATAAAACAAACATATAGTTATATAGTAACTGTTTTCTACATATCTGATAATGACAAATAAGCAAAATTAGTATTTCTGGTATGTGTCTTCATTCTTTCTCCATTGGTTGATTTCGACAAGTTTTTTTGTTATGGCCTATCCTGCCGCAACAGCTGCATTTCTTCTTCTTGCTTCCTTCCATTGATCCCCGTATCCTAGCTTTAGGCAATCTTCTTGTTCTCTTCCTCTTTATTGGAGGGTTGCATTCAATAGATGTAATGCAACTTGGAATCTCACAATGCTCATGATCTACAATTGGGTATATTGTCTCCTCATATGCAGTGTTCCAATATTCAGTGCTGTAATATTTACTTACCAGAGAAGCCGGATTCATTTTCGCCATCTTTGTTGCAGCTATTGCATGAACACATGGTATTTCTTCAATATCAAATTCCTTGCAAGTGCAACTCCTATCCACTAAACACACAACTTCCCTTTCCTGGTTCCATTGTATCTCAAACAACAGCCTTTTCGCATCAAGCACATAGCATCCATACTTTGTTGTCTCTCCATATTTAGCTTGTATCAGGGCATCAACGTTTGGTGTTGTCATTTCTGTACATGATTCAGCACTTTGCCTTCGCGTTACAAACCATCTACCCACTGTCTGTCTGATAACATCAATGAGGGCAAGCACTGGATAATCTCTTGCATCACACAGTACACTATTTATACATTCTGCATTGTTGCTTGTCATAATGTTATAACGTTTTGCGTTGCAAAAAGCTCGGGACCAAGCAGCAAATCCAATTTCTTCCAATAGCTGTGCAACTACTACCTTCTCCTACAAACATTAGCAGGTACACATGAAGTTATATACAATACCAGAAAAAACATACCATACATCTAACATGTTTCAATACCAGAAAAAGGTAATACCATAATCATTGATCATCAATAATATTGTTGAATACCAGAAACATATCATGTATGATACCAGAAACAATCACAAAAAACATACCAGAATTCATACTAGAGATTAAATTTAATACCAGAAACTATAATTTTCATACGACAAACCTAACCTGCGTTCATACCAGAAACATTCATACCAGAAACACTATAAATGAGAGATAAGGGACAATACCAGAAATAAAATAAACCACCAGAATTGAAATACCAGAAGCATAATGTGATTGCATACCAGAAAATAATAAAAACCAGAATAAGCATACCATCTTTATATTTTCAAACAGTTGAAGACACTTATC
This sequence comes from Fagopyrum esculentum, assembly GCA_033239045.1. Taxonomy (NCBI): domain Eukaryota; kingdom Viridiplantae; phylum Streptophyta; class Magnoliopsida; order Caryophyllales; family Polygonaceae; genus Fagopyrum; species Fagopyrum esculentum. Next base: position 103,756,651 of record BSUD01000005.1, read on the forward strand.
CTTTCTGTAGCACCTAGCCGCATCCACGAACATTTGTTGAACTATATTCTTGGTTGATTTTTTCTTGATGTTCCCTTTCAAGTGGTACATGCAAACTCCATGAGATGCTTTTGTGTAGTGCTTAGCAATACCATTCTTGATTGACATATGCCTGTCCGATATAAATAGTTGTTCCTCGGTATCAAAGACAAACTTGTGTATATGATAGAAGAAGAAATCATACGAGTCATCACATTCACGGTCAACAATTGCAAATGCTAGGGGGTATATTTGTTGGTTTGCATCTTGTGCTGTTGCAAGCAATAGCACCCCACCATATCGTCCTTTTAAAAATGTTCCGTCAACTGATATGACCTTAAACAACAACAACCAAAAATCAATTAGTTTTCTGGTATACCAGAAATTGATAATAGTCATACCAGACACTTAATTGTTCAAATATATATAATACTATACCAGAAAAGAGCATACCAGAAAGATAATTCTACTGCTTACCAGAAACACAACATAACTACCAGAATCTAACAATACCAGACACTGGTTATACAAACCAGAAAATAGCATACCAGAAAGATAATTCTACTGCTTACCAGAATCTAACAATACCAGACACTGGTTATACAAACCAGAAAAGAGCATACCAAAACGATAATTCTACTGCTTACCAGAAACACAACATAACTACCAGAATCTATATCATTCATGCATAATTTATAATACCAGAGGCATAACTTTATTACATACCAGAAGAAGGATAATACCTTTCTCATTATTGAATATCCTTTGATTGATTGTCCCAAAGCAAAGAAGACATACTTGAATTTGTTTTCATCATCCAATTGCAGTGCTACAATAGTGTTCGGATTTGCCTCTTGCAATCGATGTAAGTACATTGGCACACCTTTGTAGTTCTCTTCATTTGTTCCTCTTATATTGTCCTTGACAACCTCTTGTGCCATCCAGCATTTCCAGTAGCTAGCTTCTAAGCAATGCTCGTTTCTTAAAATTCCAATAATTGTCTTAGGCTCGGGGAGTTTATGTGTATTAGCATACCTGAATAACATAAACAATATGATTTGAATGTATTACATACCAGAATGGAAGAAAAAAATATAGAATTGAATATTATATGTGATAATAAGGAATGGACTTACATTTTTGCAACTATTTCAGCAATGACAGGATATGAGACCTTTCTGCGATAATTTCTTCTGGTATGGAATGAACAAGTGTGCTCTTTGGTATACTTTGTTAGTGTAAACACTTTCGATTTCTTGATTTTTGAGAACCGCACACGCCACTTACAATCTTTATCCAGACATCGCGCAAGAATAGCAAGCTTGATAGACTTTGTTATTCTGTATTGTGTACATTCGGCAACAGCATTCAAACACAATGCATTTTTCACTGCGTTTTTATCCTTGAACTTTTGTCCAAGCTTAAGACCCCATTGAGTTTCTTCAGGTTCAACTTCAGTGATTGCATAGCTATTCTCTGTTTCTATTTCAGTCACACTGGGAGCAGGAACAATGGCAGTGTGTGGATGATATTCATTAATTTCTTCAATTTCTGGTATAATAATTGTAGACTTTAATCTCACACACAATGGCACACTCCAGCATGGTTGAGTCATTTGATTAACTTCAACAAAATCCTCGAAATCTTCTACTGTCTCAATATCAAACGGTTGCAACGCTTTATTTAAGGTATTCTTGTATGTAAGTTCCAATTTGTTCAGTGTCTCATCTACTTGAAAACGTTTGGCAATCAACATCCTAATTTCTGGTATGCTAACTGGATCTCCCACAGTTATGGGTTTGCACACTACTTTATCCCCTAAATATGTCCATTCATTTCCCACATATTTCCACTCTCCTCCACAATAAACTACAATTTGTAACTGAGCCATGGCTAACAAGTTCTGTATATACCAGAAAAAAAAACTAGTATAAGGATACCAGAAGTTAAAAGTATACCAAATTATGCACAACATCACAAATACCAGAAATTAAAGTATACCAGAATTATGCACAACACCACAAATACCAGAAGTTAAAGTATACCAGAAATTATACCAGAACTCATTAATTCATACCAGAATTATTCATAACACACAAATACCAGAGTATTAATGATACCAGAAAAACATTTATCATACTACAAAAGAGAGTATACCAGAACTCATTGATTGATACCAGAATTAATGATACCAGAAAGATAATTTTCATACTACAAAGGAGATTATACCAGAACTCATTAATTCATACCAGAATTATGCACAACACCACAAATACCAGAATTTCAAGTATACCAGACGTTGAAGTAAACCAGAATTATGCACAAGAACATAAATACCAGAAGATCTTGTATACCAGACGTTCAAGTATACCATAATTATGCACAACTCGACAAATACCAAAGAATTAATGATACCAGAACTCGTTTTTTCATATCAGAATTAAGAAAACAAACTAGGAACAATGATCATACCAGAATCGTAACACACTCATTCATACCAGAAACATACTAGAAACATAATTTAAAACAAAATCAAATCTGTCAATACCTTATACCAGAAATACAAGAATTTGATTAAAATGTCACAATGGTGAACAAAATACCAGAATAATACTGAAGAAGATGTCGAGAGAGAGAGAGAGTAGAATATTGTTATGAGATACCTGTTAGATCGAAGCGAATTCTGGTATTTGAAGTCTTGGATCCCAAATCGATTGCGTTGTATTCGTTTCTGGTGTTTGATTGATTGATACGAGAGAAGATTACTCGATCGATGTCGATTGTGAGAGATAAGAGAGAAAGTAATTGTGATACCAAAGAAGCTTGCGAGAAGGGCGAGATCGAAGGAGGAGAATATTGGATTCTGAAATCGAGATCGAGAAGAGGAGAAGAGTGGATTTTGAGATCGAGATCGAGATCGAGAGAGGAGGAGAAGAAACCAGATTTGGTTTCTTTGCTTGTAACAGAAAAGAGAGAGAATTTAGGGATTTACCTAATTATTATGGTAATTAATTATCCTTGAACGGTAAATATGGTTTTGGGGTATATTTTGTTGATGGAAAATATGAAAAAGCCTACTTTGTATCCTTATTTCTTAATAAAGCCTAGTTAGCAAATTTGCCCATTTATTTTTTACGGGAGTGGTTTAGGTAACACAGTTTCTCTTGGTATGAATCATACATTAGCAGCATATATATATAGTTACTTAATTGAATATGAACTAACCAGTTTTTGTGAAAATGAATAGTTAATACACAAAAAAAATCAACTAAGATGATATACTAATAAAATAAAAGGTTTATAATATTTTTATTGAAAATAAATCATAGTCGTTACAACTTTAGTTCAAATTTTTTATATCAACAACTCAAAGTTTTTGTTAATTTAGTTCACGTATCTTACACTAATAGTTCATGTATTTTTTTGTATTAGTCTCAAATAATGTTTATGCAACACAAATTTTATTAGTACATTTTTATTATAATATTTTTTTTTCAAAACTTTTATATTATTAGTTCATATAGAATCTAATTATCTAATGTGAGTTTTCTCTTGGTACCCTCCACTTTTTGGCCTTTTCTCCTGGTACCCTCCACTTTTTGTTTTTATCTCTTATATCCACAAGTTTTTTTGTTTTCCTCTTGGCCTCCTCGTGTTTTTACATACTTCCGATGCATGCCCTTCCTTGATAATTTTCGAGAATTCTCCGTTTACAATATTTAAAATAGAGAATATTCTCTTGTTACCCTCGACTTATTGACATTTTTCTCTTGAAATCAACAAAATTTTTAAATTCATGTTGACGTACTCAAAATTTTAAAACATTAAACTTTGTAATTCTTTTTTATGACTACAAAGAGAAAATACAATCAGTTTCTTTGGTTGCCAATGACAAAAAAAGAAAACTAGCAAATGCAAAGAAGAAAACACAATTAATAAAAACAGCCAATGCAAGTCCCTTTAGATTTGACAAATGGTTTGAAAAAATGGTCAATAGTGGATGTTTTAAATTCACATTGGATTGTTAAACACAAGCAAACAAAATTATTACAAGGAAATTGTGTTGATAGGTGAGGAAAATTTGAGATGGATTTTGTTGTTCTATGTTGTCATGTAGCCTCCAAATGCCCTGAAGAACCGAGTAGGAGATTAATAAGGATATAAATACTCTATAACGGGGTTGAATAGAGTATGAAAACTTCGGATATCAAGGCTTTGAAACTAATCTCATGCCTTGAAGTCGATCTCTGTGCTTAGTGACCAAATTGTTTCTCAAGGCTTTGAAGTAGATCTCAAGGTCTTGACTTCGAAACCTGTAGAAGATTGTTAGTCACAATATAAGCGATAGATAGTGCGGAAAATAAAAGATCGACACACGATATGCTTACGAAGTTCGGCCCTCCGCCTAGGGTTTTCAACCCTAGGATTCTAACTATCTATTATCTGCTTGTTGTGAGCCCTAGATACAACCTAGAAGAACTTCCCTTCTTCTCTCAATGTAGCTTCAATGCTACGATCTACTCAACTCTATTCTAGCAATAATAGCCTAGTTACTTCGCAGAGTAACACATTCGAGTATAACACTAATATGATATGCCAATGTAGCTCTTGTGTTTATCTCACTCTCACGAATAAACCTAAGTAATTTTAAATAGGAAGATAAACTTTTGGATTGATGAAGATGTCTTGTATAGTTGCTGGTAGGCTTGGTGACTTCATCATCAATCGATGTTTCTTTTATAGTCTTCTATGGAGAAACTTTTTCTAGCCGTTTTCTCTTAGTCGTTGCAACATCTTCCTTCCTTAAAAATCTATGTTTGTTGAGCGTGATCTTCGTATGTGTTGTTTGTGTACTAACCGTTAGAGGAAATCCTCTGAACAAGATCTTCTCTTCAAACGTTCCCTTTGATAACCGTTTGATCTTCTCCACAATCTTCTCCACAACCTCTCAACAACCTTCTTCAACAAGATCTTCTCGGTTTAAGATCTTCAACAACCTTCATCATAGCCTTTTGAGATCTTCAGCCAAGATCTTCTCTTCAAACGCCTAACATGATCTTTGTAGTTGGTTGGTTGTTTAAGATCTTCTCTCCTAGATCTTCTCGGTTGATTTGTTCACTCTTGTAATAAGTCTTCGTCTGATATCTTCCTTTGTAATAGCATCCAAGACCTGCATACATATCAACAAACAAACCAAGACAAGTAATCTAGAAATATAGTCGATATTTGTTAGTTTATAAAACCGCATTTATATGTTAAGTCTTCCATCATTTAAATAGAACAAGTAATATCAAAGGTGGAGTTATCACGTCCGATAATCAAACAATCCGCAATCTAAATGCGGTTAGAGTCTAAACGTCAAAGTACTCATTTTTTTCACATTTCACTAAAACAAAGATCGAAATCTGCAAACCCACTGGAAGCTATGAAGATTTGAGAAGGAAGAGTAAGAGCATCTTTGTCCCATAACTCTTAAACGAGTTTCTTAAATGTATTTTTATTCACAAAATTAATTAAAAAAATCTCTCTTTCATCCCAAAATTCATCAAAATTTCTTTAACATGTAACTTTAGGATGTGTTTGGTATTAAATATGGATGTTTTAGAAGATTAATGTAGATGGAGATTATATGAAATTAATCTCTGATAACTTTGGGTGAAAGGAGTTATCTTTTCGGTTATTTTCACTTATATAACACATTTTAATAATCCAATCTATAATCTCTTTCTAATACCAAACACTTACAAAAAAAAATAATCTCCTTTAAACTAATCTAAAATAACCATAATAATCTGATACCAAACACAACTCTAATCAACCACATCTTTAATCCCTACATTTAGGCAAAATAAAATAAAAAAAAATCTAATTTTTTATATTTGTGAAGTTGGACAAGAAGTTGATAGAATTCATTTCTTATATGAGAAACTTTTTTTTTCACCCATTGTCTCTATTCTCCCTCTAAGCTTGACATTATTTTTTTACTTTTATAAATTTAAACTGTTAAAGGAACTCGGGTAATAGTACGTAGATGCTTGTGCTAATAAAATTATTATCGAAAGACGTGAGCGGAAATGTGTGAAAATATGAGGACACCAAAAGAAGGAAAAAAAAAGAGAAAAAAAAAACTCAATTTTTAAGGATACCAAGAAAAAAACTCTTGATCTAATTCATAAAATATATATATTTACCTAAATATATAAAATATTCTCGTGGTACATGTTATTAGTTCGTTCGTTAGCTTGAACTTAAAGATGAATTTTTTTCATATAAAATATTCTCGTGGTACATGTTATTAGTTCGTTCGTTAGCTTGAACTTAAAGATGAATTTTTTTCATATTTCTCATAATCTATTAGAGGAAGATTGAGGTATAACCATACTCATTCATTTCATCCTCAAAATTCCCCCATAAACAGACAAATCCCATATTTTGACGACAATATTCTAGATTAGAGATCTTCACGCAACTTTCTTTCCAATACATCCATAAATTAGTCCGTTGGCATTAAAAATCTTTCGTTTCTATTGCATGTCGTACAAGTAAATTGTTAGTTAACTAAATGTTATTTTCAGTTATCTCAATCACAACTCTGATACCTAAATCAATTATTCTCAACATATTCCTATCAACGTTTCTTTCATTTCTCAAACACCTTCGATACTTATCAACTTTTAGCTTTGTGTTTCTTCGTCATGATCGTTGTCTTCGGTTACTGGATCCGAATGAAACCTTTTTTTTCTTCTAATTATTCACATGTTCAATCATCAAGTTTACGAATTTCACGCATGTACTTAGGGTTGCACAGGTTTGGAACGGACCGGACCGAAAATTACGGTTGGTCCGATCTTGGACCGTAATTGTAAAAATCCGGTCCATGATAATCCGGTCCGGTCCGGTCCTGCACCATAATGTTTCGGTCTGGTCCGGTTTGGACAGTTAATTTGCATTTTAATTATTTTTGAACAAGAAGAGTATCCGGCCCGGTCCGGGTTTGAACCAGATTTAATCCATACAAATTTTTTTTTTATTATTATTATTTTTAAAAAAATAATACGGTCCGGACCGTATTGGACCAGTTTGAACAACCTTACATGTACTTGAGTCGTCAAGATCACGATCACTATCTTACAAGCAACACATGCTAGAAATCGGTTATATTTTTCGGGGTTTCATTCTAAAACCAATTGACAATAAGAGGAATAGTGAAACTTATGTGTTAGGTTCACGCAATATCGTGTTGTCACGTCGACATGGGACTTCCACACACCTCAACAGGGCAAAACTTGAATTCTGAATCACCGAATTACCAACTTCTGTCTGGTCATCAACTGCTCACCAAAAATCTCCGCAGCTGCAAATGCCATCTCTAAAGTGATGAAACCGGATGGTATCCCTCACAGTTATCTCCCTCTTCTCGACAAGGCTTATGTACTTAATGGCTTCATGACAATCACCACAAACCCTCAAATTCTTGGTCACCACAATTGGCTTCCCAGCTCTCATGTTCATTATTGCAAATGCAATCGCTAACTTCTCACTATGGTAAACAAGAATGTGTTCTTTCTCTTCCTCTTCCACGTCCTGCAGTACAAAGCTATCCACAGCTCGATAACCCAGCTCGCGGGCCTCCTGTAGCAACTCCTCTAGCTTCTCATAAATCTCTCTTGATTTCGGGTGTGACCGGTCTCCACCAACAAATGCATGAACGACACCATCTATCTCAACCCAACTGCATCCCGGACTTTTTCTGAAACCCTCGTTTCTCTGCCTCGTCCGTATAACAGCTGCATCCTCCCATCTCCCTGCAGAACTGTATATGTTCGATAAGAGAACGAAATTGCCACTCCCTTGAGGTCCCAAGCTGTGAATCTTCTTCGATGCTTCCTCTCCTAGCTCAATGTTCTTGTGAACCCTGCAAGCACCGAGTAGGGCATTCCAGATGTGAATGTCGGGCTCAAAAGGCATTTCTTCAATAAATCTCTTGGCTTCCTCCAACAATCCTGCTCGACCCAAAAGATCAACCATGCATATGTAGTGATCAATCCTTGGGGTTATGCCAAATTGCTCAACCATTGCACCAAACCAGTGCTTCCCTTCAGTAACAAGACCGGAATGGCTACAGGCAATCAAGAGGCCTACAAATGTTATCTCGTCTGGCTTCAGATCTTCAGCTACGAGTTCTTCAAACATTACAAGTGCATCCGAACCAAGCCCATGGCTCCCATAACCAGTGATCATAGAATTCCATGAAACTATATCCCGTTTAGGTATCCTATTGAAAATTGTTCTCGCTTTATTCACTTTTCCACACTTGGCATACATATCAATTACGGCGTTACAGACTGATAGATCATCAGTGAAACCGCTAACAGTGGCATAACCATGAGCACACATTCCATGTTGTAGAGCACCTAATTGTGAACAAGCCGGTATAATTCCAAGCATTGTTGCTTCGTCTGGAGCTACACCAGAAAGTTGCATTACTCGAAACAATCTAAGAGCCTCTCGGGCTTTGCCATTCTGCACAAACCCACAAAGCATTGCACTATAAGAAACTCTGTCTCTGGGATTCATTCCTTCAAAGTACTTAACAGCATCATCCGCTGCACAGCACTTGGCATACATTGATAGAAGTGTGTTCCCAACCATTAGATCTGCAAGAATCCCTTCTTTAACAATGTGACAGTGAATCCGTCTCCCCGTAGATAGATCCATTAAGTTAGTACAAGCTCGAAGAGCACATCCAAGTACCACTACTGACAGATTCTTCCTATCAGAAACCAAGACTTGATCAAACAATTCCAATGCCTCTCTCATATGATCTGAGCCTACGAGGGCACCGATCATGGCACTCCAAGTCACATCATTCCTTACTCGTAACATGCCAAATATCATTTTTGCGTAAGATATGCACCCACATTTCCCATACATATCTAACAGCCCCGTGCTAACCACAATACTAGTATCAAAACTATGTCTCACACAATACCCATGAATTGCTTTGCCTTGTATCAAAACACCAGCCAGGGCAATTACTGGCAAAAGCCCAACAAGAGTCGAGGAGTTAGGGCTTAAACCCGCATTGCCCATCTCCTTAACCAATCTCACTGCATGGTCATAAACACCATTGAGGGAAAATCCAGAAATCATTGCATTCCAAGCAACTTCATCCTTGCAAAACATCTTACCAAACACCCTTTGTGCCTCCACTAGACATCCACATTTCATGTAAAAATCAACCAAAGCGGTTGATATATATGTATCTTTATTAAGTCCAAGCTTGATAGCCCGACCATGAATCTCCTCCCCAACTTCCACAGCACACAAAGCAGAGCATGCCTTGAGAACAAAAGGGAAGGTAAACTTGGTGGGGACAATCCCGATGGATAGCATTCGTGAGTACAAATGAAGGGCATGTTCAAAGGGTCCATTCCAAGCATAGGCTCGGATCAACCAGTTGCATAGAACGACACTTGGGTTGGAAATTTGATCGAACACCTGGCGGGCGGTATGAACTCTGCTGCAGGCGACATAGAAACGTGCGAGCTTTTCGAGGAGGAGAGGGTGGGTTGTGGCAGTGGGGTTGTTCTTGAGGAGATGCTGGTGGACTTCTCGCCCTTGGTTGACAGATTTGGAGACGATGGAAGCTTCCAGAAGCTCTGTGTAGTCGGCTAATGAAGGGGCTTCAGCGAGGGTTTTGATGCTAGTGAAAATGGCGCTGCTTGGGATGCCTAATTTGAGACGCGACAAGCTTTGCATTATGGCGGTGAGCTTGGGACAGGTAATTAAACGGAATCTATTATAATTTATAAACATCGGTTCATGTTAAATAAACGGAATCTATTTTAATTCATTAACATCGGTTCATGTTAAATAGAAGACGTTTAAATTAATAGTTATATAGAATAAAACTATATTTTATATACCTTAATGTTCACTTAATCAAGTATTATAAAAAGTTTTCACTTAGCCACCTCATATACCTATTTCGTTAACAAAAAGCTATCGTAATATTTTTCTGTTAGTTTATCAGTGAGCCCTAGTAAGAGTGATTAACTGAGTTTTTAACAGGTGGTTAATATAATCCTTTAATATGTATCGTTTTGTTTTGACTGAAGGAGTCTGAAGCCCTAGCTTGAGTACCGATGCACAAAAACAACGTTTCCCCTATTTCACCTCAACAAAATTGTGAAACACCTCTTCCATTCTCAACCAAGTTATCAAGCGTCAACCATCGTTGAGAAGAACGAGTAAATCGAGCAGTTGCGAAGGAGATGTTGTGTAGGTGAGATTGATTGTCCACATTCGAAGGTATGTTGAGTTACCAGGCTGAGTATCAGGAAAAAATTTGCAGGTTATCAAGCTAAGTTACCCGGTTGTGCAATAGTTGTTCTTACCAGGTTGTGAAATTGCGAAGGAGAGGTTGTGTAGGAGACATTGAGTGTCATTGCGAAGGAGTGACTAAATAGGTATGTTAAGTGTATCAAGAAAAATTTGCAGGTTAATTGCATTTGTAGGTTTCAGTGTTTACAGGTTATTGTGTTTTTAATCATTTTCGTTGTCATATATTTTTACATTGTTGTATATATTGTTCTAGTTAATTACATTTGAAAGTTATTGTGTTTTGATTAATACAAATTGAGAAAGAGATCGGTGTGTTACTGACATAGATTCTTGTATTGTTGTATATATTGCTCTAGTTAATTACATTTGCAGGTTACCGTGTTTTGATCAGTTTGTTACCGTGTATTAAAATAGTTTTGATTAGTATGGTATAGTATATAGAAAACTATGTTTTGATAAGTAATTTGTATTGTTTCATCAAGGTTGCTCTAATTAGGTGCATTTGTAGGTTATTGTGTTATGATCAAGATTTTTTTATTAGCGTTTGTAGTGTTCTGAAACTTATTTCTTTTTCAACTTATATTGTTGTTTGGTTTCGATTTTCCTTTACATGCTATTTGAGGGTCTAATATTCATTAAGAGATCCTAATGTCTAGTTCCAACACATCTACTAACAGTGTTGATGGTATTACATGTTTTTGTGGGTTTAAGGTTCGACTATTGACTGCAAAAACAAATCTCAACTATGGTTGGAGGTTTTATAGGTGTCCATCGTACAATGAAAACGTACAAAGTTCCGGTTGCTCTTTTTTTTTGAATGGCTTGATGGACCATTTTGTGGAAGAGCCGGTGTTGTTATAAGAGGTTTGATAAACGATAAGAGTGAAGCTACAACTGAAATAATTTCATTAAAAAAAGCAATTGAGAAAGAGAGGCTCCAAAATCTAAAGTTGCATGAGTAGTTGAAGAACATGATAAAGACAATGGAGAAGATGACACTTGAGAGGAATCACAAGGCATTAAACAATGGATAAAGACAATGGAGAAGATGGACCATTTTGAATGGCTTGATGGACCATTTTAAGGGGCTCCATAGGTTGTTAAAGCTTAAAGTATTGGTCATGAGCTTTAACAAGATAACAACAACAAACGCTCTGGGGCAACTTGTTACCAACTACAGCTCACTACTGGCTCTGTATCTATTAGGAAATCCTATTTAGAACAACCTCAGTGATGAGCAACTGAGGAAAGCGGTTTGCAGGCTTCGACCAAAGTTGGCGTACCTGAACAAGCAACCTATAAATTAGCAAAAGGCTCGATAGATGGCATCTGAAATCGTTGTCAAAGCTTCCTCGGGAAGTGTTAGCATCCGGAATGCTCGGAAGAAGGTTGTGAGGAAGGTGTTATAAAATTCAGCAGCAATCGAAATTGAGAAAAATATCACTTGAGTAATATCGTTTGTTGCGAGTATCGAGCTTGAGACTACATTAATATAAGCAAAGATGGAGTTCCTCTTGAATGCAACCGTGGAAGATGCAGCTGCAAGATCCTGATAGTATTAAATTTTCATTTTCTACTTGCAAGTTTGTAGTGGTAGTAGCTTAGTAGGAATTAACTATATCTTCTAATGGCCTTGAAGTTTAAAAGACTTGATAAAATTAGCTGATATCGATAATAGTGCAATTAGGGAAAGTGTTACGAAAGTGAGTGATGAGATAATGTAAATGTTTTGCTTAACTGATTTCTCCTATATCTACTATTTACTCATGCATAGATGCACTTGAAATTATTGAACTTGATTGCTTTCCTTTTGCAGAACCTCAACAGCTTGGCATAAGCTTGCTACCTGATTAGCTTTGAGTGTATGACTGTGTATAATTATTTGTATGCATAAATGTATCTCTTGCATGCTATAGAAGTATTATGCCCTTTTCTTCACAAATAACATCACTTTCCATGGACTGTCTTATTTTGTTTCTTGGATGAGATTTCTGTCTAATTTATGCTCATCCCCTATTTTAAAATATAACAACATGACAAAAGTGTAACATCATTTTTCTTGATCAATGTTCTCCAACAATTTTTTATTTTGAGTGCAAAGGAATACATAAACATTAACGGTTGCTTCTATAACTTCTTTGTACCACAAAACAACATAATCAGAAGTTGTTAACACTTAACAGATGCTCACAAAACAACAAGGTGAAAATTCAAGAAGTTGTGAATAGATGCTCAGTAACACAAAAAACCAGTTAGCTATTTATAGAGCATCCAACACAAAAAATAGGTTGAGCAGAAACAACAACAATTCCGGCAACAACAAACTTTTAGTTTCATAACAACAATTCAGCAACACAAAGTGCAAAAACAAGAAACATTCAGCCAACCGCAATAATAATCCATGGACGGTTACATATTAGTACCAAAAATAGGTTTCATAACAAGTATAAATTTTGGATTCAGCCAACTGTTTGAAGAGTAGCAACACAAAGTGCATATTCTAGTCTTTCACATTGGTCCTTGCAATGTAGTCTTCAATTGAGCAGTAGATGTGAAAACTTTTTTCTTAGACTGTGCAAGTGGAAGATAGGTTATTGATAACATGAATTATGATCTTAGTTTAGACTTGTATTTAGGTAGATTTTCCCTTTGTTTTGCATACATAGACATGAATCCAAGACATTCAAGCTTAGGGGGGTGTATTGGTTCATGAATTTGAAGGAATTTTTTGGAATCTTGTAGTATGTGGGTATTCAATCGGGACTTTGAAAAATCCTTAAAAGTCGAGATGTATTCAATTCGGATTATAAATTGTTTATCAAAATCTGATGGTATTAAAAAACTCAAAGATTTTTAAGGAATTTTGATTTTGATGGATTTTAGAGAGCCAATATAAATACACAATCTCCTAAGAAATCAGGCATATATCAAACGGATTTTGTTATCTTTATGCTCCATGTCTCTCTAGAAGACTATCAGACTGACGTCGCTCTCCTTGTTCTGCTACTTCTGTTGGTTAAAGGCGACAATCTGGCTGCTAACGATGAGTGAAAGGTAATATAAACGATTCTGTTCTCGGTTACTTCAATTATTGTATTATTATATAAATTTGGGGGGAAGATCCATGTGATTAGTGTGTAGGATGAGATGACTAATTGCATTTTTTGTTTTTGCTGTAAACTTTCCTCCTCTTTCTGGGTACTTTTCAGTTTCCCTCTCATGATATCTGTAAATTTTTTGGTTTCCAACAATTATTTGATAAGTTTTGGTTGCTTTGAACGCTCAATCTTTTCGCAAAAAACCCTAGGTTTCCTATGCTATTTGAATCCCTTCTTTTGATAATATGTTTATGCAGGCGAGTTAGTGATCATCATCTGACTATTATATTGATGTGGTTTGAGCTTAAACTTCATCTGTTGAAAATTTATTTGTGGTTTGAATTTGAGATTGACAATGGCCTACATTGGACTTGAATTTGAGTGGAGATTTCACGTTTGTGATGCATATTTCGAAGGAAGGTAATGCAGCTATTGTTGTTCCAGATTCTAACCAGTTTCAAAAAAGGGAAGAGGCCATTGGCCCGTTCTGTACAATAGGGTTTTAGGGGTGGCACAAATGTTAAAATTTATGTTAAATAAGGATGAAGGAGCTGCTAAGAGTGTCACTAGAAGCTGCTAAGAGTATCACTAATGTTGAAAATTAGTTGCTTATATGAAGGACAAAGTTGTTGATAAGTCTATCTCCCATACATCAAAGAAAAGAGTTGCAAAAAAAGGTGATCACGGTAGTAAATTACTTCTTTTTAAGCCAGTAAAAGGAGTTAACATGAATGACGGATAATCGGATTCTCAATTAAGAAATGGCAATGTCGGGGACTCGGGGAAGTCGCAATTGAGTAGCAAGACAAGGTCTGCTCTTGAAAGATTAGAAGTGGTTCAACTATGCAAACAAAACCACCATTACAGACTGGATAAGCATGTTGAGTTTGTTTCATACGGTGAGATGGTTCTGGCATTCACATGTTGAGTTTGTTAAACTTGTTAATAGTTTAAAGTTGGAAATATTGTATATTAATGTTGCTAAGCTTTTTTGAGCTTCTGATTTTATACGTTGAAATAATGTTTCTGGCATGTAAAATCATGTTGAGTTTGTATAGCTAGCGGGATTGTAAAAGCATGTTGAGACTTCAACAGCTGAGTTGGTATAGCGAGTGGGTTTGGTACATGTTCAAAGCATAAATTGGATCATGATAATTCCAATTATGGCTTTGGTGGTGGTTTACAGTTGATTTTGGTAAAAATTAGAGTATGGTACTATGTAAGTGCACTACTTAAATATACTCGGATAATTATGATACCACACCCATTCTAGTTTTTTTTATTATGGGTTAAGGCTATAAAATAGGGTATTTGGTGTAATTTGTATAGCTAACTTGTTGATTTTCTTGTAATAATGAAAGAGGTGTATGATGAGGTGATGCATGAAATCACACCTAATATTTTTTATATTAGGTACTTATCTCAAGTACGTAAGACTGACGTTCCTACAATCGACATTTCATAGTTATCTGAATTCAAGGAACTAATTGCCCATAATTTGTTTTGATTTTAGACTAACTTGGATTTTAGAATTTCAACAAAATAAATCTAATAGAATCCATTTGATTCCATATAGAATGAAAATATTCCATGGAATTAGCAAATTCTATGGATTTTAAAAGTCAATCAAAATCTTCTAAAATACACATTGAATACACCCCCCTTAGTGTTTGTTAAGTATTTTCTGATATTCTTAATGACTATTTAAGAGTCTCTTATTATTATTATTGATGCACTTAAATCAGTATTTATCGATTATTCTCTGAATTCCAACAATCTAGTATCAGAGCAACGAAAGAGAGAATTTTCCGACTTTGGAAAGGGAAACAAGAAAATCCGAGGGTTCAAATGGCATCTGAAGTAGTCAAAGGAGGATTTGCACAGTCATCAATTTCTCAATTCGATGGAGATTATGACCATTGGAGCATGGTCATGGAGAATCTCCTTCGTTCCAAGGGGTATTAGACTATTGTGGAGAAGGGATTCAAGTAGTGATGGAGCAATTCTGACGTCTGCATAGACGAAAAATCTGGAAGAGATGCGCTTGAAGGATCTAAAGGCCAAGAATTACTTGTTTCAATCAATTGACAAGCAAATTCTTAAGACAATCACGCAAAAACATCAAAGCTACTATGGGACTCTATGAAACTTAAGTATTAAGAAAACGCTCGTGTCAAAAGATCACAACTCAAGCGACTTTGCAAAGAGTGAGATTTTGGCCATGAAACAAGGCGAGTCTATGACCGATGGAGGATGGCAAGATAGTTGAAAAGATCTTGAGGACACTTACAAAGTTGTAAATAACATCAATGCTTGTATGTGATGTAATAAGATATCATATGAACCTCCAGATTACAATAATTGTGAACAAATCTTCAAGAAGCCTAAACTCATGACCATATAAATGTGCAAACAAATTACAATAAAAGACCATTTGATTAGGAAAATTCATCTGCATTTGCAAGTGTTAACTTCTCATTATTTCAGTCAATCAATCAAACCTAACAAAGTTGTAAATTGTAAACAACATCAATGATTGTATGTGATGTAATAAGGTATCATATGAATCTCCGGATTATATTAATTGTGAATAAACCTAGCAAATCTCTAAACCGTATAGAAGAACCCTAAACTCATGAACATATACATGTGCAAACCGATTACAATAAAAGACCATCTGATTAGCCAACTACATTTGCAAGTGTTAACTTCTCATCATTTAAGTCAGTCAATCAAACCTAACAAAGCTCTAAACAACGAGCAACCATATGAAGGAAATTAAACAACGAGCAACCAAGTGTTACCTTCTCATCGTTTCAGTCAGTCAACCAAACCTAACCCAACTACATTTGCAATAATGGTGAATAACGAGCAACCAAGTGAGGTATTTTAGTAACTACTGTTGTGTTTGGTTGGCAGTTGAGTACTTGAAGGATAAAGGACCTCATAAAGAAGCATTCTTAAATCATTAGCTATCCTATCTATCTCTTGGATAGAGAAGGAAATTAGGGCAATTGTGAAGGAAATTATGATTAAGGACCTAATCCAACTACATTTACAATAATGGTGAGTAAAGTTTAGACGAATCTTCAATTAAATAACGAGCAACCATGTGAAGGTGATTAGGGCAACTGTGGAGGAAGAGCGAAAAGGTGAAAGGGGAAGAGGAACTTATCGTCGGAATAGAGAGTTTAGGGCAAATGAGTAAACATGTCGCCGTAATAGAGAGGATGCCAGAGCTGTGGAGGGAAGACGAAGTCGAAGATGCTAGAGTTCTCTTTCGTCAAGTCGAAGAATCGGGGCCAACTGGGAAAAGAAGTGAGAGAAAGCACATCTTATACCCGGTAAATGATAGTAAATAACATCAATAGTTGGGACATCTTGATCTTTTTGTTTATAAAAACACTAGTGTATAAACACAAATCCTAATCCGGATGACAGTTTCAAAAACACTGGTATAAAACCATTGCAGTAGTGTAAATGACACAGCCAAACAATCATAAAATTTTGAAATGCACGTAAACACAAGTATACATTAGTGTTTATGTGCAGCCAGACACACACTTATTAGTTAGACGATCTGTGTGGTGAATCGAATTCTCTACCTTTATTTAAAAAAATATTTTTTAAAATAAGAGCCTTGAGATGTATCAAAGTTTCGGCCTAGCTTTTTTTTTTTGAAAGGTTTATAAGTAGCTTCCGGTTCGCTCTACATTCGGAACGGGTATAAGTCATGGCTCATTGACGATCTATGTGGTGAATCGAATTCTCTAACTTTATTTAAAAAATATTTTCCAAAATAAGAGCCTTGAGATGTATCAAAGTTTCGGCTTATCTTTTTTTTAAAAGGTTTATAAGTAGTTCCCGATTGATCCATTGATGGGCATACCCCTAATATCAGTTTTCATACTACCATGAGGATCGAGTCAAACGAATCAAGGAGTCTAACACCACGTCCAAAACTAGACCAACTGAGTATTGGTTTTTCGGCCTAGCTTTGCTTTGCACATTATTTACTCGATGTTTATTTTTATTCCTATGATACTTAACAGTTGGTACGGGTCCAACTGACCCAATCCCGTGGCCCAACTGGTCCCCCACAAAATCGCACCAACTTTCGAAGTGACATCGGAAAGAGTCTGAGAGAGAGACAAGGGAAATGGAGAGGAAGGATGTCGTGCGGTTGCCGAGAAGCAGCGACCTCGGAGCTCCGGCGCTAGGGTTTCTCGAAGGGCGATTTCGTGCACGGGAAGATCTGCACATGTCAAACGACCTTGCTTATGTGATCGATCGCGAGTGTTCACAAACCGCGGCGGATCTCCACGGTCTTAAGAGGAAGCTTGGGAGCTCCATTGTTTCATGGAGTTCTCGTTCGGTCCACGCCAGAGCCTCTGTTCACGATATCACTCTCAGCTTAGAAAATCTCACCCTTCTGTCTTCTAAATGTTACAACTCTTCCTCTCCAAACTTCTTCTTTTTTTTTTCAATCAATGCTTTATTTCTATTCCGGAATCTTCCTATCTAAGAATCATTCTTTAATTTGAATTTTTTTTGTCACTGTTCATTGATAGACGAAAATAGCTCGCTTGATGCGAGGAAAATTCAGAAAATTTTGGTTCAAGATTTGCCGTTTATCGTCAAGGAGCTAAACAGAATTAAGGCGCTTCGTGAATATGCAGGTAATAATAAGTGTTCCTATGTTTCCTTTTAAGAAAATTTTTATCATTTAAATCTTTCAAGTTGATATAAGTGGTCTGCAACCTAAGCATCCAGATGTTGACTAGTTAGCTTAGCCATCTGCTTCTGTTTCATGCTTGACGCACTCTAGAATGCTCTAAATTTTGTGAAATGTAACAGAGAGTGCTTTGAGGTTAGAAGCCGTGGTTGGTGATCTAGAGGATGCAGTGTTCTGTGCTCTGAATCGACATACTGGAAATGTATTCTCTAAAACCTTTTTGTATATCATCGCATTAAAGTAATACACTTTACACTATATATCTGCTGTTGCTTGCTATATGTGTGCATTCATGCAGAGGGATGTACAATATTGAGGTTCTGTGATTTGTTACAGATTATAGTTGTGTGTTTTCAGGACTCTTCTAGCAAGCATGCTAATGTAATGAAGGCCGTAGAAGCCATTAAAATCAGTGAGGACATCTTGCTCAATATTGCAAAATTTCATCCCCACTGGTGTAATCTTTTGAAGATTGTTGATTCCAGAATTGGTAAAATTTTAGCTGTGCTAAGGCCTCAAGTTCTTGCTGATCATCGTGCTGTCCTAGCGTCTCTGGGGTGGCCACCGAAAGTTTTGACTTCCGGAATAGAAGGAGGAGTCTCCTCAATCCCAAATCCATTAGTTTTGATGCAAAGAGACAAAAAAGAGAGGTACTCTCAGAACTTCTTAGCTCTTTGTGCCTTGCAGCATGTGCAGAAAAGGAGGGATGATAGACCACTTGCTCTTTTAGGGAAGAATAAGGATGATTTTGTTGCCCTTTGGGCAATTGATGAACTAGTCTCTCCTATCGCGTCAAGGGTCGAGCATCATTTCTTAAAATGGATCAACCAACCGGAGCTTATCTTTGCTCTTGTTTACAAGATTACACGTGATTTTATTGAAGGGGTCGATGATGTTTTGCAGCCTCTGATTGATAGAGCTAGGCTTGTTAGTTGCAGTGCCAAAGAAGCTTGGGTCTCCTCAATGGTGCAGGTCCTATCAGTTTTTCTGGTGAAAAGAGTATTTCCAGTTCTTGTTGCTAGATACAGGGAGAAATGCTCTAAAGAAGATGCCATTTCCTCCTGGCTTCATTTAATAGATAATATTATTGCATTTGACAAGCGTGTACAGTCACTTCTAAGGTCAGAAACTTTTCTCTTTCTAGGAGAGACTGAAACATTCATGGAACTCTCGACAAGCATATCTGTGCTGTCTCTGTTTCATGATAGACCCGATTGGCTTCACATTTGGGCCAAAGTGGAGGTTAAGGATGGATGGAAGAAGCTAAAATCTGAACTCAAGCAAGATAGAGCTTGGGTTACAGATAATAGCAACTGTGAGGCTGATCATTATCTCCTGTCAAGTAGGGAAGACTTTAAGGCTCCACCAGTTGCAGAATTCGCACTCAAAATTGCCTGGGATATGATACAACGATGCCAAACGCTTCCGCTCATGCCCGCCAAAGTTCAATTTATCCGTTCAGGTGCTGTCAAATTCCTCTGGCACTTTTTCAATGTGTTGCTTTTGAGGTTTCAGAGAACCGAATTTCCTGCTTATGATTCTGAAGAAGCCCTGGTGAGAGTTTGCCGGTTGATTAATGTTGCCAGGTTTTGTGAGTCCAAACTGCAAGAATGGAGTGAGGATGTCAACTTTCTGGAGTTGGGAGTTTCAGAGAAGGGTCATAATAATGGTTTGTTTTTTGACGAAGAAATCAGGAGTTTGGCTGACCTAGAAACAAACTGGCTATCGGAGATTGTAGCTCAAGTTCTGCGGCAATTCGAGAGTTACTCTCACGAATATCTCGATAATGTCCAACAGTTGGAACCAGAAACGAATGACAGCACAGCTATGGTTGTATCTGAGGATCTTGGGGAAGCATTAGATAACCTGAGATGCCAGTTTATGGTTATCAGGAAGCATCTGAATGGAAAGGACTTGTTAGACCTATGGAGAAGCGTAGCGGATGGCCTAGACCTCTTTGTTTTCCGTAGCATCATCTCGAGCAATGCTAGATTATCTGAGAGGGGAGCACAACAGATGGAGACTGACATGAACAGTCTTTTCGGTGTTTTCAGGAGCCTGTGTGCTCGCCCAGAAGCATTCTTCCCCTGCATTAGAGATCTTCTTAGAGCTTTAAAATTGGGTAGAGAAGATCTAAGGTAGTTGGAATCATTCGAAGCATCCGATCAAGGTAGTGTTAGGAAATGGTTGCTAGCTCATGGAGTTTCAACAATATCTATTGACCAGGTTTTGTTGGTATTGAGAAACAGAACTTTCACTGACTGATTGCAAATACAAGAGTAAAGAAAGCTCCCTCTTGTCAATGTACATGGTATACAAGAGGCCAATACTTTGTGGGCATAAAACTGGATGGGATAATTTCATTTGCACTAGAAAATGGTATCTAAATTGCAAGTCGATAGGGAATTCAACAATTGAAGATTAGAACAGTAGCACACCAAATCAGAGGATTCAGCAATTGGAGATGAGAACACAAAGTAATAATATCATTTGCACATGGATCACAACAAAACGGATCGAGCCATCGATACAATCGAATTACATTTCATACCATCCGCGCCAAAAGAAAGTGAGAAACACTAAAAACAAGGAACGTTTATATAATAAATCTAAGCCCTCTCGCCTCTAATCCTCCTAGCAAGCTGAATATCCTTGGGCATAATGGTGACTCTCTTGGCATGGATGGCACAAAGGTTAGTGTCCTCAAAGAGACCAACGAGGTATGCCTCAGCGGCCTCCTGGAGAGCAGCGACAGCGGAGCTTTGGAAGCGAAGATCGGTCTTGAAGTCCTGGGCGATCTCACGCACTAGCCTCTGGAATGGAAGCTTTCTAATGAGAAGCTCGGTGCTCTTCTGATACTTTCTGATCTCCCTCAAGGCCACCGTCCCTGGCCTGAACCTGTGGGGCTTCTTGACGCCGCCAGTAGCCGGAGCCGACTTCCTCGCCGCCTTAGTCGCCAGCTGCTTCCTCGGTGCCTTTCCTCCGGTTGATTTCCTCGCTGTTTGCTTGGTACGCGCCATTGGTGAGTTTAATACCGATGAAATAGCAGATGATTTTGGGGGTCTAGGGTTTGCGAGAGATGTTTGGGAGGGAAATGGTGGACGTGAGTGTTTTATAGAGTGGGTTTGAAAATGGGTAGCGTGTGGGTGAGAAGGGAAATGTACCTGAACCGTTCGATAGGAAGAGTAATCAACGGCTACGATGAGGTTTTGAAGTCATCACACGGAATGCGCCGCGGATCGGTGACTCCCTCCCAATTTTTGGAGATCAAAATTTTGAAGCAATTTCGGGCGGTCTTGGGGGCCGCTCTTGTTGAATAGGTAAGTGATTTTGCCCCATACTCTGATGTGTTTACTCCCATTGCATTAACTTTTTAAAAAAATAGATGGATGACTTTAGTTTAAACTAGTTTTTAAAACCTTCCTGTAATCGATTATAATAACATTGTAAATAAATAAATGTTTTAAATATTAATAATCAGTGAATTGTAATTATAGTGGATGAGGGAAGAAAGGGTAATCACACATTAATAATAAATGTACAAAAATACATGTAATTTTTTTTTAAGTAAACTCACATTTTATAAGAAATTATTTTTTTTAAAAAAAATTGAGTGACACTACCTTAAGTAGTATGCTAGTGTATTTTACTAAATTGATTTTTTAATAGAAGGTAACTAATATTTAGATTTCACAAGTACTAATATCTTTATTTTTTTGGTTTTGTATTTTAAATTAAATAAAACCTATTTTGGATGATTTTGCTAAGCATGAAATTTTGTACAAAGTGCATATTAAATGAGTGATGTTTTTTTTAAAATTCCTGGAAAAAAAAAGGGGGAAAGAAATAAGAAAATAATTAATTTAGTTAATTGCTAAAAAAAAGACAAAATAATAGGTTACTAAAGCCTTTTTTGTATCGTTGATACAAAAAGTATTCGTTATTTCGCAAAATATAAAGCAACATGGACATATTTTATCTCATTAGAAGCATGGGAGCCCTGATTATGTTCATTTGTACAATAACATCACACAAACCCATTTTACCCTAAAAAACGGAATACCTAACTTTTGAATAATCAACTTCACATAATCAACTTACTCTATCCAACTTCATATATTTAACTTTCACATACCCAACTTTCACGTATTCAACCTTCACCTACTCAACTTTCACTTAGCCAACTTCACATACCCAATTTCACTCACGTACCCAACTCTCACGTACTCAACCTTTGCGTACCCAACCTTCGCGTACCCAACTTTCGTGTACCCAACCTTCACGTATCTAACCTCACATACCCAACTTTCACATACCCAACTTTACGTACCTAACTTCAGTCGCGTACCCAACTTCACATATTCAACTTCACTCACTTACCTAATGTTAGTTGCCGGATTTTACATACCCAATTTATCCTTTTAGGGCAAATTATGGAATTTCAAAAATATAGGTCATTCCATGCAATTATAACTTTGAGTAATTTTTGGAATTATCTTTGTTGGGACGAAATCTACAAATTCGAAAAATTAAGTTATTAACACAATTACAAAATATATGAGTCTTTTTGTAATTCAACCAACTATCATTCTTCCCCGAACGATGTAGGGTTTTTGCCTTTGGTTAAACCAATCGACGACAAGTCGGGAGGTTGCGGCAACGGCAGGCGAGGCCCGGTATTTCTCCGGCGACGGCAACGACAAGCGAGGGCGGCGGGAGGAGATTCGGGCTCGGCAGTGGCACGTTGTTGGATACCCGACCTTGCGCAAGAGAAGATGATATCCACAGGGAGGTGTTTCGCGGTGGTGTGGCTTCTCAATCCGGTGACATCCGGTTCCGACCAAGGACAAGGAGAGGAGAAAGTGGGTGGCGCATATCCGAGGTTTGCTGAACTGAACTGAAATTGAAACTTTTTTTTGTGTCCAATGCTCTTTTATAAACTGAACTGAAACTTTTTGTTATACAGAAGGTTGAATACAACTAAATCAAAAAGAACAAAGGTCAGCCATTCCGCTCCATCGCCCAACAGGCGAACGGGAAATTTTCCACCACTGCAGCCTACAACCTCCTATACGCAAAACCCCTCTCCTCACACCATAATCTCATGTTCAGCAACATTTGGAGGGTCACTAACCCCCCCAAGAGCAGCTTCATTTCCTGGATAGCGGCCCACAATAAGCTTCCCACCCTCACTAAGCTTCGCCATTGGAACATCATACAATGTGACGCTTGCAATTTGTGCGGGACCTTACCCGAGGATGAAGACCACCTCTTCCATAAGTGCAGCTTCGTCACTATCACTTTGGACCTTGTCTCCAGATGGTCCCTCACACCCCCTCCTTACCCTTACAAGGACAACCTTTGGACATGGCTCAACAACGCCAAGCCTCACAAGCATGACCTCATATTCAATGTTCGAATTACTACTATCACCAATCTGATCTACTTTGTTTGGAAGGCGAGAAACGACCTCATCTACAACCAACAAGTCACCTATGAAACCACATGCGCTCATAACATCATCCAAGCTACAAAAAACCACTTCGCCCACCATTGGAAGGATAGATCCGCCCCCACCACGTACTGGGCCAAGCTTCTCGGCATTCACATGTGATCTGATCCTCCGACCCTCTGTACTACCCTTGTTTCTTTGTCTCATGCTTCGCATACCCCTCTGTTCTTCGCATACCCCCCCCCCCCATGTAAATTCTATCCTGATGCAATACAATAACTTTTCAAAAAGAAAAGAACAAAGGTGAATCGGGTTTGATCGAACCGGTTTGTTGTGGCTGCTGGTTCGTTTAGGATGAACCCGTGATTTCTCCGATTGTTGGATACGGATCTGTAATGGCCTTTTTGGGACTTGAAATTATTTTTTTAAAAAAAAAATTCAAACAACCAACTGATTGAAGTGGAACTGATCGGTGAAGGCACGATTACGGCAGAAGTGGAGCGCGATTGCGGTTGTGGTGCGACCGTGGGTAGGTTGAGGCACGGGAGCAGGATGGTGGGTGCGATCGCGGGCTGGATGAGGCACGGATGTGGGATGGTGGGAGGAATCTCTCCTATAAATAGCCTTAGAGTACGACATTCATATATAGCTTAGTTTTGATTATTGATTTCCACATTATTGTGATATTCTTGTGACTTCGCTCATGGAGTTTGCATTTTAGTATTTTTATTCAATCAAAAAGAGAGCTTTTTGGTTGAATCGTTGTGAATCCTTGTTAGGTTTTTCTTGTGTGTTAATCTTATTGAAGATTAGTGTTACTAGTCAAAATAACCCCTCCTTGTGCTTGTCTTATTGAGAAGGCTCGTGTAAGGTTAAAGAAGGGATGGTTAAGGTAAGCTCTTTATTAAGGAGTTTTGATCCAATTGATCAAGGTTCTTTGCAAGCATACCTTGGTTTGTAACTTCCTATATTTCCATTATTCATTCAATTATTCACCTTTTTATCCATCCATTATCATTCCATATACTCACGTTCTTTTGTGTTCGAGTTTCACAAACCTCGGTCAATTCCACGAATCTTGCCCGAGATTCCTAACCGAGATTTGCTATTGTGTCGTGTTCACGAACTTCATTCTAGATCAGGAAACTGCGACATCAACCCCGCATCACTAATGGTTGAACAACCTTATTGATATATAAGGAGGATACCTAACCTAATTTTTCTAGGGTTTGAGGTTGATCCTACAAAACCCAGTCTCTAAAGAATAAAGATAAAAATGTTCAAATGACGGGCTAAAAGATAGTCCAAAATAAAAGGATAAAATAAAGGAAAAGAAAAGATAGTCCGTCCAAGTCGGATGCAGTTAGTGGGACTAGTCGGCCGACTTATAAGAGCATATCAGCCGATCTACTACATTGGATGTCCCGACTCGTAACAAAACACATCATCTTGGAGTAATAAGTCAATTGCTCAAAATATGTGACAAATTGTGTGTAACAAGCATTCTATCGAGAATACTACTATTTCAGCTCCTGAAAGGACTAGAGCAATATCATGAAGGCATGAGTAGATCTCCAAAATACAAAAGAAGAGAAATTTACGATAATATCATGCAAATCAACATTGTATGCTCAAATAATAAATAAAAATGATGGTGAAAAATGCGCTAAAATAAATGTTTCCCTTGTTTCACCCCAAACTAATATCTCTTGTACATGCCTTATTTCAGTAACTTTGAATTTCAAAGCCCGGAGGTTGTTCCAAGTATAGTTTTTAATAAGATTAGCTTTTAAGAAAGTTGTGTTAACATCACCTGATGTACTATAAATTTATAACTTAAAAGATAACAGAAAAAATGCTCGAACAATGCAACAAAATATGTATTAACAAAATCAATTCCAGATTTTTGGGCGAAATCTTTAATTACACAATCTTCTACTCTTTTCTTCCTCTTAAATATCGGTTTTATCTCCGATAGATTTGCTAAGTCGATGAATTCTCACGTGTGATAATAGATGGGAGTGATTCTAATTCGCTATTAATGACTTATTTCCCAAGGAACTCACAACTTCGTCATAGGATTTGGGATCATCCTCTCATATGCAAAGGCTAATAAATCTAGGAAAGTAGGAACTAAGTCAAGCCCGGTTCTCATATGCAAAGGCTAATAAATGCTTCTTTTATAGGTTCATTTCCATCATTATTAATATTAGACTCGTGCGTAGGAAAAGATGCGGTTGCAGTCACATAATGGTGCTCATGCAAGCAAACCACAACTATTTCACATATTTTTCATTCAAATGATATACTCTCGTCTTTCATAATTCAGAAACGAAAAAGCTAAATACACCGGGTTTGAATTACTAACGTCAAATTTAATCGCAATCCGACAACGCTCAGTGGGCGCCAGCGCCATCAGCCGGCGCCCAATTAAAAAAAAAAATTTATTTTATTTTTATTTGGGCGCCGGCTGATGGCGCCGGCTTCCAGATAAAAAAATTTATTCGAAAAAACTGATTTTGTACTTCAAGGGTACTAAAAAAAAATTTGATAGCCGGCGCCATCAGCCGGCGCCCAATGTTATAAAAAAATGCGCCATTCACCGGCGCCCAAGTTGAGCGCCGGCGCCTTGCGATTGATTTTTGCCCTTATAAATTTAAGTTTCGTGTATATAACACGCTCCTTCAGGAAAGACCTCCCAATTAAAACAACCATTTCCTTTTGTTTCATATCATGTTGACTTCAATGATCATAACTAGTTGGTCTAAACCCAAAATTGCAATTTGGCTTTAGACCTAACTCTTTGACCGTGAATTTCATATCTAACTAAAGTTCGCTCCTGAACTGATTACAAAGTATGTTTCTGTCTCAACTTGAACAAGTAAGATACGACGTCAACGCCACATTCTGTAAGGATCACACAAATTCGGGGCTTCAACCGAGTCGAGTCCATCCCTTGGTTTCACTTGTAGCCATATATTGAAAAAGGGAAAGAAAATAAGAAATACCGATATACTTATTAGGACTCGAAGCATGTTTCTGTCTCAACAACTATATACATTTTTCTTTAAAGAACCAAACACTTCAAACCCAAAGTTCACCAAACAACCAAGGCATCTTTCATCATGTGATTGAACCAACTGCTCATTTGATCAATCAAACTCCAGCACTATTTTACCATGAACAAGCCTTTTTTCTTTCGCCTCATGAGCTTCTTGGACTTGACTGATTTTGTATGTCTTTTCTACAGGTACTTTCAGCTTCCCATCTTCCGACAGCTCGCGGATTTCTTTCAAGGCTTCAGCATCTGCCCTCATGTATGTCCACCAGTACTCTTCAATAACACAAGACATATCAAGCTAAAAGGTGACCTCATCTATGTCTCTTTTCTTAATTCACATTTAGGGCCCGTTTGGTTTTAACTCCGAAATCGGAAACGGAATAGAAACGAATCTAGTCCATACGTATACTCTTGTTCATGAAAGTTTTTGGAATCATTCCTTATGGTTTGAAGTAATTGGGGTAGAGTTTGATTGCTTTTGATACCCTATAGGGAAACAAAATGTGGGAAAGCAAATGCATTTTGCATTAAACCACAAGGAATGATTCCATGAAATTTCATGAATAAGGATATACCTATGGACTAAATTTGTTTCCAATCCGTTTCCGTTTCCGTCCGGCGTTGGTACCAAACGAGCCCTTAAAGCAGTGCCCTTCATCTATAATACATTTCTGCAATCTATTATAATCTAGTATTTACAATGAAGTTCATGTACTATTGATACTACATTTTAAATCAAACAACATATACTTTAACTTCAGAGCCCAATACTACATAATAATTATTGCAGTTATAATGATCACATCCAACAAACTCTTAGGCAAAGTAACCATTACTTACCGATTCCATGAGAACATCGATACTGTGTCTGTTTCTTTAGTAAAGCTGCAGTAGCCATGGGAAATCCAATTGCAAGGCCATACTTATCACACAAGGATGCCGCTTCTCCCTAAATAGCATCAAAACCAAACTCACTCAATACCATTAACTCATAGATGGGGTAGGGGGACAGGGAGGAAAAGACTAACACACAAGATTTTAACCGCCTACCTGCAGTGTCATGTAAGAGCCACCGCGCTTTAGAACATTTATCCCAATTCTTTCTGTGTCTGGAACTCCAATGGTATCTAATACAGCATCAAATTGACCTTGTATTGTCTTTTCCCAATTCTACACATTCAAAGAAAAGTCTCCAAAATTGAAAGTGTGATTTGCACACAAACCCCAATTAAAGATCCAACATTTCAGAGAAACTTAACAAAATCAATGCTAATATACCTCAGCAGTATAATCAATAGCTTGCTCAGCACCAGCTCCCAGAAGTCGCTCAACACTCTCTGGCCCACATGTTGTTGAGACATGGCATCCTGCAGCCACTGAAAGCTGAATTGCTGAAAAACCAACTGCTCCCCCACCACCAATGACAAAAACCTTCTGCCTGTGCAATCAAATTTCATTAGAGCAATAAATTCCAAGTGTACCCAGAAAAAGGATTTTAGAGGATTACTAACAGCACCAAAACACAACTTACATCTGAAAACATAAGATGAGATATATTTACAATAGATATAGAATTCGATGATGCATAATTTTTTCTAGGGCCGCAAAAATAGCAATAGCATTTAGCAGCTATGAATAGCTTGTTATATATACTACTTCAAGCACCACAATACAATTCATTTTTGAAAAGCATACCCTGAAGTGATTCTAGCAGTGCCCTTCAAAGCCCGCCATGCAGTAAGTGCAGCAAAAGGAATTGCACTAGCATCCTGAAGAAAGTTAACCAGACTTTAGGTCAGATGAGCTGCATTGCCTCAAACTAATGTTAAAAAGATAAGAACAGATGCCATAACATAGCAAACCAAGAACAGAGTTGTGTATAATAATCAGATATCTCCAAAAGGTCCAAAAGGGATAGTGATTCAAGAAATAAAAAAAGGACACAAGATGTGAGTTTAAAAAGACAATCCTCCAAGCTCACCCACCACATGAGTCATTGATGATGGCTTTGATGCGAGTTCATCTTCTGGAAGAATAGCATAGTCTGTGTAAGTACCCCTTACAGCAGTTGGATGCAATGCGCCGAAAACTTCTTGGCCAACAGAGAACGAGTGAACTGAACTTCCAACTGCTGCAACTTCACCGCTAATATCACGGCCCAAAATGAGGGGAAGATGTGGTTCAAATATGGAGCGACCATAACCGGCCCGCACCTGAAAAAGTAAACACCGGAAGAACATTATGTAAGAATGCATTGCAACTGAGTGATGATACATATGAAAAAGCTACGCATGGCCACTTTGCATCATTAGCACTTAGCAGCAGTGTGAAGAAATTCAACAGATGAGAATATCAAAAAGAAAGTACTTGACATCATAATCAAATTAGACTTCCTGATCCAATTTGAGGATTCCTTAATTAGATTTTAGGGTGGAGGGAGTGAAAACGACTCTCGCTCTCACTCCATTTCCACTTGAAAAATCCAATTTTAAAGGAGCTGTAAGAAGTCGACCGGAAAGAATAAAGGAAAGGAAGAATGAGAGGAATTACACGAGTATCAAGCGGATTGATAGAGACGGCACGAGTGCGAACAAGAACCTCGTTAGGGCTGAGATCAGGAACCTTGACATCGTGACGGATTTGGAGAACATCAGGTCCACCAAATCGAGGCAGAACCACCGCTCTGCAGCGGGTAACGAGCCCTCTGAATCTCAAGCCTACAAGTTCCGGTGCATAGCAAATCGATTGAGAGCAATCCCTGGCAAACGCGTTGAATCTCAATAGCCGCATTTTGAAGGGATCTGATAGTGTTTGGTGATGGAAGGAGGATCAAATGGGAGAAGAGACGTGTAGGGCGTATTTGCCATCGAAGGTAGAGACGCCTCACGCCTGCGTGGACGATTTTTAAGCCATCCTTCAAACTTTCTATTATTTCCCCTTTTTCGTACGAATCTATATTCGATTTTTTACCATAAAAATATTTAAAACAATTACTCCAACACCAAAAAGTCAAAATAAATGTTTTGCTTCTTATCTTATCTAATAATCAGTCTATGAACCGATACTTGGTGCACTTTCATACACCCATCCTATTATTTACTGGAATTTTTTGGCTAAATAATATATTTTTTTTTTTTTTTTGGTACAAAGGTAAGTAATTGGGAAGGTCATATTTTAGAAATCGTTCTTTCCAAAGCATTTAGATAGATGAAATCTTCAACATATTTCGGTAATTTCTTGTCAGGTCCTGCAGAAGAGTGGTTATGCATGACAAGTTTGTCCGCCACAATGTCGATTTCCCTGAAAATGTGATGAAGGTTGCATTGCTCAAACACAAAGCCAAACATCATAGTGGTAATATCAGATATGATCATATCATATCTGTTTCCCAAGGTGGATTCCATTGTTTGTGTACCCCTTAAATTTTTACCAATTTTATTTAATGGCAGATAAAAGTAATTAACCCTTCTATTTTTATATAAAAAAAAAAATATACATGAATTTGACCAAATTCTTTCAATATGTTACGTAAAATAAATCTGACTTTTATTTTTATTTTATTTTATTTTCTTTTCTTTTGTCTTTATTTTATTTAATTTTTATTATATTCTGGTATGAATTTATACCATAATTTTATACCAGAAATTCATAATAGAATTTCATACCAAAAATTCATAATAGAATTTCATACTAGAAATTCATACAAGAATTTTATACCAGATTTTCATACCGGAATTTTTATACCATAATTTCATACTAGAATTTTCTGGTAAGAATTTCATACTTATATATATATATATATATGTATATATATAAGGATTATTATTCACATACCAAAGTTATTATTTACATACCAGAATTTTCAATAAACCCACTTAACCAACTAATTTTATACAAACAGTTATCAGTGATTTCACACCCATTTCCCTCGTTTATACCGAGTTCAGCTAAGCATTTCTACAAACACCTTAAAGGCATTTCAAATCCTATGGAATTTTGCCATCAAATTACCTATTGCATCCGAGGGTTACGACAGTCCTGACAATCCCATCCAATCTGATGACATCACGCTTGGTCCTGGTAACATCAACAGACAAAATAACAAGTGTGCCGTACATAAACTCCTTGACAACCTTGGTGAGCCTCAACCCTATTGCAATAGCCTTCGACCTCGAGAGCTCGGATGATATCTTCCCTAACCCCAGTCTCTTCAAGGTAGTGTAATACTCTATATGAGGTACCGGAGGGCTTCACTTGTAGACCACTGCTCCTTCCCATGGAGACCTTCAATGTCGAGATTGACATCGTTAGAGGTGTCGCCCTAGTTGAAATCAGATGCGATGGAGTTCGAGGTTGTTCCACAACTTAATCCAGCCTTGTCATCTCCAAAACAAGATCTGAAACAATTGAATATAGATATGAAACAATATCTATATTCATAAGTGCCGCACACTCTTTCACCACCGCCGACTGCTCCTTCAACACAACTTCTTACAATATTCAATCACCTTGGCAAGGATCTTTGACCTTTGGAGTCGCTGGAGCTAGAATTTAGGTTTGAAGATGAGGAGAGTTACAGGATGAGGAGGTGTGAGGTGGTCCGACGAGGAGGAGAGGGATGAAGGCAGTGTGAGATTGAGGGAGAACGAGAGATAGTTTGTTGAGCGTGGAAGGAATTAGAGGAAAGGGTCGGAGAGGCAAGTGCCGAAGGGTGAGAGAGAAGCTGAACTTGTATCAGGGTTTGAGTAGTAAAAAAAGGAGGGGCGTATTTTCTTAATTAAAAACCACCTTTTGAGCGTAGTTACTAGATAAGAATCTAGAAAAAGCCTACTTATCAAAATCACTATCAGTTATTCCACGTCATACTAATATTTAATTTAGTTAATTAATATCTTAATAATTCACATTTAAATTTGAGATCCTAACAAACTCTAACTTTTTTTAAACGTATATTACTAGTAAAATTATATATATATATATATATATATATATATATATATTATATAATGGGCAATTTTGGTAACTAGGCCTTTTTGAAAAAATATAATAGTAATTTGGCTTTTTAATGTTTCAATAAGTAAATATATCCCAACCTTTTGTATTTATTTTTAAACTCTACACACTCTTCTCTTAAGGGGTACATTTACTAAACACAAAACTAGAAAAAGCCTAGTAAACCAAATTGTTTCTTATTATTTATATAATTAAAATTAGTTAGTACTTAAGTTATTTTGATTATTATTTTGACAATTTTATTTATTTTATTATCTTAGACTATATAAACATGATATATTTAATAAAGCTACAATATTATTGATCAATTTTATATATGAATTAATTTTATTACTAAAAGTTCTATTTAGTTAACAATAAATTTTGAATATCTTTATTTTATTGAGGTATCGAATATATTTTATTATGCTTTATATCCTTACAACTACGCTTATTTCGATAAAAGTTTTTCAATTGAACATATCTTAATTACGGCTAAGTCAATATAAGGTTGCAATAAGCATTTTGAGCTTAACAACAAGGTTGCATATGTTCACAACTTTTCTTACTTAATGATTTTGCATATAAGCATTTAATCCGCGGTTCTAAAAGGGAATAGTTATCAAACATAGCTTGCGTATGCAGTCATGTTGGCTGACAATCCTAAACTAAATATCTCCTTATGTTCACAACTTTTCTTACCAATTGATTTTTTTCTTGGTTGAGTTTTTTGTGTCTTCTATTACAACCCGTATTCCTTGATCTTTTTATTTTTCTTACTGCATTTTGTAGTATGACTTGTTAATTGACAATCAAGGAGTGCATGGTTAGAGCTTAACATCAAGCTTCTATATTACTGAGATATGTTTTACTGTCCTAACTCCCGATGACTGTAAGATCAAGGCTTTTTATATGCAATTCTTAGGAAGGCTTTGTTGTGCTATACTTTGCTATGATTTGCTCCAAATATGGGCATAACATTTTTCTTGTACTTGAGTTTACCTAGCACAAAAGGAACCTACAAATAAATTGCACTTAAAGGGATCTAACATCAATGATTTTTATATGCTTTTTATATGAAGTTCTTATGCAACGTACCTATCACAAAAGGAACCTAACTTCCGATGACTATAAGATCAAGGGAAATTCCGGTTGGTACCCCTGTGGTATGGGGTATTCCGGATTTTGCCCATAACTTTTTCAGAGTTCGGTTGGTACCCCTCAGTGTGTACATTTGTCCGGAATTTGCCCACCCCGTTAAAAATCCGGTTAAACTTAACGATTTGTATTAAAAAAATAAAGGGAAAGGAAATTGAAATGAAATTAAAAAAATTAAAACAAAAGGAAATTAAAAAGGAAAAAATAAACAGAAGGAACATATCTTCCCAAGTCTGTCGCTCGACTCTCTGTCCATCTCTCAAACGAACATTGAAGGCTATCCCACTCATATCTCCTCTCTCGAACGAACAAGGTGACTAATGTTTATGATTCCTCTTCTCCATATCCAGGTTTGAACCCCGATTATCTCTTTCTTCGAAAATTTTCAGAGTTTTTGTGATTAGGGTTTATAGCTTTATGTTGTCTGTTTATAGTTTGCTGTCCAGTTTGCTATCTGTTTGTATGAATTAGGGTTTATAGTTTGTTGTATGTTTATATGAATTAGTCAATTGATTAGGGTTTATAGTTTTCTGTCTATTTGTATGAATTAGTTTGCTATCTAGTTTGTTGTTTGTTTATAGTTTGTTGTCTAGTTTGATTTGTTAATTAATTAGGGTTTATAGTTTGTTATTTGCTATTTATTTAAAGTCTTCTGTCTAGTTTGTTGTCTAGTTTGTCGTCTAGTTTGTTGTGTGTTTATAGTTTGCTATCTAGTTTGAACTAGTCAATTGATTAGGGTTTATATGTTGTTGATTGATGTATTTTTATAGTTTGCTGTCTAGTTTGTTGTCTCTTTATAATTTGTTGTCTAGTTTGTTATTTGTTGTCTGTAGAACGTGAGTTGATACTCAAATATTCATGTTATCATTTTCAGGATGGGAGATAAAAAAAAGTTTTGTGTTTACGTCGCAATTTGGATGAGGTGATTCAAATAGAGGTGGATGATACCGATTTGTGCAATGTGTTGGATATATATATATTCAGTTGTTAGAAGGAGCTGTGAAAAAAGGATTTAATCTTCCCAAAAATCCAAGTTTGTGGTACGTGTACAACTCTAGAAGCCATAAATTAGAGAGTGACAATGATTTATTGGAGCTATTTAGGTTATTTCATGATAAATCATTGATCAAAATTTCTATTGGTTCTGCTGACACCCCATGCGAGAATCTGCAGTTGGCAATGAGTTTGCTTGAATCACGAATGTCATCAGGTGATACCGTTCGTCCATCATCCCAACAGACAATCCAATCCACGGGTTATATGGACGAAACCAATCATACTCCAAACCCACCAACAAATCAGCCAACTGATGCAACAAACCTAAATGTATCAAGCGAAAATGTTTTGTAGTTGAACCATGTGCCTTTAAGCTTGCAAACAAGAAGGATTCCCAAAACAAGTGCAAAAAGAAAAGGTATTTATTTTCCTGCTCAAAAGAGAAATGCATCTGATACTCAACCGATTTCTGGTAGCTTGAGTAGAACACGAAGAGTTTTGACAATCATGAACGGCAATATTGTGGGTGATATTGACAATGTTGATAGTGATGATGAAGAGTATCAACCGTCTGATAGTTCTGAAGAGGATCTAGTTGTTCAGGAAGATGGATTAGTTGATGAAGATGATCCTCCTTTGGCCTTTGTTGTTGATGGATATAATCCTGAAAAATCCAACGAATGGGAGACAGATAAAGATGCATACTTTGACAGGTTGTGTGAGAATGGTGAGTTCCATACTGATAATATTTTCGGTTTGATCAAGATTAAGTTGTGGATGATTTTCTTTGACAAGGAACATTTGTATCGTGAGTTGAGAGATTTTTGTATCCAACAAGGGGTCGCCATAGTCACTCAAAAATCTGATTCTACAAGATTGACAGCTGTTTGTATTGACCCAAGGTGTGAATGGAGACTACATGCTTCTAAACTCCCATATGGTTATACTTGGGCCATCAAAAAGTTAACCGAAGAGCATACTTGCACCCGATTATCTGAGTTCAATCCCATGACAACCATGCGTTGGGCGGCTGACAAGATAATGGATGATGTAAAGGCGAATCCGGATATTTCAGGGAAAGCGATAAATGACCTTCTTAAGTTGAGATATGGTGTTCGGCTAAAGAAAACAAAGGTATATGAAACAACAAAATTTTGTTTAGAGTAGCTCCAAGGAAACCATGACACTTCATATGGAAAGTTGCCGGCTTATTGTGAGGTTTTAAAAAGTACAAATCCCGATTCTAAGGCTCATTGTGTTTGGAAAGTTGCTTATGAACTTCCAGAAAAGCCACTTCAATTTAAGAGCATTTTCATATCCTTGAAGCCGATGATTGAGGGTTTTAGAGGATGTAGAAGTTTGATCGGGGTTGATGGTTGTCATTTAAAAGGAAAGTTTGGTGGAGTTGTTTTATCTGCAATAGCTGTAGATGGAAATGCTCAGATTTTTCCGCTGGCATATGGTGTATATGAAAATGAAAGTAAGAGCACTTGGTCACAGTTCTTTTGGTATCTGAAGGATAGTTTGAAGGATATTGTGAGGGAAGACTTGACTATTATATCAGACCGACAGAAGGTATTCATGTCTATTCTTTTAACATCTATGTTCATATTGATCATTAGAACTTTGTTTTGTAGGGCAATGAACCGACACTAGATGATATTTGGCCTGGTGTATCTAGGCGCCTTTGTTGTAGACACTTGTGTGCCAATTTCAAAAAACAATATCCCGGACGTCGGATGCATTACTTATTTTGGGCATGTTGTGAAGCATATTCTGAGTTCAGCTACAACAAGGCAGTGGATATGATGTAGAAGGAAGCTGGATTTGGTGTTGTAAAGTGGTTACATAAGGCGGGGGAAAAAGAGCAATGGGCTAGACACAAATTTGATCCGTCATTGTGTAATGAGGAAAATACGAGAAACTTTGTCGAGAGTTTCAATTCTACTATTGGAGTTGATAGACTAAACCCGGTCTTGTCTTTACTTGAAGGTTCAGTTTTAGTTTTCGTGTTTGATTTAATGTATATTCTTTATTCTTACATAAATATGCTTACATACTAAATGGCGTGGTATAGGGATTCGAAGAACAAATATGGTTAGATATGTAAAACGTCAAGAAGAGGCAAAGACTTGGCCTTTGAATGGAATAACGCCAAAGATCGCAAAAAAGTTACATAAGAACCTTCTAGCCTCTCGTGAGCTTCAAGTATGATCACATTGTGTTGATTTTTATTATATTGTTTACTATACGGTACTAATTTGTAAAATCGTTTTTATTTTTTGATAGGTTTTTCAAGCATCAAGTACAGAGTGTGAAGTCAAGCAAGGCCGGTCTTGTTTTCATGTGAACCTCAGTAGTCGGACTTGTGCTTGTGGAGAATGGCAAATTAGTGGGATCCCTTGCAAACATGCGGTTAGAGCAATTCAAGAGATAAGAACGGGAGTCCCTTTAGAATCTTATGTATCAAGTTGGTTCTTTGTGCAAATATATCGTATGACATATTCAGTAAACTTTCATCCTGTACCTGACGAAGAACAATGGCCAGCTAATGATCTTCCAAACATAAGTCCCCCAACAATAAAGAGAGGAGTAGGTAGGCCACCAAGAAACAGAAGACGCGAATACGGTGAAAAACAAAAGGGAAAGAGGTCAGGTACTGTTCGTTGTAGTAAGTGCCAAGTATGTAATACCATTTGTTGACATATTTTATATAGTTTAACTACTTTGATTTAAAATTTATATGTTATCCTATTCATTTTCTATATGATATAAGGCATTTGGACATAATTCTAAGACATGTAAAGGTGGGTTGACTGCGAGGGAGCTTCAAGAGCAACAACTTCAAGGGCAACAAGGAGTCCAAGTTGAACAAAGGAAGAGAACCTATCGTAAAAGGAAAGCACAACCACCCGATGAAGCCACATCTGACGTGTTGGGATCAGCTCCACGGAACGTTGGAAGTCAACAAGACCCTTAAAGGCTTTTGCAAATTATCTGTTTAGCAGCTTGATAAAGTTGTTTGTCTAGACTTTTGGAATTTATCTGTTATGCTTCGAGATTTTTGTACCAATTTTTGGGATCAATTCTGAAATTGTATTTTGCTATAACAACAAATTGTTTTAGGCTTTTGGAATCTGTTTGTTTTAGGCTTTTGCAAACTGTGTTTATCAACTTTTAAAAATCTGTATGTTATGGATTGCAGGATGAATTATTTATATGTCTACTCTGACACTTCAATTTATATGTCTACTCTGGCACTTCAATTTCCAGTAGTACTTCTTATGAATTGCATGATGAATTATTTATATGTCTACTTTCACATGGTGCATTACATCATCCATGTTTCAGGTACTGCTCGTTTGGAATCTGTCTGTTTCAGAGAGTATGTTTATCTATTGATTTTAAAAATGTATTTATATGTCTACTTTCACATGGTGCATTACAAGTTCTGGTTATATCCGTAGTACTTCTTATGAATTGCAGGATGAATTATATTTGGAAAAGTTTCAATATTAAGCCTGACACATTCTTTGAGAAATTATAACAAGCTAGGAGAAAGGAAATGCTGACAAGCTAATAAAGGGTCTTTTTAGTTCAATAAAGGGACTTTTTTCTGTTGCAACCTTGATATTGGACTTTTTTTATTGTATATTCTGCTTGATTTCACTTGGAGTAACTTTATTGTATATTCTGCTTCACATGGAATCTATCTGTTATGGGTTTGGGTTTTAGAGCTTGATTTCACTTGGAATAATTTTACTGTATATTTTTGTTCACATGGAATCTCTATTATGGTGGAATCTCTATTATGGTGGAATCTCTGTTATGGTGTTTGGATATTAAACTTTTTTCTGTATATTCTGTTTCACTTGGCATAATTTTACTTTTTTGTTGTTGATTAGTTAAAAATGATCCCTTCTTGATAACAAGATGCATTCTTCTTTCCTGTCAAGTGTATATACCTTTGTGAGCATTCTTCTTTAAAAAATAGGCTACCTTTAAAAATGGCCTGATCTGGTATTTATCCACTATCGCTGAGCATAAGTTATGCCTGATCTGGTATTTATGGGATTTTTTTTAATCCTGTTCGAGTTCCTAAATTTATCTTTAAAAATAGGCTACCTTTAAAAATGGCCCATTGCATATGAAGAACTTTCTGGATTACAAAAGCTCAAGAAGTTGCATGTCCTGCTACTAAATTTTCTTATAACTAAGTTGGCCAAACTCTTGATCATCGTGTTTTAATGTTGCTTATACTTTTCTGTGTAGTTGTGGGTTGGATGTTGGGGCAACTATTGGATTTGAACTTCCAACTCTTTGAGACTACTACTCTTTTTATTGTAGTCTTAGTGGTCGCCTTCTGTTGTAGGAGTTCAATTTGGATTTGTCTGTTTCTATATTACTCTTGTTTTTGTTTCTATTCAATTAAAGCTGTCTTCTTTTGTAGGAGTTCAATTTGAATTTGTCTGTTTCTATATGACATGTTCATTTTCCTGTACATGACAAGTTCAATTTGGATTTGTCTATTTCTTTTACTTTGGTCTAAAGACTTAAAAAGGAAAGCCATTAAAAATGTGATGAACATCCATCTACATGACAAGCTCATTTTCCTGTAAGCTTACTGGTATGAATTGTTCTAGGTATGAATGAAGCCGGACTAGCAGAGTGCATTGTTCGATCAGTCAACTGCTGCCATCCCCTTCTTCAACCAGTGCTTTATGAAAGGTGGTTATCTATGTTCCTAGAGCTTTACCTTTGAAGAAATATCTGTAATTAAAATTTGAATTAAAACTCATTGATATTTAACATATCAGGATGGACTCTTTTTTTTCTAGGAAGGAACATCTCACGCCCTTGCCACTTTTACTCCTGCTATCCTGCTATCTGCTTAAGAATAACTCAGCTTAATTTGGACAGCAATTAACATACTTGAATGAAGTTCTCACCAATAGTAGCAGCAATTTGGAACTTCATTCAGTATAAATCCAATTTGGACAGCTTATAAGGACTCCTTTAAATCTGCACTGTTGATGATGTCAAGATTAAAGAAAAGTTAGTACACAAACTATAATAATAGCATCAACTTGGAATCTGTCTGTAATAGGCTTAAGAAACTTAAAGTTGTACATGATATAATACATAAACCATCTTGTTCCAAAATAAGAACTAATACATTTTGACGTGCTACTTAGTTTTTTAGCACAATCACTAATATAATCATGTACAAAATAAGAGCTATTTTAACTACGCATTGGAAATATTCCTTCAAATCCATCACTTCTTTCTTCAAGTCTTGAAGGTCATCTTTTGTTGCTTTATGCTCGCCTTGAACATTACTCATCTTCGATGCATCCGCCCATTGAAAAAAATTGCAAGCATCACATTTGTAATACGGTCGATTCGGATTTTTGTCAGATCCAGAAATCCTAATGTGAGTTCTTTTTGGATGTTGACACCTACAATATGAGTTCACCAATCTCAATGTTGAAGAAGATGTAGTTGAATCCATTAAATCTCGAGAAACCTAACCAAGAAAAAACATCAAACAAACATTACTATTGAGGTTCAACATCCTCATCAACTGACAATAATATTAAATGACTTTCAAACTCAATCAACATCCTTATCTTTTTTATACAATTTAGGGTGAAGTTATAATCTTATATGAACATATAACTTTCAGGCTTCAATTATTTTTGGTATTACTGATGCAATATGCAGACTATGGCTACATGCTCAATAAGCTAAATGTTGAGCAATCTAACTTCCAAACTCAATCAAGTAACTTATAAACTTTCTTGATACAATTTAGGGTGAAGTTACTGATGCAATATAACTTTCAAACTCAATCAATTAACTATTCAAGAAAAATAACATGTAATCTATCTAAATGTAGCCTTTCTAAGTCTAAGAGGAAGTTACTGATGCAAACTCAATCAATTCACTATTTGGGTGAAGTTACTGATGTTGAGCAATCTAACTTCCAAACTCAATCAAGTAATTTATAAGCTGTAGCAGACCCTTCCCAAAACTGTATTGAGCCTTAAGTGATGTTTCCATCCCTCTGCAATTAAGCAAACCCCAGAGAGTCGAGCGACAAATTTGGGGATAATCACAATCAAAGGTCAACAATAACATTCACGACGAGAGAACTTCCTTCAAGATAGAAATCTGAGTAAAAGTAGAATGAAAGGCTTGTATACACTCAATCAACTAACTATTCAACTAAACTCAATCGACTGACTAATTCAGACAAACAAATAACAAACTATAAACCCTAATCACAAAAACTCTGAAAATTTTCGAAGAAAGAGATAATCAAGGTTCGAACCAGAATATGGAGAAGAGGAATCATAAACGTTAGTCACCTTGTTCGTTCAAGAAAGGAGATTTGAGTGGGGATCGCCTTCAATGTTCATTCGAGAGAGGCACAGAGACTCGAGCGACAAATTTGGGGAAGATCTGTTCCTTTTATTTTTTTCCTTTTCAATTTCCTTTTGTTTTAACTTTTTTAATTTTATTTTAATTTCCTTTCCCTTTATTTTTAGTACAAATCGTTAAGTTTAACCGGATTTTTAACGGGGTGGGCAAATTCCGGACAAATGTACAAACTGAGGGGTACCAACCAAACTCTGGAAAAGTCATGGGTAAAATCCGGAATATCCCATACCACAGGGGTACCAACCGGAATTTCCCTAAGATCAATGTTTTATTTTTGATATATAGTGCTTTTTGTATGCTAGAGTTCTCAAATATGTAGTGTTTTTTTATATGCAGTGTTTGTTGTAACGACCCGAGTTTTAAGTAACCCAAGACGTCACTAGGCTAAGGACCACACAGTGGGTCCCATCAGTTAGCCTGACAACAACTTCACAAATAGGACCTTGCAACAAGAAGCACGAAGAAATAATGAAAACATTCAACCTGTCATTTAGAAAACATTTACATAACAACCATGCATGAAGTTAGTATGTATATCCCAAAACGACACTTTAAAACATGACACCTAAACAGGTGTCTTAAAACTTCAGCCTGAAATCAACATGTGTACACAGTTGCACACAACCAACAAAAGACTCGCTTGCAAGCGATTATTTTCAAAAGCAAGTTCAACCAACCCTTGGGTTAACACTGCCCCGGCTGTCCACATCCTGCAGCTGACATCCCTGAAGCGTTCCTATGATCGGCATTACCTAAAAAGATTCGGTTTAAAACCGTTAGCTACCGATCATAATCTATCCACGAGAGATTATATCATCACATCACAATACAACAAATATATTCAAATACCATATACCGTGCTCATGAGATGATATCATGCTTTTATGAATGATGCACGTGAATGCAGTATGAAATTTACAATTTTCGATCCCGGACCCATTAATCCGGAACCATTGCTTATACGGTTCTGGCTTTGGTGTGAGCTCACC
>BSUD01000005.1:103798633-103985385 GCA_033239045.1 Fagopyrum esculentum
ACAACATTAAGCATGCTTTACACATCATAACGTCATTTTCATCATAAACACATCAAGCATGCTTCACACATAACACATCTCAATGCACAGCAACATTCACATTTCAACACAACAAGGCATTTCAAAACAACAACACATATCAACACAGTGAGATATAAATCTCTCAGGCACGGTTTCTGCAGATCGAAGCTAAGTAAGTCCGAAGACTTACCTGGATACGCTCACTGAGCAACTAAGCTATAGTTAGTCTACCGTCTTCAACAACACCTGTCGAGAATATCATATTCCTCGTATTAAACTTCTTGCTTCAAACATCAATTAAATTCATTCCTTTGAATTTAATTAGCTTATTGCGTTTTCTAGATTCCCAATTTAATTAATTAATCTTTAATTAATTAATTAAAATTCATCAGAATAACCTTTTGCCCGCAGGTAGTTTCTCAACCCAACTGTCATCAGATCTCATCAAACAAATAGCCCATAATCACCAGAATATTGTAACGAGCATAATGGAATTTCCAATTATCCATTTTGACAAGCCTAAGGTCAATTTAGGCCAAATCGCAATACTGAAAACGAATAAATTCATAACTTATTCGTTACTAACCCGATTGACGATCCGAAAGAAGATTCGGAATCACAACGACGCAGGCTACGCTCGGACACCATCAGATTCACCGGAATCTGAGCGACGGGACCGGACATATAAGGGGGATGCTCGACCTGGCCATAACTTCAACGGAAACGCAGAAACTCGGTACCAAAATGAAGAGGACGAAGAGAGGAATCCGAAAACTCAAACGGAATTGAAATCGGATTACAAACGAAGAGTAGATCTGAATTTGAAGGTTGAGAGAAATCAGAGCTTTTACGAGGAAACGTGAAAGGAAATGAATTAATAAATGAATTTCCGCTATTTATAGCGGAGACGATAATTATCATTTAGCAAAGTCGATAATTATCCGTTTATCGATCCGAAGGCGGTTTGAGCCCCTTCTCCAAACTTCTCGAAATTGGAATAATAAATCTGACATTTTGTGTGGATAATTATTCCGAAATTTTCTCGGAAAACGCGTATTCCTAAGCCGTCTTTCTTAGCCGCTAAGAAACGAAATAGCGACTCTTTTGGCCATTTTGCCTTTCCATGTTATTTCATGTCTAGAACATACCCAATGTCCTGGTCATTTCTCTCAACTGCAATTTTATTAATTGAAGCTCCCAAATGCTCCAAATAATACCAGAGGGTAAAAATTATTCCCCGGAGGAAAAAGTGAAAATTTCCCCATAAGTCCAAATTTACACCAAAATCATAATGGTGGAATTTATACTCGTCATCTACACACTATTCGCGATTTATGGGTCAATTAATATCGATGATTAACTTAATCAACCTTAAACATCCTTTATTAGGATTCGAAAATCCTAGTTTTTACATTTGTTGTGCTAGATTTCTTAGATATGCAATTCTTATGAAACTTATCTAGCATAAAAGGAACCTAACTTCCGATGACTATAAGATCAATGCCTTTTTATATATACTGCTTTTTACATGCAAGAGTTCTAAGATATGCAATGCTTTTTTATATGCAGTGTTTGTTGTGCTAGAGTTCTTAGATATGCAATTCTTGTGAAACTTACCTAGCATAGAAGGAACCTAACTTTCGACGACTGTATGATCAATGTTTTTTTTATATGCAGTTCTTTTTATATACAAGAGTTCTTAGATATGCAGTGCTTTTTATATGCAATATTTGTTGTGCTAGAGTTATTAGATATGCAATTCTTATGAAACTTACCTAGCATAGAAGGAACCTAACTTCCTATGACTGTAATTCTTATGAAACTTCAGTATCAGGAGGAACTATCCGGAATTCTATACAGAGTTAACTGCAACTATATGATCGTCGGGTTAGTTCTCGGATTCTTACTTAGGTGTGTGTTGTGTTGTTTGTTGCATGCTTTCATGCTTGCCTGTT
Source organism: Fagopyrum esculentum (assembly GCA_033239045.1). NCBI lineage: Eukaryota > Viridiplantae > Streptophyta > Magnoliopsida > Caryophyllales > Polygonaceae > Fagopyrum > Fagopyrum esculentum. The sequence continues at coordinate 103,800,610 of BSUD01000005.1, forward strand.
TTATGAATATGTGTACCTGGATATGCTAGGTTGAGTAGAATGTGTATAGTGTTAGAAGGATTATGCCTCCATGGGAATATGTGGTTATACCTCGGTTTGTAAGATCGAGAATATTTGCGATTATCTAAGTTTTGAGACGAAACTTGTTTTCAGGGGAAATGATAGAAATATGGGCGATCTAGATTGAGGTGAAACTTCTACTACTTTTTTTTGATCTCGAGTTGGATCAAACGATAGAGCGTGGGCAATGGAAGCTTAGAAATGAATGCAGAAGCGTACGGTCGATCCGATCTAGTTAGATCAAATCATCCACGAGGTGGAGTAGATAAAGTTAATCTTTCCAAAAGGATCCTCGAGTATGAAGGCTTGAATCAAAGACTAGATCCAAGATACAACTTTAAGAAGGTGGAAGAAGAAGTGATGTTCAAACCAAGTAAGAGGATTTTCCTTCACAATACTTGGATTCAACATAAACATGGTTTACAATGAGTCAAGCATCCCCTTATATAGTGGATGGAGGTCATACAAAGAGTCGGAACATAAATGACGGAAATTAAAGCCGGAATTAAAGTTTCGAAAATGAAAAAACCTAAAATATGAAAGGTCGGAATTTAAGTCATAGAATTAAGTTCCGGAATTAGAGTTCCGAATATAAAAAGTCTATTATTAAATAACCAAAATATTATAAATGTCTTTAAAATGGTGTTGGGTCCTTCTAGCCGGAAATACGGATGACATCATCATCCAGGGCATATCATTCTCTTCCTCTTAAATGTGAAACGTCCCCGTTTCACTGTCAAAAAAAGAAAGGAGTAACTATGTGAATGAGACCCTTGAAATTCAACAACGGATGCACATTGTCGGGCGGCTTAGACTTGTAGTCTTTCAAGATCGTGACTATGTGGTGTTTGTTGAATATGTAATCCCTCAAGGTGGCGGGGCCGTCGAGTTTGTCTATTATGCCGTCAAGACCCTTGATGGGGAACGTTGAGGCCATTTTGAAAACATAGAACGGCAAGCTGAGAGGTAAGTTATTGGACATCATAAAGACAAACCTCGAATCACGCGACTCAGATTTGTGGTCCAACAACATAATGGTGTCATTGTCGGGGTTAATGACTTCTTCCTCGATGGTGATCTTATTATTTTCATCTTGAAAGTACTCTCCACATAACAGATTGACAAGTTGAATTAGAAGTACCGGGGAACAATTTCCAATGATATCTCCCTCGTCTTCAACTTCGTTACACAACGGTTTGACCACCAATTCACACCTCGGTTGTGACACCGCTTGAGGTTCTTCTTGTTGGGTGGACGTCGTGTCGGCAAGAAGTTGTGTGCCCTTAAAATTTCTATCTCACACTTAAGAGCATATTTTTTGTCCTTGAGCATAACATACTCCTCTTGGGAACTAGCACGCCGTCGAGGGGAAACGTTGACAACTACTCCTCGTCATTATAATGGAAATTCCAACGGTTTGTTGATACCACCGGTGCCTCTTTGTGGTCACTTTGAGCTTTAGTTCATGGGGAGAAGGCAACCACTCTTCATACAAATCAAAATGATCATCATCGTCATAGAACATGATGAATATATGATAGAAATATGAGCGAGGTGAAACTTCTATTGATTCTTTTTGATCGTTCGAGTTGGATCAAACGGTAAAACGTGGGCAGCGGAAGCTTAGAAATATATGCGGAAGTGTATGGTAGATCCGATCTAGGTAGATCAAATCATCCACGAAGTGGAGTAGATAAAGTTGATCCTTCAAAAGGATCCTCGAGTATGAAGGCATGGATCAAAGACTAGATGCAAGATAGAACTTTAAGAGTGTTGAAGGAGAAGTGATGCCCAAACCAAGTAAGAGGATTTTCCCTTCACAATACTTGGATTCAACTTAGACATACCTTACAAATGAGTCAAGCATCCCCTTATATAGTGGATGTGACCATACAAAGCGTCGGAACATAAATGACGGAAATTTAAGCCGGAATTAAAGTCCAGAAAATGAAAAGCCTAAAATATGAAAGATCGGAATTTAAGTCACGAAATTAAGTTCCAGAATTAAAGTTCCGACTATAAAAAGTCTATTATTAAATAACCGAAATATTTAATAGTTCTTAAAAATGGCGGCGAGTCCTTCTAGCCGGAAACACGAATGGCATCGCCATCCGGGGGTGTAACATTCTCCTCCTCTTAATTGTGAAATGTCCCCGTTTTACCTTTATAAAGGAAAGGAGTAACTTTGTGAACGGGACCCTTGAAATTCAACACCGGGTGCACATAGTCGGGCGGCTTGGACTTGTAGTCTTTCAAACGGGCAGTAGGGCTGCCAAGCTTTTCGAACACGAAGAGGACAAAATCCGGATTGGGAGGCTCGAACTTGTAGTTCGACATGGTGGTGACGTTGTTTAATTTTTTTCTTCTGCCGTAATTGGTCTTGACTTTGAGCGACGAAGGCATGCTGAAAAGATTGAAAGGCAAGCCGGAAGGTAAGTGAGTGGACATATTAAATTTCAAACCTCGAATCGGGCGGCTCAATTTTGTTGTCTATCAAGGCCATCGTGCCATTGTCGGAGTCGATGAATTCTTCTTTCTCAATGATGGCTTCATCTTTGTCATCTTCAAAGAACTTGCCGTGTAATGGATTAACCAATAGAATTGGAATTTCCAAAGCGACCTTTTTAATGATGATATTTCCGTTTTCTTCTTTGCCCTCATCATTCAATGGACTCACAAAGTGAATTGGAAGTGTTGGTGCACATTCTTTAATTACGACGTTGCCCACATCTTTGACTTTGTCACAAAATGGTTCTTCTTGTTGGGCGGACGTCATTTGGGATAGAAGTGGTGCCCTCAAAAGTTCTGTCTCACGCTTGAGAGCATATATTGTTTCCTTGAGCATAACATACTCCTCCTAGGGACTAGGACACCGTCGGGGGGGGGGGGGCAACATTGACAACTTGCTCATAATTAGAACACCGTATTAGGGTAATATAGGTATCCTCCAAATAAGCTTGTCGGTGTGGATACCGTTGGTGCCCGTCCATGGTATATAAGTCGGCCTTGGTGAGTCCGGAGGAGGCAACCACTCCTCGTCCTTAAAATATTCTCTCCGTCGGTTGTATGAATACCGTCGGTACCTCTGAGTTGTTTGTTTGGACTCTGGTGGAAATGGAGGAGGCAACCATTCCTCATCCTCATCAAAGGAATCATCATCATCATAGACCATGATGAACAAAGAGGATGAACGATGAAGAACACTTGAAGATCTTTGAAGAACACCGATGAACACTTGAAGATCTTTGAAGAACACCGAAGAACACTTGAAGATCTTCGAAGAACACCAAAGAGAAAAAACAAATTTGTAAAGAAACTTTACCTCGATCTCGAGCTCTGATACCAATGATAGAAATTATGGGCGATCTAGATCGAGAAACTTCAACTACTTCTTCTTGATCATTTGAATTGGATCAAACTGTAGAACATGGGCAGCAGTCGCTTAGAAATGGATGCAAAAGCGTACGGTCAATCTGATCTAGTAGATCGAATTATCCACGAAGTGGAGTAGATAGAGTTGATCCTTTCAAAAGGATCCTCGAGTATGAAGGATTGGATCAAAGACTAGATCCAAGATAGAACTTTAAGGGGGTTGAAGGAGAGGTGATGCCCAAACCAAGTAAGAGAATTTTCCCTTCACAATACTTGGATTCAACTTAGGCATACCTTACAAATGAGTCAAGCATCCCCTTATACAGTGGATGTGGCCAATCAAAGAGTAGGAATATAAACGATGAAAATTAAAGTCGGAATTAAAGTTCTTAAAATGAAAAGCCTAAAATATGAAAGGTCGGAATTTAAGTCACAAAATTAAGTTCCGGAATTAAAGTTCCAAATATAAAAAGTCTATTATTAAATAACCGAAATATTTAATAGTTCTTAAAAATGGTGCCGGGTCCTTCTATCCGGAAACACGAATGACCTCGCCATCCGGGGGCGTATCAGGAAACTGATGTAACAACCGGGTTTTTGGGACTCAATTTGAGTCACCGCTGTCCCGTCCTGTGACCGCGGAATGTTGCCTACACGCGGGAGCGGCCCGCTGTCACCCCGCCACGGGCTCGACTGCTATTTACGCAGTCGCGGGTAACCAAAAAATCGTGGCTTTTATATGTAACCGTCGGGATTCTTTCCTTAAAGGAAGATCCCGATCTTTTCCTCCCTTGTTTTGTTGCCCGCCCTTCCAAACCTAACAACCCCTTCTTTCTCTTCTTCCTTCACTCACGTGACTTCTCCTTCTCTCTTTCAATCTTCCTCTCCTTCATTGGTCTCTCTCTCGTACATCCTTCCAACGATCAGTCATATTGCAAAGCTGTAAATTTATAATCCGAATAATAAACCTAACGATAAGCGAACCCGCAGTGTACGGATCAATCATAATAAGGGTTTATATTCCGCAGTCGATCTCAGGAAATCGGCGAGAATAATCACAACAAAGCAATCCAACTTGGAAGCATGAAATAATATTAATTAAAAGCAAAAGACAAGATGTATAACAAGATGGGGAAATGCAGATTCTAAAGATCATAGTATTCAGTTGTGGTTTCGACTCAAGATCTCTTTGGATAACGTGGACAAAGCTGAGGTTTGCTAAGAGAAGGTTTTGTTACTATGAGATAGATCACGGGGTAAGTCTCACTACCCACTTTCCCAAACCAAATCTCCTATCACCGGGTAAGTCTCAAGTAACTAAGAAAAGGAAAAGACGCTCAAACCAACATCACTCACCTAAGGTTACAAAACTAACCATCACCGGGTAAGTCTCAGGTTAACTCTCAAAGGTAGGATGAAGGCATACTCAAACCCTAATAAAGGACAAACCTTTTACCTAACACTCATCATCATAGGTATACAAGCAAAGGAATCACCGGGTAAGTCTCATCCTAGGCTTGCGTATAAACCAGGAAAGGTGCAACAAGGATAGGATTTGGCAAACTGTAACCTAAACTCGAGGTAGGCAATGTAGTGGGCAATCTCGTTCTGTTCTATATCGATCTCGGTCAAGATGCTCAACGAACAGCCCGAGACGGGTTTCGGTTTAGGGTTAACTCAAGCTTTCATGCTCCACAAGGATAAAGGTCTATTCTTTCATCGTCTACACCACAACCTTCAACTAATCTCCCTAGAATTGCAAGGGTGTTTAGCCAACAATCATCATAATCAATGTAATATCAATTATATCAAGAAAAGGGAATAAATCAAGCAACAAAGATACCTTAATTATCAAAGCAAACAAACCAATCAAAAGTATCAATAATGTGTTAAAAAAGGGATGATAACAACTCACTAGCAATCCCCAAGAAATCCTCACAATCTAGGGTTACTCAAACCCTAAGCAATCCTTCCTTCAAATATTCCCTTCCTTCAAATATTCCCTTCCTTCAATCCTTCAAAGAAAGCCGTTAAGAAAATCCTTCTAACGTCTCTACTTCGAGCGTCCAGCCTCCTTTACTTCATGTTCACCTTCCTTTCTTATAGAAGAATTTTAGGTCAAAAATATATTTTATCTTCTTGGGTCGTTGGACGTTGACCACAATCCAGGCCCAGTGGGCCATCTCGGTCGAAATGCATGGTTGTGTCCATCCGAGATCAGTAGTGATCTACGTGCATGAAATCACATCTTCGTCTGGATCTTTCTTCCTTCCTTCCAGCATGGTTCTTGTCATTCTCCTTGTCCTTCCTAATGCTCCTAAATGTTGCTCCATAGCTTCCTTAGCTCTTTATGCTCCATTTCCACCCAAAACGTGTCATATTCCCTACAAATACAACAAAACATGGTGTAGACCTCGATTATTCCAAAGTAACCGAATAATGACATAAACACTACAAATACATATACATGCATGAAAAATTATGATGAGAAAACAACAAAACCATGTCCGAAATATATACAATAATTCATGTTATCACACATATTCACTCAACGGGAGTTGAATAACCTCCATAGGAGATGGTTGGAGCTGATCAAGGACTTTGATCTGGAGATATTGTACCATCCAGTGAAAGGCGAACGTGGTCACCGACGCCCTTAGCTGGAAGACATCTCGAGAGAAGGATATAGCTCGACTAACAACTAAACCTCAGGTGTAGAGAGATCTAGCTTGATTAGAGTTGGACATCTAATTCCCAGACATGGACAACAACTTGTCCACTTTAGAGTTGCTACCTAATCTATTGGGAGAGATCTGACAAAAGCAGAAGAGTTGTCTGACGCTGACTAGGATCCGAGACAGGATGTTTCGAGGCGAGGCACCACAATTTACTATAGGTGCCGACGGGGTGATGAGACGCCATGAGCGTGTATGTGTACCATTGGACAAAGAGATGAGAAAGAGGATCTTAGGCGAGGCTCAAACTACACCTTACTCAGTACACCCATGTGTAAGTAAGATGTATCAGGATGTGAGACGCTCTTTTTGGTGGGGAGGATTGAAGCCTGATGTGGCTAGATATGTAGCTTAGTGTGCGACTTGTCAATAGGTTAAGATTGAGCATCACAGATCAGAAGGAGAGCTCCACCCACTATCAATACCACATTGGAAGTGGGAGGACATTTTCATGGATTTTGTCACCGGTTTGAGACCGAGTCAGAGCTTTGACGCTATTTGGGTGATTGTAGACCGACTGACGAAGACCACACGTTTCATTCTTATTAAGGAAACGTGGACGGTGAGTCGGCTAGAGAGGGAGTTCACTAGGCAGATAGTGAGAATTCATGGGATACCGAGGACCATCGTCTTTGACAGAGATGGACGGTTTACCTCCAGGTTTTGGCAGTAGTTGCATGCGGCCTTATAGACGTGTCTCCATTTTACGACGGCATATCACCCTCAGACCGATGGCAAACTTGAGAGGACCATCTAGATCTTGGAAGATATGTTGGGAGCTTGTGTGCTGGATTGAGGACATGTATGGCCATACCATCTCCCCTTAGTTGAGTTTTCGTATAATAACAACTAGAATGCATCGATTAGGATGACTCCTTATTAGGCGTTGTATGGGCGGAGATGTTGTATAACTCTATGATGGGATGAGCCGAGTAGTGCAGACGGAGTAGCTCCTGAGCAGATACATGACAACATTGCTCGAGTAACGGTGATCCGCGAGCGTATGCTGACAGCGTAGAGTCGCCAGAAGTCTTACACCGACAAGAGGCGTCGACCTCTTGTTCTCTCTCAGGCGTGTGTGAATATGAACGATAAAGTCTTAAATTTATACTTGAAATAAAAGCCTGAACAAAATGAGAATCCGCAGGGTATGGATCAATCGTAGTAACAACAAATATTCCAAGGTCGATCACAAGGACTATGGTGAAATCAATTGGTCAAAATCAATAATAGAATAGATCAATGCTAATTCAAAAGAACGAAAAGACAAAAAGCACTAAGATGAATACATGATAAAGTGAAAATTCTAGAGATCAAAGTATCCACCTGCGGTTTTGATTCAATACTTCTAAAGATAAGGATAAGGTTGAGATCGATAAGGAAAGGTGTTTCTAAGGTGGGAAAGATCACGAGGGAGTTCTCACTATCCACTATCCCAAATCAAAGCTTAAATATGAGCTCAAATGTTCTGTTTTGCTCCAAAATCTGTCAAATTACCTACAAATGCAACAAGAATCCGTGTGAACATCTATTCTAGTAAAGTATGCAAATATGAGTTCAAATGCTATGGATTCATGTCTATGCATACAAAAGAAAGAGAAAACTACCTATATGCAGGGCTATACAAAGGTCATAATTCATGTCATCACCTCTAGAGTTTAGAGTGGGCGCTCAAGTCTAGTTGAGAGTATCACCGATGTGAGGTGTCAGACGTTTCGACATTAAGGGGAAGTTGAGCCCCCGATATGTTGGATTTTTTAAGAGCTTTGAGCAAGTCGGAGAGGTTTCATATTGACTAGCCTTACCACCGAGCCTGGAGGGTGTTCACCTAGTCTTCCACGTGTCTTAGTTGCGGAAAATATATACCAGACCCGAGAAACGTCATCCGCTACGAGGATCTGGTGGTCAAGCCGGACCACACCTTTGTAGACTATCCGATAGCTGTCCTAAAGAGGAGTGCGAGACACTTACGGTCTAAGGACATACCGATGATGTGGGTCCAGTGGTCTAGATGAGGAGCTGATAAGGCTACATGGGAGTAAGGGGATAGTGTTAGCATGAAATATGACTATATTTTAGGCACTTGTTTTAGTTGTTTTTCCATCTCTATTGTGTTCTTAGATATGAGTTTGAAGCAATTGTGAGCTAGTTCACCCACTTTGTCGATATAGAGATCTACACTAGCTTTGTTTTGTTTTTAGGTGAATAAAGATCTGGATTGGAGCAAAATGTGGAAGGAAAGGAGTGTTTGATGCATTGGAGAGGCTAAGGAAGGAGCATGGATGAAGGATGTCACGAAACAAAGGCTAAAACAAGGAGTTTGGAGAACCACACCCTGAATTACGGTCGTGGAAAAGGAATTTAAAGTCCACGCTGTAAATTACGGCCGTGGATTTGGCAACATGATCGTGGACGTGAGTTTGGAGCACAATAGAAAGTTACACGGCCAAAACCACGGCCGTGGAAATCATATTGGTACCGTGATTGAGTTCCACGCTCTAAACCACGGTTGTGGAAAGTTGTTCATGACCGTGATTTTGGTGATTTTGTGACGTGTCATATTTGCCACGTCAGCCACGTCATTGGGTTTTTTCGTAACCCTATTTCTCCCTATAAAAAGGCTTGAGAAAGGAGTTTTCGGGATCCCCGCTCAAACCTCGCTTACAGTTTTGCTTGAGAGCTTTGGAGACGGCCTTAGGGTTTCATTTCGACCTTGAGGATTAGAGATTTGAGAAGGACGCGATTCGGAGATTGTGTACTTTTGGATATTCTAGGGTTTTCATTGAAAGACGGATTGACATCCCGTTCTTTGTGGTGTCTCTAGATCATTGTGAGGGTTTCTATTCCTACTTTCCTGAATTCATAAACATATTACTTTGTGTTCGGATTCCGAGATTGACTTTGAGTTATTATTGAGTTTTCGAGGGTTTTCATCTTTCATTCTTCTTAAAATGATTATTGATATCATAATGATGATTATTGGCTAAAACCCTTTAGCAATTCTAAGGTGAAGGGTTGATAGTTGTGGCTTAGATGATGATAGATCGATCATAAACAGATCGGACCCTGAGAGTGTGAGAAACCTCGTGGACACCTTTAACCACGGTCTGTTCTTGAGTTCCACGGCCGTTGAATCTCAAGATCTAGCCGTGATTTTCTCTAGTTTACGAACTTTGCTTTTGCTTTAATCCAAAATTAAAGATTTGCTTTAACCTAGCCTTGACTTGCCTTTCCTATGTATTAGTGAGACTCAACATCCTCTATTTCGGTTTCGAGTGTCACAACCTTAACCGTTTTAGTTTATCTTTGATTCCTTGGGTTTGGGCATGGGTATTTGAGATTAACTCTTGTCCTTAGATCCTTTCTATACTGCAGCCTCAACAACCTTTATAGAGAGTGTCCTTGGGTTAGACATATAGGGTTTTGGAACTTCACCGGACATTACCTTACCTTAGTTATACCTTTGCAAGCTCAACTCTGTTCTTACATCTACTGTATATCTTGAATCGCTTGCCACAATTGGATACCTGGATCTTTAGGGTTGTTGTTTTCCCAATTCCAACAATAATTGACGTTCCAACCAACAACAAAATTCCAGTAATTCCTATCCAAAATCTTGAAATTCACTAAGATCTCCCTCTTCTTCTACCCCTTTGAAAAGCCATGGGCAAACATCAAATGGTTCGAACAATAAGGAGAAGGAGAAGCCCGATCCTATGTTGGAGACAATCTTAGGAAATCTCCAAGGGTTGGAGAGTTACATAACTTTGGTTGATAAAGCTCACAAAGCATTAGAAAACCATATGTTCAGCAAGGCCGGAGAAGTTCCTAGAGATCAAGGGAAGCTTTCCGGGAAGACGGAGGACAACCCAAAGGGAAGGGTGATGGCTATCACTACTAGGAGTGGTGCGACAACCACCGACCCGCAGCCCAAGTTTGTGGAAGTCCCAGCTGAGAAGGGAAAGGATAAGGAGAAGGAGAAGGAAGATATCTATGTTCCTCCTCCAGCTTATAAACCCCCTTTACCATTCCCGCAATCTAGAGCAAGAGAGCGTCTAGATAAACAATTCGGTAAGTTCATTGAACTCATGAGCAAACTGCATATTAATATACCTTTCATTGATGCAATTGTAGGTATGCCCGCTTATGGGAAGTTCTTGAAAGAGCTCCTCTCTAACAAGAGGAAGCTAGAAGACTTTGGAGAAGTCAAGATGAGTTCGGAATCTTCGGAGCTCATCAAAACAATGACTGAAAAGATGCCCCCAAAGCTGAGAGATCCGGGGTCATTTTGCATTCGAATTGGAGTAGGAGAAGTCACATGTGACACCCTTTGTGACTTGGGAGCAAGCGTAAGTATCATCCCGCTTGCCTTGTGTAGGAAGATCGGTTTAGGTGAACCTAAACCGGTGAAGATGACGTTATACACGGCGGATCGATCCATAACTCATCCCGTCGGTATCATTGAAGACGTCCCAGTCAAGCTCGGTAAGTTTTACATTCCAATTGATTTTGTTGTGCTTGACATTCATGCAGATTGTCCGGTTCCGATCATACTCGGAAGACCGTTTCTTGCAACATCCGGTTTCATGGTAGATTGTAAGAATGCTAGATTGGCTTTCGACATAGGAGAAGAGAAAGTCGAGTTTGTTCTCTCAACTTTGGTGAAAGAGCCAACTCTTGGAGAGGACATGTTCAATATCTATGACGAGGAAACGTCTAGAGAGGAAGTGAGCTCGATTCTATTCAAAGATCCATTGCAAAAGGTCATTACCATGAGCATCATGGAAAAGGGAGAAGAAGAGGATTGCAATGAGGAGATTGAAGCCTTGGAGGAGCTAAAGAAAGTGCAAGAGGAAGAGTTTGAAAAACTCTACGATGGCACAAAAAACGTGAGAAACCACGGTCAGTCGTGCTATTCCACGGCCATGGTTTCAACCAAGATGACCGTAACCAACTATTTGAGAGCAACAGTAAGTTACACGGCCAAAACCACGGCCGTGGAACCACCATGGGTGCCGTAATTGACTTCCACGCCCTAAACCACGACCGTGGAAGTAACAGTGGTTCCGTAATTTTGGGAAATTCTGAGAACAATTCCGTTCTTTCCACAAATGCTCTTGAGTCTTCTCCAATCACTCCTACACCATTAGAGACTTCTAAGGAAGCGTCGGGCACATCTCAAGACTCATCAAAGGCATCAATAGCTATGGAATTGAAGCCACTTCCCACACATCTTCGGTATGTATTTCTTGGAACTAATTCTACTTTTCCCGTAATTATTAGTTCCGAATTAAGTGAAGATGAACATGAGAAACTAATGGCTGTTCTAAGGAAACATAGAAAAGCCTTAGGTTATACCATAGAGGATCTTGTAGGAATTAAACCATCATTATGCATGCACAAGATTTTAATGGAGGAAGATTTTAAGCCTTGGCGACAACCTCAAAGACGGTTAAATCCGATCATGAAGGAGGTTGTTAAGAAGGAAATTTTTAAGTTGCTTGACGCAGGTAACATCTATCCTATCTCCGATAGCAAGTGGGTGATCCCCGTTCAAGTTGTCCCGTAGAAAGGAGGAATGACGGTTATCACTAACAAGAACAATGAGCTCCTTCCTACAAGAACCGTGACGGGATGGAGAATGTGCATTGACTACTGCAAGCTGAACAATGCAACTAGGAAGGATCACTTCCCGCTACCATTCATTGATCAAATGCTTGATAGTGTTCGCCACTTAGCGTGCGTGCAAATAAGCTTTAATTTATAAAACTAGAAATCAAGCAAGCGAACCCGCAGTTTACGGATCGATATAGTTGAGCAAGAATTCCAGAGTATCGAACACAGGGATTTGGGGGGTTAAATCCAGTTATAGATTATCAAGCAAGTAAATGTATGAAGCTTTTCAAATTATTGGGAAAACAACAATCCTAAAGATCCAGGAATCTAGCTGTGGCAATCGATTCAAGATATACTAAAGATATAAGGACAAAGTTGAGGTTTGCAAAGGTATACGAATGTAAGGTAATCGTACGGTGAAGTTCCAAAAACCTTATATAACCCACCTAAAAGACACTCTCTATAAAGGTTGTTGAGGCTTCAGTATAGAAAGGATCTAAAGGTAAGAATTAACATCAAATACCCAAACTTGTAATCCAAGGATCAAGACTAACTAAACCGATTAAGGTTGTGACACTCAGAATCGAGGTAGAGGTTATTGAGGCTTCACTACCACCTAGAAAAGGCAAGCCAAGACTAAGTTAAAGCAAATCTTTAACTTTGGATTAAAGTAAAAGCAAGTTCGTAAACTGACACAAAATTACGGGTAGTTCTTGAGTTCCACGGCCGTGGAATCTCAAGAACAGACCGTGGATTAGGTTCGTAGGCGATTCTCTCTAACTCTCAGGGTCCAATCTGTTTACGATCGATCTATCATCATCTAAGCCACAACTATGAACCCTTCACCTTAGAAATGCTAAAGGTTTTAGCCAACAACAGTCATATTGATATCAAATTCAAGATTTAAAAGAATGAAAGATGAAAACTTCCGAAAACCTTGAATAACTCTCAAGTCAATCTCAAATCCACAAATCAAGAACAATAACGTCAATAGATTCGGAATAACACAAACAATCACAAATCTTAGATAAGAACGAAGAACGGGATGTCATTCCGTCTTCTAATCAAACCTAAATATGAAGCGTAATCTCTTTACGAACAATCTTCCAAATCTTCTCTCTTTCCGTCAATCCGGAAATCTCAATAGGCAAAGCGCAAATCTCTCAACGATGATCTCCGCAAAAGCGTAAACTAGGGTAAGCCGAAGTGTAAGCGAAGGTGACGGAATCTCTCTTCTTCCGTCCTTTTATAGGGTAAGATAAAATATTGGCCCGACCCATTGCGTAGAAGATCGTGGCTTCAAAGTATTGCGTAAAAGATCGCCAAGATCACGGTCGTGGAAGGGTTCCACGCCCGTGATTTAGAGCGTGGAATTTGGTCACGGTTTGTCACAACCCTCCACGGCCATGTAAGTTGCTGGAATGCACCACGCTTCTCTTGCCAAGGTTCCACGGCCGTGGACTAGAACGTGGAATCTAGTACGGCCGTATTTTAGAGCATGGTTTAGAGGTAGGTCGTGATTTTCCTTAGTCTCGTGCTATTCTTCAAGTTAGCACCATCCTTAGCTCCTAGAGATGTCCTCAATCCTTGGACATGCTCAATCAAACTCCATTCTCTCTCAATCCGTTCGGATTTAGCTCTTAATCGCCTACAATCAACACAAAGCTTATGTAGACCTCTATATCGACAAAATAGATAAACTAACTCACAAATGCTTCAATGCTTTATCAATGACTACCAATATGGATGAAATACACTTAGAAAACGTGCCTAAAATATCACAATATTTCATGCTAACAGATAGGTTAGCACAACACTCCTATTTTTGCTATCTTGACGGTTATAGTGGTTTCTTCCAAATTCTGATCCATCCGGACGATCAAGAGAAGACCACATTGACGTGCCCATGGGGGAAATAAGGGAGGTTTTATGGACAAAGGTGCATGATGGCCATCTTTCAAAGGTGCATGATGGCCATCTTCTCGGAGTACATTGAGGAAATAAGGGAGGTTTTATGGACAATTTTTCTGTTTATGGTTCCTCATTCGATAATTGTCTTTCTAACCTTTCTCTTGTGTTGTAAAGGTGTGAAGACACTAACCTAGTTCTTAATTGGGAGAAGTGTCAATTCATGGTTAAGGAAGGCATAATATTAGGACACTTGATCTGTAGTAGAGGGATTGAAGTAGACAAGGCTAATATAGAGACCATAGAGAAACTTTCTCCTCCATCTTCGGTGAAGGGGATAAGAAGTTTTCTAGGACATGCTGGATTTTATAGACGTTTTATCAAAGACTTTTCCAAGATATCGAAACCGCTAACTAATCTTTTGATGAAGGATGCAGTTTTTGATTTTTCGCAAGATTGTCTAGATGCTTTCTATAAGATCCGGGAAGCTCTCATCTCAGCCCCGATCATCCAACCTCCGGACTGGAATCTCCCGTTCGAGGTTATGTGTGATGCAAGTGACGTAGCTGTTGGAGCTGTGCTAGGACAAAAGAAGGAGGGCTGAACCCATGCTATCTATTATGCTAGCAAGACGCTAGATGAAGCGCATCTCAACTACGCCACAACTGAAAAGGAATTTTTAGCTATTGTATATGCCTTTGAAAAGTTTCGTTCTTATCTTGTAGGTGCAATGATGATTTTATACACGGACCATTCGGCGATCCGGTATTTACTTGCCAAGAAGGATGCGAAACCGAGGCTGATTAGATGGATTCTTCTCCCACAAGAATTCGACCTAGAGATCCGTGACCAGAAAGGCTCGGAAAATTCTGTCGTGGATCATTTGAGTCTTCTACCACACACTGAAGACGAAGATCTACCCATAGATGACTCCTTTCCGGATGAGCACTTACACATCATAGAGGAGTGCATCGACAATATATCTAGAGGTAACGAACCTTGGTTTGCTGATTTTGTAAATTACTTAATTTGTCAGGATATACCTCCCGGATTATCCTACGCACAAAAGAAGAAGTTCTTTAGGGATGTCCGACAATACTTTTGGAATGAACCTCTACTCTTCAAGAGAGGTCTCGACGGCATCATTAGGAGATGTGTGCCGGAAGACGAAATGCAAAGCGTCATTCGTCATTGTCATTCACTACCTTGTGGAGGACACGCTAGTTCCAATAAAACTAGCGCTAAGGTATTGCAATCTGGATTCTTTTGGCCTACTTTACATAAGGATGTGCAAACCTTTGTTTCGTGTTGCGATGCTTGTCAAAGAACAGGAAACATCTCTAGGAGAAACGAGATGCCCCTCAACAACATTCAGGAGGTGGAAATCTTTGACGTTTGGGGAATCGACTTCATGGGACCTTTCCCATCATCTTGTGGAAACCAATACATACTTCTAGCTGTAGATTATGTTTCGAGATGGGTTGAAGCTATTGCCTCTCCAACTAATGATGCCATGGTTGTTGTTAAGTTCTTTAATAGAACTATTTTCCCAAGGTTTGGGACACCAGGGACCATCATTAGTGATGGAGGTTCACACTTCATTGCCCGACGATTCAAAGCTCTACTAGCTAAGTATGGGGTGACTCACAAGATCGCCACTCCCTACCATCCACAAACAAGTGGACAAGTGAAGATTTTGAATAGAGAGATCAAGGGCATCCTTGAGAAGACGGTCCCAAAGACAAGGAAGGATTGGTCTTTGAAATTGGATGATGCATTATGGGCATATAGGACTGCATACAAGACTCCCATAGGTACAACACCATACAACCTAGTGTATGAGAAGTCTTGTCATCTCCCGGTTGAGCTAGAACACAAGGGGTACTGGGCTGTGAAGTGGCTGAACTTTGGCATGAAGTAAGCAGGCGAGAAGCGCCTCTTGGACCTTAATGAGCTTGAAGAACTCCACTTGAACGCATATGAGAATGCCAAGATTTACAAAGAAAGGGCGAAACGTTGGCCTGATAAACATATCATTCCAAAGGACCTCAAAGAAGGGGATCAAGTTCTCCTCTTCAATTCTCTTTCCAGGTAAGCTTAAATCTCGTTAGACTGGACCTTATCTAAATAAACGTGTTTTTCCCCATGGCGCAGTTGAAGTATGGAGTGAAAAGAGCGGAAGTTTCAAGGTGAATGGCCAACGCCTTAAGAAGTATTCACCGGAGCTCCCGGTTGAGGAAATCGGTCCGATTGTCCTCGAATAAACACAGGAACGGTCTAGCTGCAGACCCAAAACAAGCGCTTCTTGGGAGGCAACCCAAGGTATTGCACTTACGTCTTTGTTTTTCTTTCTTAGATTAGTTTAGTTTAGTTGTTTTTGTCTTGTTGTTCCCCTCGATACCTCCCGGTGTGTTATGTTTTTGGATGTAAGAATAAGGAATGGGCAAAGGAAAGAAGCAAAAGCTGGAAGGAATTGACGAAACTTGGATTTTGGCATACAACAGAGAGTTCCACGCCCTAAACCACGGTTGTGGAAGTAACAGGTGGCCGTAATTTTTCAAAATCTGGCAAAATTCATCAAAACCACGGGTTCCGTACATTTCCACGGCCGTGGAATGGCCCGAGTGACCGTGATTTTCAAAAATTTTACGGCCACTATATAAACCACCTTCCTTCACAAAAACACATCCAAAACACAAATCCACGTCTAAAACCACGCCCAGAATCGCCGCCACCCTCCCTCAACCCGTGAATCTTCGTTCGGAGTCCGATTCGTTCGATTCTTGAGCCTAAAGTGGAGAATTTTCGATCATCTACACGATCCAAGCAACAAACTGAGTGAACAATCCACGCTGGAGAAGGAATTTGGATTTGAAAGATCCAAACCCTAGGTTTTTCTCCCTTTTCTCTACTTTGTCAATTTGGTTCTATTTCTTCGCAAGAATTTAGGAGAACTGAATAGAATTGGAATTGGAATTAGTATAGGACAGTGATTGAGTTTGGTGTTGATTTGTTGTGATTTGAGAGAAACAGACCAAAACCACGGTCTCTGTACGTTCTACGGCCGTAGTTTACCAAGAACAGACCGTGATTTTCTCTGATGTTGAGAAATATGATTAGAAGGAAATCCAGTAGGAACAAGAAGTGGAAGGATGATAGTTCCTCCTCTTCCCAACCTCCTCCTAGCCGAACATCATCACCACCATCTCCTAGAATCCCAACTATTCATGAAGATTACTTAGGAGCCTTAGAAAGGATCGAGAAAATACCGGTCATACGACCTCGATACCTAGTCCTTGAGGAGCTTGAGCTGCTCAATGTTGTGAATGACTTGACATGGCTCTTGGATAGAGCTGGATTGATCGTCTTCTCCGCTATTAGAGAGGATGCCTATGAGGAGATAACAAGGGAGTTAGTGACTTCCTTTGAGCATAGCCATGTGAACCGCACGGTCTCTTTTAGGTTGATGGAGGAGAACTACGAGTTCTCCATTATTCAGTTTGGAGCCTTCTTTGGGTTCCATAAGAGCTTCAATGGTAGGTTCCCTAGTGGGGTGTATGTTAAGGATTTTTAGGAGGAGATTGCCATGATATATGCTAGTGAGGATCGTTGGCAACCGGCCGACACCAAGGCTAAGCTCATCTACCACTTAGCCTTGAAGATAGCTCATAGGGTCCTTTCCGAGTGTCTTTTTCCTAGGACCGAGACCCCACAAAAGATTAAGACCGATGAGCTCTTCCTCCTTTATTGCATGCTTACCGGTAGACCCACCGATTGTGCCACCCTCCTTGCCTCCACCATGAGTAAATTGAAGAACAAGAAAGCCGGGAACATTGGTTATGGGGGTATGGTGACTCATATAGCCAACCAATTAGGGATAGATTACTCCGCTTGTACTAGGATAGCGGCGAGACCTTTGGGTCTCAACGGGCTCATGACTAGAGGCATTATCTTTCCCCGCCACCAAGCTCTACCTACCGCAACCATGCCATGGGAGGAGAGAGGTGGTAGAGGTATCCCTTGGCTTCCTGAGTACTCCATCATGCAGGGCCGCCACAATTGGAAGGCGGCCTTTGTGGCCATGCATGCCAATAGACTTGTAGCTCCTCCGTATGTGCCGGATGATATCCCAGCTGGGGATGATGATGAGGAGATGGGAAGAGGTGATGAACATGATGTAGGAGGTGATAAGAATACCTTTGGTACATTCCCGGATCAGCCGGCCGATTTCCCGGAGCCACCTAGACGTTCTCCCCGCCCTTCTAGACCTTCCGGTTCCTCTTCGTCACGCAGGTCTAGCGTGAGTGAGAGACCGACTTGGATGGATACTCCACCCGCTTGGTACGGAGCGCAACCATCATGGATGTGAGCTCCTCCTCCATGGTATGAGCAGGCACCGGTGGCACCGACTCCTCCTCCTCAGGACGCCCCTGCTTGGTATGGACAACCGCCAAATTGGTACTCGCAACTTCCGGGATGGGCCACCGATCTTTCCAGGAGAGTGAGAGATTGATAGGTGATGGAATCACTATCATTTAGGGTAGTTTTTAGAGTCTTTTTATTGCATTAGTGTCGGTTTATGCTACTAACTCCTTGGTCCAGAAGAAGAAGATCAAAAGAAGCTAAAGAAGGAGTTATAAGCACTTAGGAGTGAAGATCGATCACGAAGCAAAGCTTCTGTTGCCTCACCGCCCCAACGGATCTTTGCAGCCGCCCCTGCGGGTGGCACCTTACATCGGAGTGCTCCCTGCGCTTTCACCAACGCCAACCATGAAGCATGTCACCGCCCCTGTGCCACTCCTTGGTGCCCCTGTGGTGTCCTCCATTGAAGAAATGAAGACCAGCTCCCCTGCGCCTTCCACTGCGGCGCTGCCTGCGCCTCGACATGGGAGCTGGAAGACAAAGAGGCTGTGTCACCGCCCCTGCGCTGACATAGGGATGCCCCGGTGGCTTGGCATCAGAAACGCCAGGAAAGCGAAAGGTCAGACGTTGAAGTGCATTAAAGATCCGCCCTAGCAAATTGTGTAGCCGCTCCAGCGGCTCTGAAGAAGATCAACCGATTCTGCCTAAACCGCCCCTGCGGTTCTTGAAGGCCGCCCCTACGGTTTAACGCCAGAAGCTTTACTCCGGCTGTTTACACCACCTTTATGGCATTTAAGGTGACTGTTTTGGGCCGGCCATTGACTCCTATTTAGTGTCTTTTGTAGTATAAATAGTTCTTGGTTGATTGCTAGAATCATCCATCTTATCATCTTGTTAGTCAACAAATTATTCACTTAGATTGTCTTGCTTTCTTGTAATGAGTTGCTAACTCCCTTGCTACATTGAGTTGGTTTGAAGCTGCATTGTTACCTTGGTTGTAAGTTCTTTATAATCTAAGTTTTCATTCAGTAATACTTTGTGTTTCCTTGATCTCCATTGTCTAAATTGCATGTTTACTATTGCTTGAGATTGATCACCTTAGGTTCTAAAGTGCATGTAAACAACTAGGATTAATAGGTTCCGGGTTCGGGTCTTTACTCTAGTAGCAACTTTAAGTAATAACGGGTTGTGATTACTTAAGGAAAAGGAACACAAATATAAAGATAAGTTTAACGGTTTTAATCTTCTCTTTATATCCCTTTGTCTTTGTTTGAAAGCTAACTTGTTATTTGTTCTTGTAGGTTTACGGAACTTTAACCTGTTAAGTTGTGTTGATGCCGGTTGGCTCAACACATATATATGATCGAGACGGGAGATTACTTGAAAACTTGTAAAAAGGAACTCACCAAAGTAGCAAGTGCATGCTTAGAATCAACCTAGTGTAGATTCACCATCATTGTCTTACTTGTCGCATTAATCGTTTTCATAAGTTTTTGTGCATCAATTCAACCAACCCCCCCCCCCCTTTGTGTTACTTGTCATTATAATCGATAATTGCATCTAAAACACCTTAACTCTCTTGGGTTCGACCCTTACTTAATCACTATACTTGTTCTTAGTGCTAAGTCGGGATTTACTTTTAATTGGGTATAGACGACCATAGAAATACCCTCGGTCAGAGATCTAGAGATCCGACAGGAGACTCATGACACACGGAGCCAGGAGCACGATCGCATCTTGAGGGACATCTACCGCCAGCAGTTTGGGCGGCCTTTTAGCTCGGATTTCTTTCCATATCCACCACCACATCCTCCACAGTGATGATGTTGATTGACCGCCGGTTTGAGCCACCACACCACCATTAGTGAGTTCCTTTTGCTTTTCTTTTATTTTCTTTATTTCTTTTGAACATTGAGGACAATGTATCTTTCAAGTATGGGGTGGGGTGTGACTATCGTTTGTAATAACTCTACTCACTTTGCTTTGCATTTCTATGAACACTTGCATGTTTCCTTTCATTGTCACACGTTTCATTATTGCATTGCATGAAAAAGGCTTCGAAAAACCCATAAAATTTTGAAAATTTTGAAAAGATTTTGTGCTTTTAAGATTAGAGATGAATTCTATGATGAAAACTACTTGTGGAATGAGTTTTCGATAACAATTGTATGCTTGAATTGAATTATGAATTGTGAAGAGATTGAATATGTTGTTTATCCTTTCTTGCAAGTTTCATAATGTGAAGGTTTTATCTAAATTATATTGAGAAACAAAGGTTGAAATCACAATATAAGTTCTTATACTTCTTTATGAAATGATTAAGGCACCTCGATTTTCTTACTTCTTTCTTTGATCATTTAGCCCCTCAATGAAAATATTTGCCTCCTTTACCTATCCGGGATTTAGGAAGAGTTGATTTTGACATGTTTGATGTGGGAGGGCCATGAAAGCAATTGTTTTCAAAGTGTAGGAAAATTCTAGGTTTGGGAAAGTCAATCATGACGATGAGTAACTCGGCACCATTCACATAGCCGGGTGTTTGTGTCTTGCAAAAGTCGGATTGAGCGATATTCCTAACGGATTATGGTATGTGTATCAAGGGTTTGAGGCATCTCGAAATTGAGAAACGCCAATCTCCTAGGCTTCGGTTATTGTGCACCGCTGTCCATAACTCCAAAAGTAAAGTCGAAAAATTATGTGCAAAAACTCTAGAGCAAAGCTCTAAGTTGGTGGAAGTTCAAATGGTAAAAAGAAAAGAGTTTGTGTTGTCCCTTCTTCCCGGATTCATACACCACATTCCTTTACAAGTTTCCCACGTTTTCCGCATTCTTGGCCTTATTTGAAAGTCTTTGGGATCATAAGAGTGTTATTTGACTTGGTGATCTAAATTGAAGTTTCACATGCTTGATTTTGACAATGCTTGAAGGTTATGATGTTTGTCTTGAAGTGTTTGCAATTTATGAAGTTTCTTTGCTTTGCATACTTTGGTTTGTGTGTATAAACGTTTTCAAGGATAAATGAAGTAAGGTTTGAGGATGATCTATTGACTAGAAGCACATTAACCAAAAAGATTGTTTTGTCTTGTTTTGCATTTATATTTCATTCTACCTTGTGTTCTAAGCTTTTGAAAACCTTGCTTGGGGACAAGCAAGTGGCAAGTATGGGGTATTTTGTTAGCATGAAATATGACTATATTTTAGGCACTTGTTTTAGTTGTTTTTCCCTCTCTATTGTGTTCTTAGATATGAGTTTGAAGCAATTGTGAGCTAGTTCACCCACTTTGTCGATATAGAGATCTACACTAGCTTTGTTTTGTTTTTAGGTAAATAAAGACTTGGATTGGAGCAAAATGTGGAAGGAAAGGAGTGTTTGATGCATTGGAGAGGCTGAGGAAGGAACATGGATGAAGGATGTCACGAAACAAAGGCTAAAACAAGGAGTTTGAAGAACCACGCCCTGAATTACGGTCGTGGAAAAGGAATTTGAAGTCCACGCTCTAAATTACGGCCGTGGATTTGGAAACATGACCGTGGACGTGAGTTTGGAGCACAACAGAAAGTTACACGGCCAAAACCACGGCTGTGGAAATCATATTGGTACCGTAATTGAGTTCCACGCTCTAAACCACGGTGGTGGAAAGTTGTTCATGACCGTGATTTTGGTGATTTTGTGACGTGTCATATTTGCCACGTCAGCCACGTCATTGGGCTTTCTCGTAACCCTATTTCGCCCTATAAAAAGGCTTGAGAAAGGAGTTTTCGGGATCCCCGCTCAAACCTTGCTTACAGTTTTGCTTGAGAGCTTTGGAGACGGCCTTAGGGTTTCATTTCGACCTTGAGGATTGGAGATTTGAGAAGGACGCAATTCGGAGATTGTGTACTTTTGGATATTCTAGAGTTTTCATTGAAAGACGGATTGACATCCCGTTCTTTGTGGTTTCTCTAGATCATTGTGAGGGTTTCTATTCCTACTTTTCTGAATTCATAAACATATTACTTTGTGTTCGGATTCCGAGATTGACTTTGAGTTATTATTGAGTTTTCGAGGGTTTTCATCTTTCATTCTTCTTAAATTGATTATTGATATCATAATGATGATTATTGGCTAAAACCCTTTAGCAATTCTAAGGTGAAGGGTTGAGAGTTGTGGCTTAGATGATGATAGATCGATCATAAACAGATCGGACCCTGAGAGTGTGAGAAACCTCGTCGACACCTTAAACCACGGTCTGTTCTTGAGTTCCACGGCCGTGGAATCTCAAGATCTAGCCGTGATTTTCTTTGGTTTACGAACTTTGCTTTTGCTTTAATCCAAAATTAAAGATTTGCTTTAACCTAGCCTTGGCTTGCCTTTCCTATGTATTAGTGAGACTCAACATCCTCTATTTCGGTTTCGAGTGTCACAACCTTAACCATTTTAGTTTATCTTTGATTCCTTGGGTTTGGGCATGGGTATTTGAGATTAATTCTTGTCCTTAGATCCTTTCTATACTACAGCCTCAACAACCTTTATAGAGATTGTCCTTGGGTTAGACATATAGGGTTTTGGAACTTCACCGTACATTACCTTACCTTAGTTATACCTTTGCAACCTCAACTCTGTTCTTACATCTATAGTATATCTTGAATCGATTGCTATAATTGGATACCTGGATCTTTAGGGTTACTGTTTTCCCAATTATTTGCAAAGCTTCTATATTTTGATTGCTTGAAACTGATTTTGTTTCACCAAATCCCTGAGTTCGATACTCTGAAATACTTGCTCAACTACGCCGATCCGTACACTGCGGGTTCGCTTGCTTTTGTTTTCGTTTTATAATTAAAACTTATTTGCACGCACGTTTAGAGGCGAACAAATAGTATCAAGAAGAACTCTCCGGAGTTCTATGTAGAGTTAGTTGCAGTTATAGGATTGTCAGGTTAGTTCTCGGATTCTTGCTTACATGTGTGTTGTGTTGTTTGTTTCATGCTTTCATGCTTGCGTGTTTTATGATTATGTGTGTCTGGATGTGTTGGGTTGAGTAGAATATGTATAGTGTTAGAAGGATTATGCCTTCTTGGGAATATGTGGTTATAACTCGGTTTGTAAGACCGGGAATATTTGCGCTTATATAAGTTTATGGATGAAACTTCTTTTTAGAGGGAACTGATGTAACGAACGGGTTTTTGGGACTCAATTTGAGTCACCGCAGTCGCGTCCTATGACCGCGGAATGTTTCCTACCCGCGGGTGTGGCCCTTTGTCGCGCCGCCGTGGGCTCGGCTGTTGTTTCATGCGGTCGCATGTAAACAATAGATCGTGACTTTTATTCGTAACCGTCGGGTTTCTTTCCTTAAAGGAAGATACCAATATTTTCTTCCCTTCTTTTGCTTCCCTCCCTTCTACACCTATTCTAAACCTAGCAACCCCTTCTTTCTCTTCTTTCTTTACTCACGTAACTTCTCTTTCTCTCTTTCAATATTCCTCTCCTCCATTGATATCTCTCATACATCCTTCCAAGGAGTAGTCATCTTGATTTCAATCTTCTTCATGTGGTCGTATTCTAGAGAAGCAAGAAGTAGTTTTGCGAGTTATGTGGACAAACGGTAAGCAAATCATCTCCCCTTCTTCTTCTTCTTCTTCTTCTTCTTCATCATCATCATCATCATCATCATCATCATCATCATCATCATCATCATCATCATCATCATCATCATCATCATCATCATCATCATCATCATCATCATCATCATCATCATCATCATCATTTTTGTTCTTCCTTTGTCTCCTTCATGATGGGTGTGTCGGTTGTAGATCAAAAGACCTTATTGGTATCTTCAGATTGGTAGCAAACAATCAAAGGAAGAAATTGCAAACCGAAGGAACGAGAGACTGAAGTTTTGGACTTCTCCCGCGGTTTGCGTCTACACTCTTCAGCGGTCGTGTGTTGGAGCTTGTCACCGCCGTAGCGCCCCAATATCATCGCGGTCGCTCCTTGTCACCGCAGTCATGTCTCTGTGTCGCCGCGGTCGCTCCGACACCTCAGCCTCACGGTCACACCTTCATTTCCCTACGGCCGCGGAATCTATCCAGTGGGTTCCTAAGTCGATCTTTTGACTTAGGATTTGATCTAGGTATATGATCCCTCCCTCCTAGTTATGTTATTGTATTATGAGTATGCAGAGTAGTGTCCTATAGTATATGAGGGTTTATTGATCTTGTGATGATCAATCAGAACTAGAAGAGGGAACTTCTAGTTATTGGATGGATTGTGATATTTATGCCTTGGTTTATATCAAGTGGTTGAGGATTCTAGTTCTGATAAGGAAGTGTGTTAGCTGGACCTAGCCTATTATAGGTAAGTCCTTTGAGCTTACTTAGTTACAGTCTTATATTGGTTGAATGATATGAGTGGTGTTTGTTATATGTGTTTATATTATGATAAACTGAATGGGTATGACTAGCTTATATTTAGCCCAAGTGTAACGGGCGGTGACATCATCTGCTCAGTTCTTGAGGGAGATTGGGAGGTTCTCCGCGACTAGCCCAGACATGATATACGGGGAGGGTACTAAACCACTCCACATGGTATACGGGGAGGTGCGACGTACCACTCCTGTTGGTATACGGTGATGGACGCGACTGATTTAGACTTCTCGTGCCACAAGCACGAAATTGGAATTAAGAGTGTATGACTTTAAGGAAGATAATAAATGGATTCTATGATAGCATGCTCTGTTTTTTTGTTTCTACATTGTGTGTGTTTGTGGTCTTGTTGTTTTACTAATATATAGGTTGTTAGCTAACGGTTTATCCGATGTTGTTGTAGATGCTTTGCAGGATAAGGTAGATGCCGAGTGATCCGAATGGTGTGGTCTGCCGGGGTTCCCGCACGATATATGACGGGTGGTTGCTTATTGTTATTCTTTTCAGTGTTGACATTAGTAGTTTAGCTTTTGATATTATTGTTATACTATGTTGTAGGTCCTTTGTTGATCATGACATTGCATGTTATTTATTCAGTTTTGGTATTTTGACATGTGTGCTTTGTTGTAAGGTCCGGTAAAGTTTTTTCGAGCTAGGATAGGGACCCTTTGTGTGGTCCTAACCCGTAGCGCCCCAATTCTAAGATTTTGGATGTTACGTGCATGCTCTCCTATCTCTTCCTTGTTGTCTCACAACTTACAAGCTTCCATTTTTTTTAAAGAGGTACGTAGGTCACCCGGTTCGATCGGCTTTGCCGATCTACGTCCGGATCGGGTAGTAAATCGTGTCCCATTGCTGGGGATATCCTCCCAATACCAGTTTTTCTATACATGTTGTCAAGAGGATTCGAACTCGAATCTCCAAACTAACCACTTAAGGAGTCTAGCACCACATCCTACTAGACCAACTGAGTAATGGTTACAAGCTTCCAATTTTGCTTGCTAAAGTTTGTTTACAACGTAAAAATTACGCCCATGATAACATAACTGTATGGAACACCCTAAACCCCAAAAGTGGGAAGAGGAATTCACGGACTGGCTAGCGAGGTGGCCTTGGACAAGCTCTGACAAACAGAAAATTATCACAACAGACCAATCGCAAACAAACAATCATATATTCAACTAATTAAAAATACCGGGGGAAGCTTTCGTAAAAACGGATCAGTTGAGCCCCATATCCATTCATTATATTCCGGCTTCTCCATCACCCACAACTGCCCTTTCTGAGCCCTTCCACCTTCTTTCACGGTTTGTGGTTTTGGAGACTTATTATGGCTTCTCATACTAAATACAAAATTCATATAATTAGTTTCTACCGTATGGCTAGTTTAAAATCAAAACAAGTCACGATTGAAACATTTAAAATATAGATTGAGTTGAAGACAATACCAACTGAAAAGCGAATACGGAAACAACTTGGTTACAAAGTCAAATAATAAGACAAAAAATACATGTAATATAGACAAGCAAATAAGAAGGTAAACAAAGAAGAAGATATTCAAGCAAGGACTAAAGATCATTTGAAAGTACGTATGGACTTGATAGAACATGACATGTTTTTGGATCTTTAATCTAATAAATCTACAGATGGGAAACTGCTTGAAACTGCAAAATCACACTTTTGGATGACATCTGAACAAAAGCGTCTATTTTGTAGTGTTATTAAGAATGCTAAGTTGCCAATATGTTATGCCCAAACATTGCACATTACGTGAATGTAAAGGAGAAGAAAATTAGTGGTTACAAGAGTCATGATGCTCATTTGATGTTGCACTACTTGCTTGCTATTGTTGCAAGGACAACACTAGATAAATATGTTGTTGCTCCTTTGATCATATTGAGTGCTTTTTGTTTTAAGGGGATATCTAAGTGATCGACCATATGATCTTGTTTTTTTACATAATGAAATTGTTCAGATTTTGTGTTGTTTTGAAAAGATCTTTCCTCCGACATTCTTTGATATCATGATTCATCTAACTGTTTACTTAGTTAAAATTAAGCTAGGTGGTCCTCTTTTCCTCCGGCATTCTTTAATGCATTTGGACAATATTGTTTAGTATTGCAAAACCGTTTCCTTATAAGCTCGTGTGTGTTGCCTTAGAAACGTTTAAAAACGCTTCAATAGTTGTGACATATTTGTTGCCTTAAATACGTAAAAAGCGCTTCAATAGATGTGAAAAAGAGTTGCATTAGGTAAATTGCAAATGAAGCGGTTTATTAACCTAACGTAGTACCTTTTTTTTAGGTTTGGAAAAACCGCTACAAAAACCTAAATTAAACGCTTCAATATGCGTAATGCAACACAAGCAAATGAAATGGCTAAAAAAACGTTTCATTATATCTCAGGAAGCGGTCTTTTAGAGTTTATGAAATGAAATTTAACTGTTTCTATAGAGCCTAATGTAGTAGTGGAAGTTATTCGCGATTTTTCGGGCGAATGGTGTGGAGACTTCTCAATACATTTGGACATAAAGTTTGCTCCTATTACGAAGTTGTGGGGTATATATCACACTTTGGAGCTTGCATGGAATAAAGGTTATAAAAGTCGTGATGGAAGTTGATTCAAAGGTGATGATTTTTGATGATCGAGAAGGGGTGGATCCGATGCGCCACCTCTTTATCTTGTTTGAAAGTGCCAAGGCTTACTCAACCGGGATTGGAGGTAAACCTAGGTCATTTTTGAGAAGGGAATAGGGTAGTGAATGCCCTTGCCAAATTTGCCTTCTCACTTGATATTGGTTTTCATGCTTTTATCGATCCGCCTTTATGTATTAAGGAAAATCCTCCTAGAGCATATTAAAGGAGTATCCTTTCCTCGTACATAACTCACTACTTAGATAAATAAGGCACAAACAAAGACTTTATGGATGGGTCATGCAAATGGAATGAAAATGCTGGTTCAGATATATGTTGAGAAAAAGAGACTCTTTATGAACAATTCTATTTCTATACATTATGGGCGAATCTTCATATAGGAAGCAATGAAATAAGATTTGATAAATCCACAACCACTAAATATTGTAAATCATAATGTTATATTAACATCATCCAAAAAGAGAAAAATCTACAAATATCCTTGCATAATACTACAAAATTTTGTTCTTTTAATAAATCCCACAATGCATTTTGTGTTGTGGCATAAGGGAATGGATTGCTCTGTAGGAAGTGATGGTCATAACTTCAGGTTGAGATGCAGGATGCCTCTTACTTCTCCGTTTCCAATAGAGTTGCAATACATGTTGATGGATGGTGTCTTTTTTTGCGACTTTAAGGCCGAAAAGAAGCTAAATAACAACTTTTGTTGGTTGAATAATTTTTAGGGGCTAGGTTTTCACGTATTTTGTGATCCAGACTAGTAGATCTTGGTGATTTGACACTTGGGTTCTCCAAGGTTCTCTTTAATGTCGCCAAACACAAGTCATTAGATAACCAAATCAAAGGCAAAAATATTAATGCAATCATTGTTTTCAATGCTTACATGTGGAAGAGCAGGATTGAGAAAGTCTTCATTTAAATCCGCGTTTCTTTGTTGGCGTTGCTACTAGGAAGAAGACGGGTCTTTGGCAGTGCAAAGTGGAAAATACTGTTCATCATACATATTACAAAGGGAAGCAAAAGTGAAAGGAATAAAATAAAAGGGAAACAAAAGTGAAACGAATAGAATAAAAGGGAAACAAAAGTGAAACGAATAGAATGAAAGGAAAAGGATAGATCATGATTGAACACTAAGAAACAACCTGGAGGAACGTAACACACAACCAACTATCCATGTAGAACTCTTCCCTCTACTCCACACACAATAGGCGTACAAAGACCCTAGATCACTTGGAGGTTTTCTTGTAGCTAGTTGAAGCACCCTGCTATGCCGTGACAAGTAGAACACAATCAAACAAGTCCAAGCGATGCAAGTGAGACGTCTCTTACTCAGGTTTACTCTTCACTCCGTGAATACGACGATAGACACCGTAGGGGGTAACAAACCGTGTTTATCAAAACTGTGTATATTTCTGGATGAAAAATAATGAGGCACATCATCCCTATTTATAGAGGAGAATGACATCAATACAAGCCCTAGGTCGACTAGGTATGGGCCAAAATTCAACCTTGCTTTCCATCTAGAAAGATATGATCGATCTCTAAGAAATAATAAAATAAAATCAATCTCTTAGAAAGATTAGATTTCTAAAACTAGCTAAAATAAAATCTATCTTCTATTAATATAAGATCTATCTTTAAGGAAATAAAATAAGATCAATCTTCTAAAAATATTAGATCTTTTAAAAAAAATAGATTCTATCTTCTAATAAGATAAGACCTTTAAGTTTCCCTATTAAAATACTTAATTTTATTCTAAAAGAAATAAATTTGATATGGGCTAAAAATATGATTAAAACCCTAAAATATAGCCCGTAATTAAACAAGTCTTTCATGGGCTGAAAATAAAATAGAGCGGATCTAGAGTGACCCGTTCTTAGATCCACACGCATTGCCGGTTTCTTCACTTGCATGGTTGGCCTTCCTCTCTTGCATGGATACATACGTCCTTCTTACATGGTTGGGTTTACGTACGTTTTGGATCTAGAATGTTGAGATGATCTCACATGTGGGCTCGGGTCTTTTAGTGTTGAGAAGTTTACGTTCTTCTGGAAAGATCTTCTTCTCCTTGCTATTAGCGAGTGTGTTCTCATGCTTTGATACACTTGAGCCCTCCTTTTTGGATGAGCTCCATCGTATGAGATTGTCCTCTTTTTCGGATGGCATGTAGACCCTTCCTCCTTCCACTTCAATTCCATATGAACATGCCATCTCTTTTCATTGGCGCACTTCTCTTCCTTATAGGTCTTATGCATCCCTGCTCCTGCTCTTGCTCCTGAACTACTCTCGATCCTCTTATGCTCTTGTCAGGTTTGTAGTAGTTCCTTCTAGATGTCAAACTGGTCATTTTCCATCCTTGAATCCCACGAACATTTTTTATGTCAGAAATGGACCTGATGCCAGAAATGACTGTGGTTGTGATCCGTGTGAGTTTTTGGATCATGTGGTCATATTTGTTGTCCGAAATGGATCTAGTGTCAGAATTGATAGTGGAGGAGATCTAGTGCCGGATGCAATCTTTGTGCTCCTAGTTGTAGACTGGTGGATGGAGGTGGTTCTAGAGATGAGTTTGATATTGGAGATGCTCCTGCATCAATTTAGTTTACCATTTTTGTTGTTGATTAAAGTTTCTAAATGTTTGTTTATGAAGATTCTCAATTTGTTTTCCAATTTGTTTATGTTGTCCATTTATATTTCCAAACTTCTCTTTACTCCACTGTTTTAATTTGGTTTTGAGTAGGTTGATTTGTTTACCAAGTTGAACATATGAGTTCTTGGGTATTGCGTTCTCCACGTTTGTTTTATGATATTTTCGCAATCATGATGTTGCATCCACATTGATTCAAATCTAAAAGGCTTGTTTTTGTAGGTTGGTGGTGAGTTTTGTAAGTTAAAATAAATCATACAGTGGTCTGATGATGTAAATGCATGATTTTGTGTATGTAGTTGAGTATATTTTTGGATTACTTCCATTGAGGTCATAATCCGGTCTAGCTTTTCATGTGTTGTCTTCTCCACCCCTTTTCCTTTTCCCTTTCCCTTTTTCCCTTTTCCAAGTGAAGTAATTCCCTTTTGCGTGAGATCAGTTACATTACAATGTTGTATCACTTTTTGGATTGTATGCATCCTTATTGGTTAATGGTTCTTCCCTTTTTTATCCGAGTGATTTAGGAGTTCAATGTAATTTCCAATAACTAGAACATGAAGATTACTAGAGTTTATTTCTATGGTTAAATGGTTCCATAAGTAGGATCATAACATATTTTTGTTCGCTCATTTGGAAGGACGTAAATAAAGAAAATGTTCATCTTAAACTTGATCGGAAATTTGAGTATTTTAGCATTATGTATCTTTTTCCTTTTTGATTATTTCAATCTTTTCACCAGTTATCTGGTAAGCCTTCCATAGGAGACATAAACCTAATTAATTTTACTAGAGTAGTGTTTGTGTACATGCCCTCTTTAATAAGTGCAAGGTTTTCACCAGTAAACTCTTCGTTGTTGTTGGTGGGTCTTGTTATTTTGGCGCTTGGTTTTGAATGATTGTGATACGGTCGTTTCTTTTAGATTTACAAATCAAAATATAGAAATATATGCATTTTATATCCAACCCCGGTTCTAACATTTAGTAGGCCCTTGGCCAAAATAGAAAAAGGGCCCCTAAAAATAACGAGAATTTTTTTTTGAAATGTCAAATGATAAAAATTATATAAGAGTTTAACAAACGAACTTACCAAATGATCATTCAATCGCTATAAAATATTCAAAAATGTTTACAGTGATTAAAATGTAATCCCTTTCTTATTTCACGACACTTAGTGCTTTGTGCTCCATTGTCAATAAAAGAAACAATAATGATAAATCTTCGACGAGAGTAGTGTGACAAAACAAAACGAGGCAATAATGCCCTTGTTGGTTTACTTGTTGCATTAAGATAAACTTGGTCCACCATTCCAAAGCGTACTTGTTGCATTCACATAAAGTTAGTCCACCGTTCCATAGCCACACTTGTAAGTTGTAGGTCACCGTAAAGAACCAAATGTGATCGAGCCACCTATAAATATATAGAAGATGAAGGGGTTAAGATCTTGCTGTATTTTGATTTTGAAAATTGGAGAGTAATAATGGAGATAATGGAGAGTTGTTGTCCGTTCCCACTTCTCTTTTTCCAACTTTGTTTTAATTTCCTTTTATTAATTTTTTTTACTAGCTAAATTCAATTGAATATGGTTATGTATAATAGTATACTTTATATATCGATTGGGCCCCTAAAATTGTGGGCCCATGGCCCAGACCAACCTTGCCACCCCATTTAGCCGGGCCTATTTATATCCACTTGGTTGTGTTTGCGGGATTTCGCTACCTTTACAAACGTTGTTAACGTGTTTGTGTGCTTCTTAGCCTTATACTTATCATAGCTATTTACAGACGTTAGTTGTATTTGACGTTGGTTGTATTTGCGCTAAGCAGTACAACAAGAAACTCAAACTTAATAAAAAAACATAAGAGTTTGTGTATAGGTTGATGATGAAGGTAATATTAAATTACCCTCGTACAAATATACAAGCATTTAAGAGCATATTTGGTTCCTTTCTTAGGATTAGCTTGTTGGCCATGGCTACCTTGAGGCTTAGTTTGCTTGATGTTAATCTTGAATTTTTTGTTTTTAACGGCTCTCAAAAGACATATAACATTAGTATGGTTCTTTGAGGCACAAAATCCACATCCCTTCAAAAACTCCTCAAACCCGCTTCTTGTTTTTGGGAGAATAGCGAGGAACTTATAATACAAAAGTTAAACAGTAAATGCATAAAGTAGTAGAATCGAAATAATCGAAATCCGAAAGTGATTGGCTGAGTAAAATTGGACCGCAGAGTTGGGTCTAGCCCAAGGTCTGCCTCATCTGCACAGTTGGACTTTGGAGTTGGATCGGCCCAAAGATGTAACATTATGACCAACCCACATTGAAAATGGGTAGTGACCCAAGACCACGGCCTTTAGTGCATTTCTCCTCTATGTATCCCGTAGGATTTCTCTCAATATAGTCGACGTGGGATATCCACAAGAACTAGGGAAGACGAAACTCAAATTTAACGTATAAATATACCAAAAGCAAGAGCTAGGGAAGACGAAGCCAAAACTCCCACTTTCCAATGTTGACAATGACCAAAACCCACCAGAAATATGCTCGGAAAGTGCCTGCACACCCAGGCCGGACTTATCAACATGTTCATGTAGTTCTTTGGCACCGGCCCCCCAAAAATCAAGGGCCTCAAAAAATTAAAAACATGTAAAAACAGTAAAGAAAACATGTTGGTCCAGCTGGTAATACCCTTTCCAATTTTGCATAATGATCTCATGTTCGAGACCACAAAACATGCAAAAGTCCGTGTAGACGTCTATCTCGACAAATATACATGTATTGAATGTAAACGCCACGAACTAATGCTAAACAATGCATGAATAGTGGGAAAAACTATCTAAATGGATGCCTAGACTAACGTCATAAATCGTGTTATCAAAATACCCATACTTAAGGTTTGCTCGTCCCCGAGCAAGTCCCAACCATAGACTAAGAGATGACATGATTTATGCATGTAGAAAAACAACAAAATCTTTTTGGAATTGTGCTTCTAATATTGGATCGCCTTTATAGTCATGTTTCATTGCAACTGGACAAACAATCATGCATCAAATAGATGAAGGCATGGAAAGACAATTATACTTAACTTAAAAGCATACCTGCAAGGTGAAAATGAAGAAGTCAAGATGATCATGAGTATATCCAATCTAGATCACTAAGTCTTACACACATGCAAATAGGTCACAAGGACTTAGAAAAGAAGAGGCCAAGAAACGTTGTGATTAGGTGGGAATTTTTAGGTTATGTGATGCTAATCCGGGAAAGAAACTAACTCACAATTTTATTTTTGATCAACTTCACCACAAGTGTATATTTTATCCATCTTTTCTTTGTTTTCTTTTCTTTTCACTTTCTTTTTCTTTCACTTATTTTTGAGACCATGGCATTGGTGTACAAAAGCCGAAACCTTGGTGATTAGCGGACCTCGAGATTTTCCCGAGGTGCCTCACACCGGGCACACATACCAATGTTCGTTAGGACATTCGGTTTATCCGACTTTGGCAAGGCACAAACACTCGATTATGTTAATGGTGTCGAGTTACTCGTCATCAAAACCAAAGTCCCCAAACCTATATTTTTTCTACACTTTTCACAACAAATTCAGCACTTCATTCACCACATTCTTTCATCAACAACTTCACCCCACACTTGCTTTTCACACACATCAACATACTAGCATGCTCCTATTCCCGGATGGGTCAAAAGAGGTCAAATTTTATATCAATTGAGGTGCTTAAACAACATGATCAAGATGAGAAGTAGAGAAAGATGAATTGCCTTAATCACTCCTAAATGATGTGCAAGAACTAGCATGTAATTTCGATCATCAATCCTCAATCCAATCAAGGCAAACATTCATGATCACAATTCACACATGGGATTCAAGATAAGTACTTCAAGTCTACATATACATTCATCAATTCAACACATAAGGCCATCCATAACAAATTCACAAGACAATTTCATCATAAGGGTCATACCCAAGCTTAGAAGCACTAATTTTTTTTAATTTTCAGATTTTTTTTGGGCTTTTTTAGAAATATCTATGTACAATGCAAACCATGTGACAATATTAAACTATCCTAGGTACTAATCATGCAAGTGATCACGAAAACCCCACGCCATACTTAGAAACACATTGTCCCCAATGTGTAAATGAAGTAAAGAAGAGTGAAAGAGGATCCTCACAATGTAAAATGCTTTTGCTTCGGTATTTGGGTTCACTCAAGTGGATTGATGGTGGATGATCCTATCAACGATGGTAGAGAGCTCAAGGTGTCCGTTATGGCGTCGGGACCCGCGCTAGGCACCGCTAGTCGTCCAAGCGTCCTTGCACCCATAATTGATGAGGGGTTCATCATCATCATCCACATGCCATGCAAGGCTTCCATGCTACTTAAACTCTAGCACACAAACTCCAAACACACACAAAAACACAAAAACAGAAAAATAGAAAACAAAACAAAAAACAAAAGGGAAAAACGTCTACCAATGGGGTGCCTCCCACCAAGCGCTTTTTTAAGGTCATTAGCTTGACCAAACTCGGGGGCGTCTCACTCAAGGTGAAGTGGGGCAATCATATCCACCGGAGCTCCCGGGATATACTTCTTCAACCGGTTCCCATTCACCTTAAAATCTCCACAATGCTCCCCTCCTATCGCAACCGCTCCATGGGGAAAGATCTTCTTCACCACATAAGGACCCGTCCATCTTGACTTAAGCTTTCCGGGGAAGAGCCGCAGCCTCGAGTTGAAGAGAATGACAAGGTCGCCTTCACTCAACTCCTTTGGGATGAGACGCTTATCATGCCAACGCTTGGTCCTTTCTTTGTAGATCCAGGCGTTTTCATAGGCATCCAACCGGATCTCCTCAAGAACGTTCATATCTAGCAATCTCTTCTCACCGGCCTCTTAGAGGTCAAAATTTATCCACCTTATGGCCCAATATGCTCTATGCTCCATCTCCACCGGAAGGTGGCAAGACTTGCCATAAACTAGCTTGTAGGGAGTGGTGTCAATCGGTGTCTTGAAAGCGGTTCTATAAGCCCACAAAGCATCATCGAGCTTCATAGCCCAATCCTTTCTCGTTCTAGAGACCGTCTTCTCAAGGATTCCTTTTATCTCCCGGTTGGAGATCTCCACTTGGCCACTAGTTTGGGGATGGTAAGGTGTTCCCACCTTATGAGTCACCCCATACTTAGCCAAAAGTGTCCCAAAGTTCCTATTAGTGAAGTGCTTTCCTCCATCACTTATGATCACCCTTGGTGTCCAAAACCTAGGAAAGATCACTCGGTTGAAGAACCGCACCACAACCTTGGCATCATTTGTGGGGGAAGCGATTGCCTCCACCCATCTCGAAACATAGTCCACCGCCAATAGGATGTAGAGATTGCCACAAGAAGAAGGGAATGGTCCCATGAAGTCCACACCCCACAAATCGAATATCTCCACCTTTTGTATGTTGTTCAAGGGCATCTCATTCCTCCTTGAGATGTTCCCCGTCCTTTGGCAAGCATCACATGCTACCACAAAATTTTGCACATCCTTGAACAAACTCGGCCAATAGAATCCAGATTGCAACACCTTTGCACATGTCTTGTGTGAGCTAGCATGCCCTCCACATGGCAAGGAATGACAATGGCGGATCACACTCTCCACCTCATCCTCTGGTATGCATCTCCTAAAGACTCCACCCGGCCCTCTCTTTAACAAAAGCGGTTCACTCCAATAGTAATGCCTCACATCCTTGAAGAACTTCTTCCTTTGGGTATAGGATAAACCGGGTGGCACCTCCTCACACACAAGGTAATTCGCAATGTCGGCATACCATGGCTCATT
The DNA here is from genome assembly GCA_033239045.1 of Fagopyrum esculentum. Taxonomy (NCBI): domain Eukaryota; kingdom Viridiplantae; phylum Streptophyta; class Magnoliopsida; order Caryophyllales; family Polygonaceae; genus Fagopyrum; species Fagopyrum esculentum. The sequence goes on from BSUD01000005.1 coordinate 103,836,201, forward strand.
ACCCCTTGACACTTGAAGCAAGCACTCCTCCACCAATTGCAATTGCTCATCCCGGAATGAGTCATCAATCGGGATGTCATCTCTCTCAATCTCCAATGGTGGGAGTCTACTAAGGTGGTCTGCTACAGAATTTTCGGACCCTTTCTTATCCCGGATTTCCAAATCAAACTCTTGAAGAAGAAGGATCAACCTAATCAAACGAGGTTTGGTATCCTTCTTTGTAAGGAGATAACGGATCGCAGCATGATCCGTATACACAATGAACTTTGCTCCAACAAGATACGAGCGGAACTTCTCAAATGCATACACAACCGCTAGTAACTCCTTCTCGGTGGTAGCATAATTAAGTTGGGCATCATCTAGCGTCTTGCTAGCATAATAGATGGCATGTGTAAGCCCATCTTTCTTTTGTCTCAAAATGGCCCCAACGGCTACATCACTCGCGTCACACATGATCTCAAACGGTAGACTCCAATCCGGAGGTTGCATGATGGGTGCGGAGATCAAAGCATTCTTCAACCTACAAAAAGCCTCAAGGCAATCCTTGGAGAAAACAAACTCAACATCTTTCATTAGTAGGTTAGTAAGAGGCTTAGAAATCTTAGAGAAATCTTTAATGAATCTCCGGTAAAAACCGGCATGCCCTAGAAAACTCCTTACCCCCTTCACCGAGGTAGGTGGTGGCAACTTCTCTATTGTCTCTATCTTATCCCTATCAACCTCAATACCACGGTTGGACACCAAGTGTCCCAACACAATGCCTTCACTTACCATGAAGTGGCATTTTTCCCAATTCAAGACAAGATTTGTCTCCTCACATCTCTTAAGCACCAAAGACAAGTTAGCTAAACAATCATCAAATGAAGATCCATAAACAGAGAAATCATCCATAAACACTTCCATGATTTTTCAATATACTCAGAAAAGATAGCCATCATACACCATTGAAAGGTGGCGGGGGCATTACAAGACCCAAATGGTATTCTCCTATATGCAAATATGCCTCAAGGACATGTGAATGTAGTTTTCTCTTGATCATCGGGGTGGATAGGAATTTGGAAGAATCCACTATACCCATCTAGGTAACAAAAATGGGAATGTTGAGCTAATCTCTCTAGCATTTGGTCAATAAAGGGAAGAGGGAAATAATCTTTCCTAGAAGCCACATTTAGTTTCCTATAGTCTATACACATCCTCCATCCCGTAACCGTTCTAGTTGGGATTAATTCATTATTCTCATTAGTCACTACGGTCATCCCACCCTTCTTAGGAACCACATGCACCGGACTAACCCATTTACTATCCGAAATCTGGAAAATGATTCCCGCATCTAGCAATTTAAGAATCTCTTTCTTTACTACCTCTTTCATGATAGGGTTTAGTCTTCTTTGAGGTTCAATTGAAGGTTTGTGATTATCTTCCATTAAGATCTTATGCACGCACAAAGAAGGTTTAATGCCAACTAAATCATCAATGGTATAGCCAATAGCCTTCCTATGCAATCTCAACTCATGCAACAATCTACTCAACTCATCATCATTCAAGCATGCATTAACAATCACCGGATATGTAGAATTATCACAAAGAAAAGCATACTTAAGATGAGAGGGGAGGGGTTTGAGTTCAAGTTTAGGAGGACCATTATCGATTGGAGACGCTCCATATAATGCAGGTTGAGATGAATCCAAAGCCTTAAAAGACTTCTCAAGACTCCTTGAAGCTTGATCAACCATTAAGGCACTCTTTGGCAAAATCACGGTCTGAATCACGGCCTCTGGCACAACCACGGCCGTGGAACTTGCTAAGCTAGCACTTTTGATCATTCCAGAGAGTTCCATGGGACAAATCACGGCCGTGGTTCTCCCCCCTTGGCCGTGGATCCTACAGCAATTCAGCTGACCTTCGTGTGCTTCAAATTCAGCTCTTGTCTCCTTTTCCATTGCATCCAAAGCCTTGATTTATTCATTGCAATCATCCTCAACTCCTTCCTCCATTAAACTTAAGCAAAGAACCTTCTCCAAAGGATCCTTGATCAAGATCGAGCTCACAACTTCTCTACATTCTTCTTGCTCGACAATGTTGAACACATCTTCACCAAGGGATGGCCCCTTCATCATTGTGGATAATTTGAACTTGATATTTTCTTCTCCAATGTTGAAGGAGAGAATCCAATTATTGCAATCCACCAAACATCCGGAAGTGGCTAGGAATGGTCTCCCCAAGATGATAGGAACCGGATAGTCCGCTGGGATGTCCAAGACAACAAAATCTATCGGCACATAGAACTTCCCGAGTTGCACCGGTATGTCCTCCAAGATTCCAACCGGGTGAGTGATTGAACGGTCCGCCAAGTAAAGGGTCATCTTGACCGGCTTTGGCTTCCCTAGCCCAACCTTGTTGCAAAGTGCAAGCGGGATGATGCTTACACTTGCCCCAAGATCACATAGGGCTTCATACTTCACTTCCCCCACTCCAATTGGCACATAAAAAGATCCTGGATCTCTTAGTTTAGGAGGCATCTCCTCCTTCATGGTTTGGATCAATTCCGAGGACCTCTTCGTCATCCTTACTTCCCCATACTCCTCCAACTTCCTTTTGTTGGAGAGTATTTCCTTCAAAAACTTGCCATATGCCGGCATGAACGGAATGTTAATATGCAATTTAGACATAAGTTCAAGGAACTTACCGAAGTGTTTGTCCAAGCGAGCTCTTGCTCGTGATTGTGGGAATGGTAGTGGTGGCTTGTATGGAGATGGTGCCACACATGTTGGCTCATCATCCTTTCTCTTGCCTCCATCTTCTTGCAATGTCTCTTCTTCTATCACCACTTGCTTTCCTTTATCATTTCCCTTAGGAAAGGGATCCTTCATGCTCAGCTCACTCCTTGTTGTGATGGCCAACACTTGGCCTCTTGGGTTATCTTAGGTTCTTCCGGGAAGCTTTCTCGGATCTCTATGAGCTTCACCCGCTTTTTGGAACACTTCTGCTTCCAACACCTTTTGAGCTTTAGAAATGGAAGTCACCGTGCTCTCAAGACCACTCAACCTTCCAAGCAATTTCTCAAACATCATCTCGGTTCTATCCTTTGGAGGTTGAGTAAATCCGGGTGGAGGCTCTTGTGAAGCCTTTGGTGGTGGAGCTGCATTTGTGGAAGCGGGAGGGTTCAAGGCTCCATCCGGGTTAGAATAAGAAAACCCGGGATGGTTGTGGTAAGGCCGGTAATTGTTGACTTGCTGGTTGTTGTTGAAGTTCCTTGGGCCTTGATAGTTGTTGTAGTTTCCCCTTCCCTTATAGTTCTCATCTTCCTCCTTGGAAGACAAGTTTGCTTGCACTTGCACTTGAGGACTTGCTTGACTCTTCAAAGTTGTAGCACACAACTCCCTCAAAGACTTAAGCTCATTGTTGATTGCATCAAGCTTGAAATTGCTCATGGTGACTTCACTCACCTCATATGCTCCCGCTTTCCCCCATCACTCTTCCTATGGGAGTACTTTTCAATCACCAAAGCTTGTTTCTCTACAAATTCCCAAGTTTCATCCACATTCTTTTCCATGAAGTCCCACCAGAAAGAGATTGAAGCTTGAATTGGCTATCTTCATCAAGTCCCTTGAAGTAGATCTCCAAAAGCTCTATTTTCGGTATACCATGGTGTGGACAATCTAGGAGAAGGTCTTTGAACCTCTCCAAAGACTTGAATAGGCTTTCTCCATCCTTCATCACGAAGACATTGATCTTCCCTCTTAGCTTGGTAGTCTTGGAAGGTGGGAAGAACTTAGTCAACAACTCAGTTGTCATTTCCTCCCAAGTACTCACACGCCCTAGTGGAATTGATTGGTACCAAGCCAAGGCTTTATCCTTAAGTGAGAAGGAAAAAACCCTAAGCTTATGGTTGTTGTTCTCCAACCTAGGCGGCCTTAGAGTCTCCATCAATATCTCGTAGTTCATCAAATGTTGATTAGGGGACTCTCCTTCCATCCCTCCAAATTGATTATGCAGGATCATTTGTAGCACTTGAGGGCGGAGCTCGTAGTCATGGGCTGCGGGATCTCCTAAGTTCACACCCAGACGGTGTACTCTTTGAGCCGGATCCATACGTTGCCCTAACGTTTGTGGCTCCTCAATCATTATCGGCTCAAACCGAATATTAACCGCCGGCTGCGGTTGTGGTGGTGGTGGAGGAGGTTGTTGACGATTAAGCTCTCTTTGCACAAGAGCTTGCCTAATCTCTTAAATCTCCCTCCTAGTTGCTTCTTGCCTCTCATTGGCAAGTCTCCTTTCATTCTCTAAGAGCTCATCTCTTAACCTAATTTGCTCTAAAGCCTCATCCAGCTCAGCTTGAAGATATCTTGCGGCCATCTCTTTCTTCTTCTTAATGCTCTTAGATCTAGCTTTAAGGGTTTTCTCCGGTTCGGGATCAAATGGAGCTAAATCCTTTCCACGAGATCTTCGCATGCACCTAAAGAATGAGAGATGTCCTGAAAATGCAAAGACACAAACCAAATAAGATCAAAAGCAACAAGAAAGACCTACACTATAAATAATCACAAAAATGACTCAATCTAGACCTAGTCCCCAGCAATGGCGCCAAAAACTTGTTACGCTAAGAACGTGACACGCAAAAGTCTTAAATTTATAACTCGATATATTTTTCCTAACTCCTAGCGATCCCACAGTGTATGAGTCGTTTTGTAGTAAGGATAGTATTCCGCGATCGAACACAAAGATTAAGGTGAAATTAAATCAAATAGTGACTAAGGATAGTGTTGATCTAGGCTAAGAAAAGAGAAAGGAATAAAGAAATGAAAATCTCAATGTTTTTGGATTGGTTTTATGGTGATCAATCAAGGATCACAAATCATGCAAGAATTAACAAACTACTAAGCTACCAACACAAATAAGCAAACACAAACACGAGATAGGTAATCAAAGAGAGAAAAACGGATTCTAGGGGTTAGAAATTCCGGTTTTGGCATATGACTCAAGCTATCTTGTCATTCTTTGGATCATCTATAGTATGTTGGGAGTGGGTGTTCTAAAATGGGATCAATCACCGGGTAGGTCTCATGGTCCACTAGTCCGTTCCTAAGGTCTCATCACCGGGTAAGTCTCAAAGAACCTAAGGTTATGAATTCTATACAAACCGGATTGCTATCTAGGGATCTAACCTCTCCTTACCGGGTAGGTCTCGGGAAGGCAAGCCCTAAACATAAATCCTAGCACAATCAGTCCAATAGCGGCTAGTGAGGCTCAGTACTACCTAGAGTTCATCATCTTCGGTACCTAAGAGCAAGAATCACCGGGTAGGTCTCTTCTCACACTTAGTTGCTAACACTAGGTTACCCTAGGATAGATCTAACTCAACAAACACTAGGATTTCAAAAACCTAACAACCTAACATTCAGATTTATCAATGCAAACAAGTCAGACAAAAATCACGGGCAGTTCATCAAGTCCACATCCGTGGAACCCCTTAAAACAGACCGTGATTTTGAACAGAGGCTAGTTTCGAGCAAACAAATCATCCTAAGATACGTTTAAGTCTATCCTATCGTACTCCAAGCCATAACCATCATTTCCTTACCCTAGAATCACATCTATTTAGCCAACAACATGCATCATCACAATCAAAGTCATCAAGCATAAAATCATGGAGTCCATATCAAAAGAATGAAATGAAAAAGAGATAAAGCAAATAGAACAAGAAAAACCCATTGAATAGATGTTAAAAGAGAGACTTACAACCCTTCAAAAGAAGGTTTAAATCGTTCTTACAACCCTAGAAAAATGTTTCCAACAATCTTCACTCTAAAAGCTATGAAAAACTAAGGATGGTGTGTTCTTCTCTTCTTCTCCAATGGAAGTCTTTCTTCTCCTCCAAGAGTAGCTCCAATCCAATCTTCCAATGAGAGAATATGTGAGGTAAGGTGTGTAGTGGATGGTGGATGGTGGATGGTGGATGGTTTTTCCTCTCGGCCTAGGTGTACTTATAGCCTTCTCCATATGCAAGAGTCGGTTATGGAGATCGTGGGACAGCTGTCCCACCTGTGCAGAGAGAATCACGGCTAGTTTCCACGGCCGTGGAACTCCCAGTGGCCGTGATTCCTATGTCACAACTTTCCTTTGATCGTTGAGCCACGATTTGGTGCAAGGCATGCACCAACATGGTCCCATGTGTTCTCCTTTGCTCCTAACATGCTTCACAATGAGCTCGGATACGTGTCATCACGAGGAAGGATCCTCGGATGTATCAATTAGGCTCTAAAAGCTCCCAAAATACCTACAAAACATGCAAAAGTCCGTGTAGACGTCCATCTCGACAAATATACATGTATTGAATCTAAACGCCACGAACTAATGCTAAACTATGCATGAATAGCGGGAAAAACTATCTAAATAGATGCCTAGACTAACGTCATAAATCGTGTTATAGATCATCCTTAAACCTTGTTTCACTCATCCTTGAAAATGCTCACATACATAAACCAAAGAATGTAAAGTAAAGAAACATCATAAATCGCTTAAACTTCAAGACAAACATCGTAACCTTCAAGTATTGTCAAAATCAAGCATGTGAAACTTCAATTTAGATCACCAAGTCAAATAACATTCTTTTGATCTTAAGGACTTTCAAGTAAGGTCTAGAATGCGGAAGGGAGGGAAACTTATAAGGGATGTGGTGCATAAATCTGGGAAAATGAATAACCCAACTCTTTTTCTTTATACTTTGAATTGCAACACCATCAACTTAGAGCTTTGCTCTCTTCTTTTTCACATTACTTTTCGACTTTACTTTTGGAAAGATGGACAGAGGTGCACAAAAACCGAAGCCTAGGAGATCGGCATTTCTCAATTTCGAGATGCCTCAAACCCTTGATGCACATACCATAATTCGTTAGGAATATCGCTCAATCCGACTTTGGCACCACACAAACACCCGGCTATGTGAATGGTGCCGAGTAACTCATCGTCATGATTGACTTCCCCAAACCTGTTAATTATATTCTTTGAATGCAAAATTTTGCTTTCATGGCCTCCCACACCAAACATGCCAAATATCAACTCCTCCAAATTCCCGGATAGGTAAGGGAGGCAATTACTTTTATTGAGGGGCTAAGTGATCAAAGAAAGAAGTAAGAAAATCGAATTGCCTTAATCATTTCATAAAGAAGTATAAGAACTCATCATGTGATTTCAACCTTAATTTCTCAATATGATTTAGATCAAACTTTCACATTACGAAACTTACAAGAGAGGATAAACGACACATTCAATTTCTTTTCAATTCATTTTTCCGTTTAAGCATATAATTGTGGTAAAAAATTCATTCCACAAGTGAGAACTATCATAGAAGTCATCTCTAATCTTAGAAGCACAAGAACTTTTTCAAAATTTTTCAAAAGTTTCAAATTTTTATGGGTTTTTTCAAACTTTTTCATGCAATGCAATAATGAAACGTGTGACTGTGGAAATGAAACATGCATAGTGTTATGGATAGGAGCAAGCAAATGTAGTAGAGTTATTACACATAATAGTCACACACCACCCCATACTTTGAACATACATTGTCCTCAATGTTCGAAAAGAAATAAATATAAGAAAGAAAAAGAAAAATGAACTCACTAGACGGCGGTGGGGCGGCTGAAACTGTCAATCAACAAAGCTCGTCACTGCGTAGGAGGCGGTGGTGGAAATGGACGGAAGTCATGGCTATAGTGCCGCCCGAACTGCTGGAGGTAGATATCTCTCATCATCTCATCATGCTCCCGGCTCCGTGTCTCATGCGTCTCCCGGTGGATCTCCAAGTCACCAACTCGTGTAGAAAGGTCGGTAGCCCACTCCGGTATCTGCTGGTACCAAGCTGGTGGCTGACCGTACCATGCCGGTGCGTCCTGTGGAGTCGGTGCTGCTGGTGCCTGATCATGCAAAGGAGGCGGAGCTCCCATCCATGAACGCTGCGCTCCATACCAAGCGGGATGAGCGTCCATCCAGGTCGGCCTCTCACTCACGCTAGCACGGCGAGAGGAAGAGGCTCCAAAAGGTCCGGTGGGTTGTGGTGAACGTCTAGGAGGGTCAGGGAAGTGTGCCAGCTGATCCGGAAAAGTGCCAAAATCCTGCTCATCACCTCCTCCCTCAAAACCATCATCTCCTCCTACCTCCTCCTCAACATCTACAGCCGGAACCTCATCGGGTACATAAGGAGGTGCTACTAGCCTATTCGCATGCATAGCAGCGAAAGTCTGCTTCCAGTTATGGTGTCCGACCATAATGGAATACTCAGGGAGCCACGGGATGCCTCTACCTCCTCTCTCTTCCCAAGGCATACCGGCGGTAGGTGGACCGCGGTGCCTAGGGAAGATGATACCTCTCGTCATCAGGCTATTGAGACCCAAAGGTCTCGCTGCTATCCTAGTGCAGGCGGAAGTCTATCCCTAGGTAGGTGGCAATGTGTGTAACCATATCACCATATCCTATGCTACCGGCTCTCTTGTTCTTGAGCTTGCTCATGGTGGAGGCTAGGAGGGTAGCACAATCAGCAGGTCTACCATGGAGCATAGAGTAAAAGAGGAAAAGCTCGTTAGTCTTGATCTTCTGAGGGGTTTCGGTCCTAGTGAAAAGGCATTCAGAAAGGACTCTATGGGCTTTCTTCAAGGTTAAGTGATAGATGAGCTTAGCCTTGGTGTCGGCCGGTTGCCAACGATCCTCACTAGCATAGATCATAGCTATCTCATCCCAAAAGTCCTTAGCTTATACACCGCTAGGAAAATGACCATTGAAGGTCTCTTGGAACCCAAAGAAGGCTCCAAACTGCAAGATTGAGAACTCATAGTTCTCCTCCATCAACCTAAAAGAAACCGTCCTATCCATGGCGTTACGCTCAAAAGAGATGACGAACTCTCTAGTAATCTCCTCATAAGCGTCTTCTCTAATAGCGGAGAAGACTATCAAACCAACTCTATCTAAAAGCCATGTCAAGTCATTCAATATATTCAGCGGTTCTAGCTCCTCAAGCACTAAGTAGCGCGGTCCTATGACTGCCCTCTTCTCGATCCTTTTAAGGCATCGAGGTAATCCTCATGGATGGTTGGAATTCTAGGAGGTAGGGGTGATGGTGGCTCATTAGGGGGGTTTTGGGAGGAAGAGGAAGTGTCACCTTTCCTCTTCTTGTTCCTAGTCGACTTCCTCCTAAACAAATCCATTGCAGAGGGAAAATCACGGTCTGTTCTACAGAAACCACGGCCGTGGAACCTACAGGGACCGTGGTTCGGTTCTGTTTTGCTCAAATCTCAACCAAATCACACCAAATTTGGCAGACACAGTCCTAGACTAATTCCAATCCAATTCCAATCAGTTATCCTAAAAAATCTTGCAAGATCTGAGCCGAATCGACAAAGTAGAGAAAGAGAAGAAAAACCTAGGTTTTGGATTCTTAAAATCCAAATTCCGTCTTCTGTAGGGATTGTTCGCTTGAATTGACGATTGGATCTTGTAGATGATCGAATTTTCTTCACTTTAGGCTCAAGAATCATTTGAATCGGACTCCGAGTGAGGATTTGAGAGAGGGGGAATGGTTTCGGCGTTCCGGTCGTAGAAATGGGCCGTGGAATGGTAGTTTGTGTTGTTTTTGTGAAGGAAGGTGGTTTATATAGTGACCGTAAAATTTTTTGAAAATCACGGTCACTCGGGGTGCTCCACGGCCGTGGAATTGTACGGAACCGTGGTTTTGGTGAATTTTCTCAGATTTTGGAAGAAGCACGGTCACTGTAGCTTCCACGACCGTGGTTTAGGGCGTGGAACTCTCTATAATGTGCCAAAGTCCAAGTTTCGTCAATTCCTTCTAAATTTTCCTGCTTCCATTGCATATTCCATTGCTCCTACATCCAAAAACAGGACATACCGGTAGGTATCGAGGGCAAAACAAAGCAAAAACGACTAAACTAATCTATTCTAAGAATGAAAAAAACAAAAGCATAATTGCAATACCTTGGGTTGCCTCCCAAGAAGCGCTTGTTTAAGGTTTGTAGCTAGACCGTACCTGCATCTATTCGAGTGTAGTGGGTGCAAACTCCTCAACTTGGAGTTCCGGTATATACTTCTTAAGTCGTTGACCGTTCACCTTGAAACTTCCACTCTTTTCACCCCATACTTCAACTGCGCCATGGGGAAAAACATGTTTGATTAAATAAGGTCCAGTCCAACGAGATTTAAGCTTACGTGGAAAGAGCCGAATTCTCAAATTAAAGAGGAGAACTTGAACTCCTTCTTTGAGGTCCTTTGGAATGATATGCTTATCATGCCAACGCTTCGCTCTCTCCTTATAGATATTGGCGTTCTCATAAGCATTTAAGCGAAGTTCTTCAAGCTCGTTAAGGTCCAAGAGGCGCTTCTCACCCGCTTCTTTCATGCTGAATTTCAACCATTTAACCGCCCAATACGCTTTATGTTCCAGCTCCACCGGTAAGTGACATGACTTCCCATACACAAGGTTGTATGGTGTTGTTCCTATGGGAGTCTTGTATGCAGTCCTATACGCCCATAATGCATCATCAAGCTTCAAGGACCAATCCTTCCTAGTCCTTGAGACCGTCTTCTCTAGGATTCCTTAGATCTCCCGGTTTGAGATCTCAACTTGTCCACTAGTTTGTGGATGATAAGGGGTGGCGATCTTGTGAGTCACCCCATACTTAGCTAGTAGAGCTTCGAATCGTCGGGCTATGAAGTGAGAGCCTCCATAACTAATGATGGTCCATAGTGTCCCGAACCTTGGGAATATAGTTCTATTAAAGAACTTAACTACAACCATGGCATCATTAGTTGGAGAGGCAATTGCTTCAACCCATCTCGAAACATAATCTACAGCTAGAAGTATGTATTGGTTTCCACAAGATGATGGGAAAGGTCCCATAAAGTCTACTCCCCAAACGTCGAAGATCTCTACCTCCTGAATATTGTTAAGAGGCATCACGTTTCTCCTAGATATGTTCCCTGTTCTTTGACAAGCAACGTAGCAGGAAACAAAGGTTTGCATATCTTCAAATAAAGTAGGCCAAAAAAATCCAGATTGCAATACCTTAGTGCTAGTCTTGTTTGAGCTAGCGTGTCCTCCACAAGGTAGTGAATGGCAATGACGGATGACGCTTTGCATCTCGTCTTCCGGCACACATCTTCGAATGATGCCGTCAGGACCTCTCTTGAAAAGTAGATGTTCATTCCAAAAGTATTCCCGAACATCCTCAAAGAACTTCTTCCTTTGTGCATAGGATAGTCCGGGAGGTATTTCCTGACAAACCAAATAGCTAACAAAATCAGCAAACCATGGTTCGTTACCTTTAGTTATTTTTTCGATGCACTCCTCTATGATGTGTAAATGCTCGTCCGGAAAGGAGTCATCTATAGGTAAGCTGTCGTCTTCTAGATGTGGTAGACGACTCAAATGATCCGCAACATAATTTTTCGAGCATTTCTTGTCACGGATCTCTAGATCAAATTTTTGTAGGAGAAGAATCCATCTAATCAGTCTTGGATTCGCATCCTTCTTGTCACGGATCTCTAGATCGATTTCTTTTTCAGTTGTGGCGTAGTTAAGCTACGCTTCATCTAGCGTCTTGCTAGCGTAATAGATAGCATGGGTTCGGCCTTCCTTCTTTTGCCCAAGCACAGCTCCTATAGCTACGTCACTTGCATCACACATAACCTCGAACGGAAGATTCCAGTCCGGAGGTTGGATGATCGGGGCTGAGATTAGAGCTTCCCGGATCTTATGAAAGGCGTCTAAACAATCCTGCGAGAAATAAAAAATTGCATCTTTCATCAATAGATTAGTAAGCGGTTTTGATATCTTAGAAAAGTCCTTTATAAAATGTCTATAAAATCCAGCATGTCCTACAAAGCTTCTTATCCCCTTCACCGAAGATGGAGGAGGGAGCTTTTCTATGGTCTCTATCTTAGCCTTATCTACCTCAATCCCTCTATTAGAGATCAAGTTTCTGAGTACAATGCCTTCCTTCACCATAAATTGACACTTCTCCCAACTAAGAACTAGGTTAGTGTCTTCACACCTTTGTAGCACAAGAGAAAGGTTAGAGAGACAATTATCAAAAGAGGAACTATAAACAGAAAAGTCATCCATGAAAACCTCCATGATTTCCTCTATGTACTCTGAGAAGATAGCCATCATGCACCTTTGGAAGGTGGGTGGGGCGTTGCAAAGCCCGAACGGCATTCTCCTATAAGTGAATGTACCCCATGGGCACGTGAATGTGGTCTTCTCATGATCATCCGGATGGATCGGAATTTGAAAGAAGCCACTATAACCGTCAAGATAGCAAAAATGGGAATGTTGTGCTAATCTTTAAAACATTTGATCAATGAAGGGTAATGGGAAATGATCCTTCCTAGTTGCATTGTTTAGCTTCCGGTAATCAATGCACATCCTCCATCTAGTCACCGTCCTTGTAGGAAAAAGCTCATTGTTCTTGTTGGTGATAACTGTCATTCCTCCCTTCTTTGGAACAACCTGTACGGGGCTCACCCACTTGCTATCGGAGATAGGGTAGATGATACCTGCATCAAGTAGCTTAAGAATTTCCTTCTTGACAACCTCCTTCATGATCGGATTTAACCGTCGATGAGGTTGTCGCGAAGGTCTAAAATCTTCTTCCATTAGGATCTTATGCATACATAATGAAGGTTTAATTCCTACAAGATCCTCTATAGTGTCACCTAAGGCTTTCCTATGTTTCCTTAGAACAACTATAAGTTTACTATGTTCATCTTCACTTCGATCGGAACTAACAATTACCGGAAAAGTAGAATTAGTTCCTAGAAATGCGTACCTTAGATGCGTGGGAAGTGGATTCAATTCCATCACCATTGGAGTCTCTAATGCCTCTTGAGGAGTGTCCAATGCTTCCTTAGAAGTCTCTAAGGGTGTAGAAGTTGTTGAAGACGACTCAAGAGCATTGGTGGAAAGAACGTAATTGTTCTTAGAATTTCCCAAAATCACGGCACCACTGTTACTTCCACGACCGTAATTTAGGGCGTGGAAGTCAATTACGGCACCACTAGTAGTTCCACGACCGTGGTTTTGGCCGTGTAACTTACTGGAGTCCTCTGAATAGCTAATTACCGTCATGTTGGTGGGAACCACGTCCGTGGAATAGCACGACTTACCGTGATTCCTCACGTCTTCCGACCCATCGTAGAGTTTTTCAAATTCTTCTTCATGCACTTCCTTTAGCTTCTCCAATCAATTTCCTCATTGCAATCCTCTTCTTCTCCCTTCTCCATAATGCTCATAGTAATAACCTTTTGCAGTGGGTCCTTGAATAGAATCGAGCTTACTTCCTCTCTAGATGTCTCTTCGTCATAGGTATTGAATATATCTTCTCCAAGAGCTGGCTCTTTCACCAAAGTAGAAAGAACAAACTCTACCTTCTCTTCTCCTATGTCGAAGGCAAGTCTAGCATTCTTGCAATCTACAATACAACCGGAAGTTGCAAGAAACGGTCTTCGGGACCGGACTATCTGATGGAATGTCAAGCACAACAAAATCTATTGGAACATAGAACATACCAAGCTTGATTGGGACGTTTTTAATGATACCGATGGGACGAGTAATGGATCGATTCGCCATGTATAACATCATCTTCACCGGTTTGGGTTAACCTAAACCGATCTTCCTGCATAAGGCAAGCGGGATTATGCTAACGCTTGCTCCTAAGTCACATAATGCATCATAAGTGACTTCTCCCACTCCAATTGGGATACAAAATGACCCCGGATCCTTCAGCTTTGGGGGCATCTTTTCCTTCATCGTTTTGATGAAATCCGATGATTTCAAACTCATCTTGACTTCTCCAAAGTCTTCCAGCTTCCTCTTGTTAGAGAGGATCTCCTTTAAGAACTTCTCATAAGCGGGCATACCTACAATTGCATCAATGAAAGGTATATTAATGTGCAGTTTGCTCATGAGTTCAATGAACTTACCGAACTGCTTGTCTAGATGCGCTCTTCCTCTAGATTGTGGGAATGGTAGGGGAGGTTTGTAAGCTGGAGGAGGAATGTAGATGTCTTCTTTCTCCTTCCCCTTTTCCTTCTCCTTTTCGACGGGAACTTCAACAAACTTAGGCTGCGGGTCGGTGGTTGTTGCTCCACTCCTAGTTGTGATAGCCATCACCCTTCCCTTCGGGTTGTCCTCCGTCTTTCCTGGAAGTTTTCCTTGGTTTCTAGGAACTTCCTCAACATTGCTGAACATTTGCCTTTCTAAAACCTTTTGAGCTTTATCAACCTTAGTGATGTGGTTCTCCAGTCCTTGAAGCTTTCCCAAGATCGTTTCCAGCATGGGATCGGGCTTCTCTTTCCCCGAGGTGCTTGGGCGATTAGATCCTTGTCCCTGGCTTTTCAAAGGAATGGAAGAAGAAGATGGTGGTGTTAGTGAATTACCTAAATTGGGATAAGAATTACCGGAGTTTTGTTGTTGGTTGGAACGCCAATTGTTGTTTGAATTCCTATTGTTGTTCCAATTATTGTTCTGGTTGTTGTTGTTCCAATTGTTCCGGCTGTTGCGGTTGGTGTTCTCACTCCCATGATGGTTATTGTTGTTTCCTAAATAACCAACATCTTGCTCCTTAGGCTTTTGAAAGCCAGCTTTGATGACTTCCTTCAACTCTTTAATCTCGGTGTTTAGAGAAAAGATTTGAGTTTGCGCAGCTTGTGTTAGCTTCGCTCCCGGCTCTACTCGGTTAGCTTCCGCCTTCTGGTGGGAATACTTCTCAATGACTCGGGCTTGCTTCTCAACGAAGTCTCAAACGTCATCTTCCCTCATGTCCATGAATGTGCCACATGAAAGGGATTGGAGCTTGAATTGTGTTTCCATGAATGTGCGAACATGCACACACCGTTTGGAGCGAACATGCCCACACCATGAAAGGGATTGGAGCTTGAAATGTGCCACATGAAACGGTGTGTGCAAGCGTTAAATTTATAACCCAGGAAATATGCTTAAACAAGGATGCGAACCCGCAGTGTATGGATCAATTATTGTAAAAGCAAGAATTCCGGGGTGTCGATCTCAGGGACTTTGGTGAAACCTAAGCAAGTATAGGTCGTCTATGTAACTAATAACCACAAAAGCGATTAAAGCAATCAAAAGATGATAATAAGGTCAATTAAAGAAAATATGCAAATTCTAGGGATTAAAGCATCTAGTTGTGGTTCCAACTCAAGATCTCAAGATCAGCGGACAAAGCTGAGATTTTGCAAAGGGAAGGTGTTTCTAAAGTAGAATAGATCACCGGGTAAGTCTCACTACTCCCTAACCCCAAACCAAAAGTTCCTATTACCGGGTAAGTGTCAAGGTACTAAGGAAAGGAATTATAATCTCAAACCAACACTCCAACAAAGGGAATATAATCAACCTTTACCGGGTAAGTCTCAGGCTAACTCACAAAGATGGGATGAAAGCACACTTGAACCCTAATAAAGGATAAATCTTTATTACCTAAACTTATGCTCTTGGGTAAACAAACTAAGGAATCACCGGGTAAGTCTCATCCTAAGCTTGCATTCAACAAGGAAAGGTGTAATAAGAATAGGATTTGGCAAACTCTAACACTTAACTCTCAGTTTCGGATCAGAAAGGTTCACCTCGGTCAGTCAAGTTCCACCCCGGCCGAGATGTTCGTCGTCTGAACGAGATGTTCTAGGGTTAAGGGTAAAGACTCGAGCTTTCAAGGTCCTACTGGGATTAAGATTATTCTATCATCGTCTTTCCCACAACTTTCAGCCAATCACCCTAGAATCGTACAAGGAAATTAGCCACTCATCATCATGAAAGCAATAATCAAATATATGGGAAGAGAATGAATATTTGAACACAAAAACCTTAATAACAAGGCTTCAACAACTTAATCAAATATGACACAAATAAGCGTTCCTTGGATCACAAATCCAACAAACAACAAACCAAAGGGAATCTAAGAAAGTCTTACAAATCTCCTCAAAAGCTATAACAAGTTATGAACTTCCTTCCTTCAATCTTCCTTCAAACTTCCAAAAATCCTTTCTAACTGCAACTTCTTCAATCTCCAAGTATGTGACGATGTAGCGGTGATTCGGAATTGTGGAAAATCCGGCCCTTTTTATAGGAGAATTATCTTCCAAAGATAATAATATCTTAAAAAGATAATATCCTAATAAAATATATCCATATCTCTAAAATAGATCTTCCAAATATATGATCTTCCTTCCAAAAATCCAGCCCAAAAATATAAGATCTCTCCTTCCAAAAATAAAAGATCTCAATACTATAATCACATTATATACATTCAAACATGCAGATTATTGAAGATAAAACGTCTAAACAAGTCCCAAAATATAGACTATAATTCATGCTATCAAAATACCCCATACTTGTCCCTTGCTTGTTCCCAAGCAAGTTCCAAATCTTAGATACAGGATAGAATGGATTATAAGTCATAAAGATCAATGAAAAGTATTTCAAAACATTTTAATGATGTGCTCCACTCATAGATCACTCTAAGAGAATGCTTCAAGGTAATTAAAATCAAAATATGATCAAAACATTTTATAAATATAAGAAAGTTGTTCATCTTTGCATAAAATCATATAATGCATAATAAATCATTATTATCGAAATTAATCATGTATAATCCAGTTTAAACCACCAAGTCAATCAACAAGCTCGAGGTCTCAAGGGCATTCAAAAGAGAAGTCAAGAAACGTGTGAGGGTGGGATGCATATAGGGAATGTGGTGCTAGAATCCGGGAAAAGGATCTTTACTTCACTTGCTTTGAACTTCAACATCTTCCACCAATAAGCTTTGCTTATTTACTTTTTACTTTTTTGGATGCATGGACAGAGGTGCACAATAACCGAACCCTAGGAGATCAGCAATCAATTTTTGGAGATGCCTCAAACCCTGATGCACATACCATGGCCCGTTAGGAATATCGCTCAATCCGACTTTGGCAAGACACAAACACCCGGCTATGTGAATGGCCGAGTTACTCATCATCATGATTGACTTCCCCAAACCTATTTGATTCTTTCTTACTTCCAGCCAACATCTCAACTTTTCCATCACTCGCTTTTCATTTGCTTGCTTCCAAATTCCCGGATAGGTAAAGGGAGGCAAACATGTATATGAGGGGCTAAGCATGATCAAGAAGAAGAAGAGAAGAGAATGAATTGCCTTAATCATCCCAGGAAGAAAGTGAGAGAGCTTATCATCTGGTGTCAAACTTCAAATTCAACATAATTTGGATAAAAACAAAGTATTAAACATGCCAAAATTTCAAACAAAGCATTTAGCAACTTAAACATATTATAAAACCTTTCAAACATATAAAGATTTCAAAAGCAGTCTGCAAACAAAATCGTCACTGAGGTCATATCCAGATAAGAAGCACAAAATCGTTTCGAAAACTTTCTCAGTTAAACCGCCTCGGTCGAGATGTTCTAAGTCAACCGAGGTGCTGCACCTCGATTGGTCAGAATTACTTCGGTCGAGGTCATAAAATTTTTTTTCTTAACCAGTTTTTGACGTTTTTCTCAATCAAATAACCTGTATGCATGCATGTAGCCTCAGATAAACACATAGAGCAAGATAAAACAGTAATATCCGGTAGAGTAATACAAGCATATACATAAGTCATATAAATACATCCAAATACCCCATACTTGGGACACATTGTCCCAATGGGTCGAAATAAGTCTAGAAAATAAAGTACTCATCGGACATAAGCTGAGCTGCATAATACATAAATAAAAGAAATCCCTACAAGCTGTAGTCCTGATCTTGTGGTGGTGGTGGAGGATTTGGCATGTACGGATAGTGGGGTGGGTCAAATGGATAGCCCATAGTATGTTGGAACTGGATCTCCATCATCCGGCGCTGGTAGTGCTGGCTCTCCCTCATCTCCAACATGTCCAAGGATAGGGCGACGTAAGAGTCGATCATCTGATCCGTCAGCTCCTCAATCCGTCGGTGAGTTACGGGATCCCGCTTTCTATGGATTCTGCGCCTAGTAGGAAGTGATGGTGGTGCAACTGCCTCCTCCTCTGTCTCCTCGTCATCCAAGTCGACAATTGGCACGCTGGGACCGATTGTATATGTCCATGTCTCTATGGCAACACCGCCATCGTCCTCCTCATCCTATATTTTGGAAATAGAAAGGAAAGGGAAAAACGCTCTCTTTTTTTCTTGCCCTAGAAGCGAACAGGCTAGGGATCGTTTTTGTTTCATCGAGCGTTTGGTCCAGGCATGTCGGAGGCAAGGCCACCGGCGGCTGGGACTGCTGCTGTGATAACTGCTGTTTCTAATGAAGGTGATACGATTATGGGAGAAGTAGTTGCTGAACCGACTGCAACGAATGCTGTGAGTAGCCCTACAGGACTGGTAGACTCGATGACTATCACTGAGAATGCTAACCCTAATGGAAGCACTACGATTACGACTGTTTCATCGAGCGTTTCGGCTTGCGAAACCGCAATTATTGAGGAAGGGTTCAGTGTGGTTGGTGCAAATAAGTTTACCATCGGGACCACCTCATCATTTGTGGTACAAGATCAGACTAACAAAGAAGCTATACCAACAGGCAAAAGGATTGATAATGGTAAGAATAGTGTGAAAACCTGGAGCGAAGTGATTGGAGGAGTAAACAATAAACCTGACGGTAATGATAGAGTCACAAGAGAATCACTCAATGGCCGGATTAGTATCAGCTTCCCCTATGGTAAAGAGGGAGACCCGGTCATGGAGATTGATAGGGAAGTCACGGATGATCTTGAGAGTAGATGGAACAAGTCCATTGTGTTCAAAGTCCTAGGTTTCCCCATTGCGTTCCCGGTCATGGAAAGAAAAATTAGGGAGCTTTGGAAGTGTGGCGAGAATATGCAGATCATAGACTTGGATAATAATTATTTTATTGCTAGATTCAAGAGTGAAAATGAGTTGATGATGGTCCTCACAGGAGGCCCTTGGGCGGTGTTCGGATGTTGTCTTATTATGAAGCGCTGGAATCCGGAATTCATCACTGCCAACCCAATCACCTCAGCTTCGATTTGGGTTAGGATTATTGGTGTCCCAGTGCAATGGTACCATGAAGCCGTGATCTGGAGCATGGCTGAAAGCTTAGGACTGCCCATTACCATTGACTCCAAAACACTTCAGTTCAATAGAGGACGATTTATACGTATCTGTGTGGAGATTGACCTGAGTAGACCGTTGAAGAAGGCCATCTTTATTAATGGAAGAAGATGTCCCATTGAATACGAAGGTCTCGATATCATCTGTTTCAAATGCGGCAGGTACGGACATTACGCTTCCCATTGCGAATTCACTGAGACACCATCCTCGAAGGTGAACGAGGACAATACTGAGATTAACACGACTAATGTTGGCGAAGGATTAGCCCAGAAGGTTGATAATGCTGGATCATCTTCATCACCAATCCTGGTCGACGAGAACCCAGGCTACGGTCCCTGGATGCAGGTGGCTCGCAAAGGCAAAGTCCAGAAAGGCAAGAATCTTCAAGGTTCCAATTCGAACCAGATCCCAAATCAACCTAGAAAGGGAAGTGTCCATCTACAAGGCAAGAGTATACAAGCTAAAGGAAAGCCAACTTATTCAGGAAATAAGGGCGTAGAGAAAGTTCGTGCGGAACAGGCTGAGGCGGTTGTGGCTCCAGTACGAGGTAACGTAGAGAAATCTCCGGGATCGCAAGTAGCGAGACAACCCTTATTGGGCCAAGGACCTAAAGAGCTCGGTCAATCTTCAAGTGGGCCCATCCAGAAAAATATTAATTCCGCTGCGCATCCAAGTCAAGAGTCAAATATGGATCAAGTGGAAACTGCAACGGCCCAAATTATTGAAGCCCCTAAAGGTACAAAACATAAACCCATTTTTAAAGCTGCTCCTATTAACCCAGTAAATGCAAGGAAAGAAGGTAAAAAGAAGAAACAAAATAAGATTAAGAACGACGCTAGGAGAGCAGCATGGAGAGCTAAGAAGAACGATGAGTTAGATTCAGAATCAGTCTCTCTAAAGAGACAACGCCAAAATAGTCACCCTCAAGATGACGTTCTACGTGGTGGTCCAGACCCGAAGGGGGGAGTCATAGAAGTCCCTGTGCAACTTAGCATGAGTAAGTCAGCTTTGGAACACATGGAGGTAAGAACGACACCAGGTAAGTTAGATAGTGTTAATTTGATTATTGATAATGAGTGTGCTATCCAAGTTGCAGAAGGGTCCGGGATAGGGTTGGTTGAGTGTACTTCTAGCCGTTTTTGTGCCCAACAGCCCTCTTTGGATGTGATTATGGAAGAGAACCAGTCAACAAAGGAGAGCTCTGTGGATGTCAGAAGCGTTTAGTGCCCACAGTCTTTGATCCGCTTTCCCCACAATGTTGAAATGAATTGTCTTCTATGGAACGTATTCGGTGCCGGAAAGAACGGCTTCCGAAGAGCTATTAAATACCTTTGCAATCAGTATAGCATAGATATCCTTGCCATCTTTGAACCTAGAATATCCGGGACTAGGGCTCAAACAGTTTGTGAGAGGATGAACTTCACAGGGTGCTTCCGGGTTAAAGTAGATGGTTTTGAAGGGGGGGGGGGGGTGTGGTTGCTTTGGAAAAGTGACAAAGTGAGGATTAACATCATTAACAGTACCAAGTGGTTCATCAATGCCGAAGTTGGAATAGACAGTAAAGCCTACAGGATAATCGTGGTGTATGCTCCTCCGGATGTGAATAGAAGGAAGGACTGTTGGGCCGCCCTCGACTGCGAACTTGCTACCATCTCTAGTCCTCTCATATGTGGAGGGGATTTTAATTGTATCCGTTACCTTCACGAGAGACAGGGGGATCGGGCAAGTTACATGCAGACTCGGATATTTTCAACGATATTATCTCAAAATACGGGCTGATTGACCTTGGGTTTACCGGAGCCGACTACACATGGGACGATGGCAAGACGACCAAAAGGAATGTCATGAAGAGACTTGATCGGGTGTTTATGAACCAAGAAGGTCGTATGAGGTGGCCTAACGCGCATGTTAGACACCTTGCAAGGTTCTCGTCAGATCACTCCCCTCTCCACTTGGCTCTTGATCCGACCACCACCTTCAGGCGAGAGAGAAGACCGTTTAGATTCGAGGCAACATGGATGACACACCGTGACTTTTATCCCATGGTGGAGATGTGCTGGTTTAGTAATCCCGAGATAAGTAAGGCTCTTCCTATTCTTAAGAATTCTCTTATTAACTGGAATAGACTTGTGTTTGGTAATGTGTTTCGCAGGAAAGATGAAACCATGTCTCAATTAGCCAAAGTCCAAGCCCGTATATGTCGTGGGAGTTCACCTCGTCTGATTGGTGAGGAGGCTTGTCTCAAAGCTGAAATGGAGAGTATTTTGGAACAAGAGGAAACTATTTGGTTTCAAAAATCCCGAGAACTTTGGCTGAAACAGGGTGATAGAAATACCACGTATTTCCACACGTCGACTATCATTCGCAGGAGTAAGAACAGAGTTATGGGGCTCACCATGGGTAATGAGGAGTGGGTTGAAGATCAGGAGAGATTAGAGACCCATTTTGTAAACTACTTCAAAGATCTCTACAGTGTGAATGATCCGTATGAGCTACCTACCCAGAAGCTGCCGACGTTGGAGTTCCCCGACATTGATGATAGGGAATGGGCTGACATCCAGATTCCGGTTAGCATGGAAGAAGTGTGGGCTGCTACCAAAAGCATGGGAGCCTATAAAGCTCCTGGTGTTGACGGTTTCCAACCTGTCTTCTATCAGAAATGCTGGAACGTTGTGGGGCATTCGATGAAAGAGGAAGTGACCCGATTTTTTGAGAGTCAGAAATTGTTCCCTGGCATTAATGATACCCTCATCTCCCTCATTGCCAAGGTTGGAAAACCGGAAGTCATTAGCCAATTCAGACCCATAGCTTTGTGTAATGTCAGCTATAAGATCATCTCGAAGGTTCTTGTGAATCGCATGCAATCCATCATTGGCAAACTAGTGGGACCTACTCAAGGGAGTTTCATTCCGGGACGGTTGATCCAAGACAACATTGTACTCATGCAAGAAGTTGTCCATTCAATGAGGAGGAAAAAGAAAGGTAAACAGTGGATGCTTCTCAAACTTGATCTTGAGAAGGCGTACGATAAAATCAGATGGGATTTCATAGAGGATACGATCACCGATGCTGGCTTCCCTTCAGAGTGGGGGAAGATGATCCAGGAGTGTGTTAATACTGCCAAGATGCAAGTTATTTGGAATGGGGAGGTAACTGAAAAGTTTTCACCAGCTAGAGGATTGAGACAAGGCGATCCGCTTTCGCCTTATCTCTTTGTTCTTTGTGTTGAACGGCTTAGTCACTTGATTCTTGAGGCGGTTGACAAGGGTGAATGGAAGCCTATTACCCTCTCGAGAGGAGGCCCCCCGCTATCTCACATATTTTTCGCAGATGACATCACCTTATTTGCTGAAGCTTCAATCACCCAAATCCGGGTCATCATGAAATGTATTGATACTTTTTGCAAGGTGTCGGGACAGAAGGTGAGCATACAGAAATCTAAGATTTTCGTGACCCCTAATGTCTCGACAGAACTGAGCATGCGTATTGAAAGCGTTAGTGGAGTTAAAGTCACCAAAAACCTCGGAAACTATCTGGGTGTCCCCATGTTACAAGGGAGAGTCTCGAGAGCTACTTTCTCAACGCTATTAGATAGGGTGAATCTTAAATTGAATGGCTGGAGGAGCAAGACACTGAGTTTTGCGGGCCGAGTTACATTAACAAAAGCCGTCCTCACCTCTATCCCTATATACAGCATGTCGACGCTCCTTCTCCCGGCTAGTGTTAGTGACGAGATTGATAGGATGTGTCGAAACTTCATTTGGGGCCACTCTAACGGACTCAGGAAGATGCATACTATAAATTGGAATGAGATTTGCCTCCCTACAGAAAAAAAGGAGGGCTTGGCATTCGTCGGACCCTTGAAACGAACAAAGCACTCCTAGGAAAGCTGGCTTGGAGGTTTACTAAAGAGGAGGATGGTTTGTGGATAAAGGTCCTGGAAAGCAAGTATTGCACTGGCGGTTCCTGGAGAACTCTAACTGCTTCCCAGGTATGGCGTGGTATCTCTGTTGGCTTGAATCAAGTCGTTGCAAAGGGGGCCAAATGGATGTTGGGAGACGGCTTATCTATAGCTTTTTGGAAAGACAAGTGGTTAGGAGACACCTCTCTAATTAACCACGCTACTGTATCCGTGAATCAGATGGATCTGACGAGAACCGTGCGCAGTTACTGGACAGATGATCAGGGCTGGGACTGGTATCAATTGGATCGACTTCTCCCGCCGTCTGTGTTGCTTCAGATTGCGGCAGCGAGCCCCCTCTCCAGGGTTAGCAGTACCAACTGTGAAAGTGAGGACCTCCACTTGAGCGACGAGATTGGTTGGAGTCATTCCCAAGATGGGGAGTATACCATTGCTTCTGCATACAGAATGTTAACTGGAGCGGATGAACTCCTCTTATGCGAAGGAGGGGTATTCAAAAAAGTGTGGAAGCTTCGAGTCCAGGAAAGGGTGAAGTTGTTCATCTGGAAACTGCTGAAAGGTGGAGTCCTGAGCAATGAAGAGAGGTTTAGAAGACATATTGGCCATTCAGACGTATGTGGAGGATGCAAATACAGCACCGAAACGCTGTCCCATTTATTTCGTGACTGTTCCAAAACGAGATCTACATGGCTCTCCCTTCAAGCCGGCTACCATGTAGAGGAGTTCTTTACGTCCCAATTTTCCGCTTGGTTGCGAGGTAACATTCTTTCCAAAGCTCATTTTAATAATGAATTTTTGTGGAGTGAAATTTTTGCAGTAGGCATCTGGCGGATTTAGAAGTGGAGAAATGAAGCAATATTCACCGACAAGATGGAGGAGGGAGAATCGACACTTCATTATAAAAACCATACATAATTATAAGATATTGGTAAATCAAATGAAAATTAACCAACTGACAATTCATTATAAAAACCATACATAATTATAAGATATTGGTAATTAGTAAGATCTAATTGTAACTTTTGTAAAGGGCCTCCTAAAGTATTGAGACGGTCCTGCGTACACCATGTATTAAATATATGGTAGTTTATATAATTTAGTTCCAACACAGACAACAAGCTAGCAGGCTCCAGATGTTCTTTAGAAGAGGAAAGGTGAGAATCGACACTTTCTTCCATCTAGAGGTAAACAGAGATGTCCCTTTTACCTTTTGGGTCTGGCATCTGAGGAGAGGTTGAACGACAAACATCGAAGGAGATCTACCTATATGCGGACATAAACATGCTTTAACTTGATTGAAAATTTATTAAGGTGGCTATACAGTGTCCAAGTCTTGAATTCACCGTCGGTCTTCAACGCTTCAAACTAAGTACTATACATACTTTTTGCTATAATTTAGTTTATGACTAATAAAGGTTGCTTCTTGGAGGACGTTTTTTCCACCTATGAATTGAAAAGAGACACCATGTATACTTTTGTCTATATGATTTACATAACTTTCTTTTTATTTTATTTTCATTTCTTTTATTAAGATATGTTCATCTCGATACTATTTGCTTATCCTTTTTCCATTACTCAACCCTTTTTTTATTCCGACTTTTAGTTTCGGAGTATTGACGAGAGATAGATAGAAACCTAGATTCTCTTTATTTTGTGTCGGATTAGGACATATTTTCCTTGAAAAACTAAGTACGACAAGGCATAAGTTTTATTTTTAGAGGTGACATCAAAATTCTCGTTCGAAAGACCGGACTACACAAACAGGGCTAAGGGTTTACTGTTGGTTCACAAAAGTGTCATCAACTCCAATATATTAGGGTTATTAATGTAGTATACATGAGATGTAAAAATAAAAATAAAAGAAGGTCACGGGATACCTGACTAGAGCCTAATTCGGAGAATTACAAATCTAACCATGTTAGGGCGGGGCAGTGATTCGAGATTCTTCGGGCGAATGGTGTGGAGGCTTCTCATTAAGTTTGGGCATGGCGTTTTCTCCTGTTGCGGATTTGTGTGGTATATATATATATATATATCAAGATTTGGAGCTTGCATGGAATAGCGGTTACAAAAAGTCGTGATGGAAGTTGATTCAAAGGTGATGGTATTGCTGCTCGAGAAAGGGGTGGATACGATGCGCCGCCTCTTTAGCATGTTTATAAAGTGTCAAGACTTACTTAATCGGTATTGGAGGTAAAACTATTTCATGTTTTTAGAAAGGGAATAGGGTGGCGGATACGCTTTCCAAATTTGTCTTCTCATTAATATTGGTTTTCAAGTTTTTATCGATCCGTCTTTATGTATTAAGAAAATCCTCCTGGAACATATTAAAGGAATTTCTTTTCCTCGTATGCAATTCGCTACTTATGCACAAAGTTAGACTTTATTGATGAGACGTGCAAATGAAAGGAAAATAGTGATTTAGATATATGTTGAGAAAAAGATACTCTTTATGAACAATTCTATTTCTATAAAATATGGGTGAATCTTCATATAGAAAACAATGAAAAAAGATTTGATAAATCCACAACCACTAAATGTTGTAAATCATAATGCATATTAACATCATCAAAAAAGAGAAAAATCTACAAATTTCCTTGCATAGCCCTACAAAACTTTGATCTTTTAATTGATCCCACAATGCATTTTATGTTCTGGCATAAGGGAATGAATTGCATTGCATGCAGTGATGATCATAGCTTCAGGTTGAGATCCAGGATGCCTCCTACTTCACCACTTCCAGTAGAGTTGCAATACATGTTGATGGATGGTGTCTCTTTTTGCGACTTTATGGCCGGAAAGAAGCTAAATAACGACTTCTGATGGTTGAAGTCACTTTGTCCTTGTCCTGGTCTGGTACCCAAGTTTTCACCATTTTTAGGGGCTAGGGTTCCAGGTATTCTGTGATCCAGAATAGTAGATCTTGGTGATTTGACACTAGGGTTTTCCATGGTTCTCTTCAATTTCGCCAAGCACAAGGCATTAGATAACCAAATCAAAGGCAAAACTATTCATGCATTGATGAACCAAGTATTCATTGTTTTCAATGCTTACATGTGGAGGAGCAAGACTGAGAAAGTCTCCATTTTGATTCCCCGTTTCTTTGTTGGCGTTGCTACTAGGAAGAAGACGGGTCTCTCTGGCAATGCAAAGTGTAAAATATTACAGATTGCAAAGGGTAAAGGAAGAAGATATAAGAGAAAGCTAAAGAACAAACTGTAAGGTTGAGCCATCAGGATCATAGTTGAATAATATACTGTTTCCACATGAAGTGGATTCATTTGACCTCCTGGCAATTTTGTTATGGAAAGATGGAAGTGGCGGAGCTTCATATGGAAAATGATAAGGTCTCTTTGCACAACTCATCTACATACCACATATGAGCCATAGTTAATTAGAGATAATCACTTTACGCAGATCTATTCAAAGTGGGTTATGTCTCTCACCTTTTCTTGGTCAGGCCACAATGATGAAATATTGGTATAAAAGCTTTGGTCCAGAGAGGGTCCGGTTTGAAAATTATACATTGATGATGAAGGCATGTTCATGAGTAAAGAAGCGGAAGCTTGTGAAAACTGCAGCTCTCTTGTCATAATGTCAGGAAGAGGCATATTAGGGTTACTTTCAAAGGGTAAACTCATTGTTGGAGGTAGCAGAAATCCATGATCCCATCCTGAAGTCTCCTCATGACGATTCAATTCATAAGGATTCCACATTTTGCGCAAATGGGTTGTGTCATCGAGTGTTGGCACTGATGGCCATCCAACATCAAAGCCTCCTCCTCCCCCACCGTTGAAATAGAAGCTGTCGACGTTGGGAAGCGGAGGAGGTTGCCGGAGTATGGGGTTCTGAGAAGAAGA
The DNA here is from genome assembly GCA_033239045.1 of Fagopyrum esculentum. Lineage (NCBI taxonomy): Eukaryota > Viridiplantae > Streptophyta > Magnoliopsida > Caryophyllales > Polygonaceae > Fagopyrum > Fagopyrum esculentum. Next base: position 103,863,152 of record BSUD01000005.1, read on the forward strand.
AGAGGAGTGACTGGAGGAGTAATTGAGGAAAGGTGAAGGTAGAGTTGAAGAAGTAGTGGGTGATAGAGTACGAGGTGGGGATGTGAGGGTGGAGTTAGTAGAATCTTTGTTGTTTCGGAGTTGTTCGATCCTAATCTTCTCGAGTTGTGCGACGCCGAGCCCTCTTTGAGGTATCTTCTTTTGCTTTTGTTTCTTGGAACATCTGCCACCGCCATTGCTGCACATTTGATCAGGCGCATCAAAATTCATTTTGTTGATCAGTAGAGGTAAAACATGAGAAATGGAGTATATGCAGATTAGATGAGATGAGAAGAGAAATGGCGAGAAAAGAAGCGAGTGCAAACATAGTAAAAAAGAGAAAGTGAGATTCAAAGGTTGCTTGGTATCCGGCATCTAGATTGCACAAAAAAATCTCCGGCAAATTATGAGCGAACTTGGAGGAGAAAAACAACTCCCACAAGGATTGCCAAGTTTTGAGGTGTAAAGGAAAATGTTGAAATTTTCGAGAGATCAAAGCGGAGGAAGCAACCCTTGAATATCTGTAATTCTACAAAAATTCAGACTTGACCCACCTACCAAAACCCTAAAATTCTCTCCCCTTTGTCTTTTTGGTCTTCCTCTTTCTTATTTCTATTTCCTCCCGTCTTCCTTCCCATTCATGCTTCAGTAATCGTCCATTCCTTCTCTCACTCTCCTTATCTTTCGAAAGGTATACATTTATTCATCACAAAATCTCTGCAAATACTTCTCGACTTGTGGTATGCTTGTCTAATTTCAATTTTAGAGCCTCGAACTGATTTCATTCAGAAATTCAGAAATTTATGGCATCGCTTTCATTTTCAAACTCGTGATTTCATGACATATAGGGTGAACTCAAAGTTTGTGTAACTTCGTCAAAGGGTATTGCCGGATGATGAGCTCATTTTGTTCTCCCAACAATGAGGATTCGTTCTCTCGAGTTTTGTGCATGTGTGGATTATACATTTACAAAGTCGGGCAGGCTCATTTGGGTCTGACCCAACACGTATTTTGGTGGGACGATTATGGGTAAACATTTGGCTCGGGTCAAGTTATATTCAAGTTGGGTCGAAACCGGATCGGGTTGTATAACATTTTGATTCAGCTGGATTTTAGGTCGGACAATTTATCAGGTTGAATTTGGGTTACTAGGTTGGGACGGATGGGTCGAGTAACCCTTAGATATACATTTTTCTCAATTAAAATTTATAATAAACTACATAAAACCACCTTTTACTTACTCTTTCTTTTTTTTTTTTTTCACTTAACAACTTGTTATATTTTATATTCATTCAATCCCCAATAGTTATAATCTGTTAACAGTAAACCACCTTATTAACATTTCACCCAGGTATCTAGTTTTTCATCCAATATTAATGAGTCAACGCAAAAGTAATTAGGGCCCGTTTGGTTCAAATTCCGAAAACGGAAACGGAATGGAAACAAATTTAGTCCATATATATATCATTATTCATGAAATTTTGTGGAATCATTCCTTGCGGATTAATGCAAAATGCACTTGCTTCCCCATATTTTGTTACCCTATAGGGTATCAAAAGTAATCAAACTATACTCTATTTCCTTCAAACCACAAGGAATGATTCCACAAACTTTCATGAACAATGGTATACATATGGACTAGATTCGTTTCCATTCCGTTTCTGATTCCGGAGTTAAAACCAAACGGGCCCTTAATTACTTTGGAATACATACTATAAATATAGGATAGTTGAATGAAAATAAAAATAGAAGAGAGGTCCTGGTTAAGTAAATAAATGAGTAAATAAGAAGTGATTTTGTGTTATTTACTCTAAAATTTATGAAGATATTAAAATATTTTTAGGTTATGAACTTTATCGTGATTCAAATAAATTGGACTATATTTTTATGTGATCCAATATATTCTATTGGTCTCTTGGACGACTGATAATACTAGGGCTAATGTGGTTAATAGACTTTTTTGAGTTTTACTTTTAGTAACTAGGCCATTTAGTTTTTTAATTAGGTAAATATACCCCAAGTTTTTGTGTTTTCTTTCAAACTCTAAACACTCTTCTCTCAAGGGGTACATTTACTAAAACTAAAACTCTAAAAAACCTAGTAAATCAAATTGTTTCATAATACTATTGGTTATAATTTTCTATTGATCTATTATATTAATGTATTAAAACTAGAAATACTTTAAGAGTTAAAATGTCACCTCAAAGGTAATAAATAATTTTAAAATATCATAATAGATCGAAGACGTGCGTAATAAATAATAATAATAATAATTATTATTATAATAATAATAATAATAATAATAATAATAATAATAATAATAATATATTAATGATTGTACCATTAAACACTTGTTTTGTTGTAATTTTGTGCACTATATTTTTTTATTTGAAAATGGAGAAATAAAAGTTTAAAAGATTTAGATAATATGAAATAGAATATAATGTAAGAGGAATTTGCAATGTAATAACAATAAATGGTGTCCTATAAATTATTTTCGAATATTTGAACGACACTAACACATCCTTATTTGTGGTTAATTAATTTGATTATCGAGCAACCCGTCATATCGCTAACTAGTTATATATTAATGTTATATATTAATTAACTATTACCTTTTTGAAACTAGTGAAAAACACAATACAAATTATTTGACACTTTATTTGAATGTATCACTTTATTCGAATGTAATTATTCATCACTTTTTTCGAATCGGATAATAATCCGTTGATATTTGGTTGATGCGTTTGATCCAAATTCTAATTATGGTATGTGAAAACGGCTTTAGTCGGATCAGATTATTATCCGCGAATATTCGTGTTGCTTCGGGTAATCGGGTTGGGTTACTTCGGGCTATCTAGTCGGGTTATATCTGGATATCGGGGCCTATGAAGCTGGGTTACTTCGGACAATCGGATCATTCGGGTTGGATTACTTCGGACCATTTATTACTTCGGGTTAAATCGGTTGCAAATAGGATGGTTCCGGATATTCTCTTTTCTCAAAATTGGGGGTAGATCGGGTTCGGATTCGGTTTGGTGAGTTGGGTCAGTTGACGGCTCTAATTATACAGTGCATTTGTCATAGATTTTATGAAGTGTAAACGGGATAAATTTATAAATATGGTGGTCTGCAAAAGCTAGCAAATAATGGGAACCAAATACCCTATACGTAAGATAATTTGGAACATTTGTTATATATTTTGGAAGTGTGAACGACCTACAAAGCTTTTGAGTAATGTACGAAAGGTATATTCTTTAATTTGCCCAAGAAGACGGAAAAAAAATAAAGGCTCCCAATTCAAAAAGGTCTCAACATCATAATTACTTTGTTATACATAACCGACGATTCATTATCCTTGAAGATCTTTGGATCCATGAGAAGATCGAACTTTTTCCAACATATTTTAAAAATGTCGAGAGATAAGTGTATATATATATATATATATATATATGTTTGCAGTGTAGTTTGATGTGTATTAAAATGTGTTGAATGCATAGCAGTAGGCAGTAAGTAGTAGAGCAGTTGATCAAAGTCTCCTATCGGGTTATGTGAATGGCTCCATTTAGGTTTTGGGTCTTCCTCATCTTACTTGTTCATTCGCATTCTCTTGAGGAGGCATTTCCTAATGACAAAGGCTATGTGGTGCTCGAGCGAGCGAGGAGAATGTTCAAGGAGACTATGCAGAGGCGAGGAACAGCTAAGGATTATTGGGCTATTCCTGCTCGAGTGAGCCCCGGTGGTCCGGATCCTCACCACCATTGAACTAAGATAACCGAGATTAGGGTTTGAGAATCTTGAGGGAGACTACATGTTTTTTTCGCATGCTTTCAAATTATATGTTTAGAGTGGGAGAAGAAACGTTATATTTTGCATGACCAATTATTGCTCGTATTACAACTCATCCATATGCCTAATTTACTATTTCTCTACGATTGTCCAACAAGTGGCCTAAAGGTCATCAATTTACCTCGATTTTAATAGGGTTAAGGTTCGAAGAACAAGTGTGAAACGACCTTGAGTCAGTCATAATCTAAGTTTCACGAATGGAATATTACGAAGATGACTATCAAAGAAGATGTTCCTACAGGGGTCATCTAGATGTATCTAGATGTCTGAACTTAATATTTCAAGGTAGACATGTCAAAACTAGATATACCAATCTCGTATAAAACAGTCTTGACATTTACAAACCAGACTTGAAAGAAGAAGGTTATACTTGAGTAGTGTCATAGCCAATAGTGAATCCGTTTCAAGGATTACAAACCGGTACCCATTATCCCAAGCGGTTTTAGGACTATATGCCACACCCCAAAGCTCAAGCATTGGGATAGTATGTGTTCCTAAATTAACCTCAAACCCTTTATGTCATTCTCCTACATCATTCCTAATAATACCAGCAGTTGAAGCATGTCCATCACTTATCTTAGATCCACTCGTGTTGATTTCGGCAAATCCATATGGAGGGGGTTCTCATGCAACTACACAAACAATTTTGACTTTCCTTTGCTTGTTAATTTGGCATTTTGACCAAGTTGTGACATATTCTCTTGTTCTTTCTTGCACATACAACTTCCTATGTCTCGTATACATCTTGTCATTAAAAACTTTCTTTTTTCTCCACTTTCATGTCAATCATAGACCAACCGCAAATAGATCCTTCCACATAAAATTATTATTGAAAAAATAAGGGTCCAAAAGGTTACCTCAAATCCAAGTGGGAAAGGGGGTTTAGAAAAATCCTCTCTAAACCAATCAAATGTATGAGAAAACCACATCCGGAAAACCTCTTGGCAATCCCATATAGAGGTTCATATGATTTTGTTCCTTGTAAAGAGAAAGAACAATTATCGACAATGTATAGATGTTGGCAACTTCTTTCCTTTCTGAGTAACACTCCGCCCTTAACTAGCTTCCAAATAAACACCCACATCATCTCTTCAACCGTCAAATATTGCCAAAAAAAATCGCCCTTTGGAAGAGCTATTCCATTCTCATCATTGATGAGAGCTAGAGTTTTAGCCTCGAGTCTCATAAATAATTACAAGACCCGTTATAGTAGAGGGATTCGTAATTGAACCCGGGAAATACAATATCTCGCTTTGACGAATTATTTAAAAAACTTATGTCATTTGTCATGCATCATATTTGTTGTTAGATTCATGCATTACATCTCTTTTGATATGTTTTGTAATCCTATAGTGTAGTTATTGTTCATATTGCATATTGTGAAGTCTAATTTGGTTTATTTCGTGTTTCAAGAATTCGAGGTCATTTATGACACGTTTGTGCAAGAATATGAGAGTTTGATCTTCCTTGATGTCAGGAGCTGCATGAGAAGAACATGCATGACTGAACATCTAGAAATCAAATAGAACATCATCACATTAGACACCCAGATTAGGTCCAAGACGTCGAGATTTGAGCTTGCTACAACGAAGAGAGTGACATGGCCTTGAGACGGTTTGGCCACGGTCATGAAACGGGCAAGTTGCATATGATGTGACCTTGTTGTACCCATCTTCGCCCATGCCGCTTTGTTCTTCTTGAGTTTGTCTGCGAGGCGACCCAAGACACAAACTTGATGGGCTAAAACAATCTCGCAAAGGGTCATCAAATTGCATGACAAGCAAACATTTGTTAGTAAAATCGATGTTGGTAACAAAACTGATACGGGGTATTTTCCCGTGTAGATGGCCCAATCTTTTGACGCCTGAATTCATAGGAAAAGGAAAAATAAAAGAGAAACAAAAATGACACGAATAAAATAAGGGATGATAGATCAAGTTTGAACCCTAAGAAACAATCTGGAGGCACGCTACGACTCGATGACACGTAACACGCAACCAACGAAGCCCTGTATCACTCTTCTCGCTATTCCACACACAAAAAGGTGACAAAGACTCTAAAGCATCTAGAGGATTGCTTGTAGCTAATTTAAGCACCTTGCTTACGCCGTTGGCAAGCTAAACACACTCAAACAAGTCCAAGCGAGACAAATAAGACGTCTCTTACTCACGTTTGTTCTTCAACCTGTGAAGACGACGATAGACACCACAGGAGATAACACAACGTGTTTATCAAAATTGTATATATATTTCTGGATGAAAACCAATGAGGCACAACCTCCCTATATATATGAGATGTGCATCGAACATAACCCTAGGTTGGCCGTAAATTGCCTCCTAAATATCTAAAATATGATAAGATTTATCCCTAAGAAAATAATATAATAAGATCAGTCTTCTAGAAAGATTAGATCTTCTTAAACTAACTAAAATAGAATCTATATTCTAATAAGATAAGATATATCTTAACAGAAATAAAATTAAGATCAATCTTATAAAAAGATTATATCTTCTTAAGAAAAATAGGATCTATCTTCTAATAAGATAAGATCTTTTATGCTTCCCTATTATAAGACTTAATTTTATTCTAAAAGAAATAAAACTAGCATGGGCTGAAAATATGATTAAGGCCCAATAAATTATAACATATAATTAAACAAGTCTTCTATGGTATGGAAATAAAATAGAATGGATCTAGAGTGGCCCGTTCTTAGATCCACAAGCATGGACGGATTTCTTCACTTGCATGGTTGACCTTCCTCTCTTGCATGGATATGTATGTCCCTTCTACATGGTTGAGTTTACGTTTGTCCTAGATCCAGAATGTGGAGATGATCTCGTATGTGGGCCCAAGTCTTTTAGTGTTGGGGAGTTGAAGTTCTTCTAGAAATGTCTTCTTCTCCTTGCTAGTAGCCAGTGTATTCTCATGATTTGATACACTCGAGACCTCCTTGTTGGATGAGATCCATAATATGAAATCCTCCACCTCTCTCCAAAGGCATGTAGACCCTTCCTCTTCTCTCGGATGGCATGTAGGTCCTATGCATCCATACCCCTTCTCTTGCTCCTGATCTGCTCTAGATCCTACGAGTTGCTCTGCTCCCGTTAGCTTCGTAGCAGTTCTTTCAAGCTATCGATTTGGTCTTGTGCCTCCTTGAATCCTATAGAAAAAATTTTATGTCAAAAATGACCCTAGATGAGATCTAGCATCCAAATGGCGATCTTTGTGATCCTGGTTGTTGACTGATGTCTAGAGGTGGTTTTGGAGATGAGTATGTTCTTGAAGATGCTCCCGCATTATCCCCTCCTCCTTTGAAAGGACTTGACCTTGAATCCAAGCCTCATGCGTTAATTTGTCTAGGATCAGCTCTCGGGGTAATGTACGTAGGTGGAAAATAAGTACACCCATTCCATTAGCAAAGGCTATAAATGTAAGAGTCTTAGTCTTTGAGAGATCTCACGCCTGCGCCACAGCTGAGACGCAGGTGCTGAGTTGTGTTGAGCCTTGCCTGAGCCGCCCGTGCGGCCAGACCAGTCGAAGACGTGCATTCTGTTATCCAGCCGCCCCTGCGCCTGGTGTGCCACCGTCCCTGCGTGTGGAGCCGCCGCCCCTGCACCTCCCTGTGTCCAGCTCCTTCATCTTCCTTGTCACACAGGTGTGTCTTGTTCAGGGCTTGCCTAGGTTGGCATGGCCCCTTTCCTTTCCGAGTGTGAGTGTCTAGTAGCATGTTAGGCATGTGTTTAAGGATAGGATGATGATGTTTATGATATGCGCCGGTTATGGCTTTGAGGATTACTAAGTTATGAGGCTTATGAGTTAGTTATGATCCTTACGGATCCCTTGGGTCTAGGTGTGACCCTTTTGGTTGATAGGAGATTGATATATCTCTATGTCTTGTTATTAGGTAGTGTTGTTGTCAAGATTGAGGTTGATCGTGGTTGAGAGTATCAGAAGTTGAGGTAAGTCCGTAGGACTTACTTAGCTACCATCCTTATATTGGGTGTATGCACGAGTGGTGTGTGTTATATGCTTGATAGCATGCGATGTCGATTATAACCGACCTATGTTTTATTGATAGCCCCCTTGCAGTGGCAGTGATAACCTTTCCCTTTTATCCTGTAAGGAGTCTGGGAGGTTCTCTGACGTCAGGCCAGACCTGGTATATGGGAAGGGCAAATCACCACTCCCTTAGGGTACACGGGATGTGTATCGATACTACTTCAAATGGCTAGCAGGCCCAGAGACGAGGATGTTCCGTTCCTCGTGTCACATAGTTCATAAGTTGCAGGTTAATTCGGCGAAGAGTGAGGAAAACGTGTCACATAGTTCATATATATACGATTTGAGTGGATGACTTTATATAAAGATGATTAAAATGGGTAAATGTGTGACATCATGATGATGTGTTTATCTTTTATGACTTGTTCTTGTGCTTATGCATTACCTTATATATGTATGATTAGCTAATTGTTGTATACCGTGTTGTAGATGCCTTGCAGGATAGGAGAGCTGCAGAGGGATCCAGTAGGGTGACTAGCCGAGGACTTCCATACATTGGTGTTGCATGGGCTTTTGGGGTTATTTTATGCATGTGGTTATGTTGTTATTGTTGTGGTTGTGGTTTTACACTCGGTTATGGTTTTGTATACCCTTTTGTTATACAGTTACACCGTTTTATGTATTTGTTTTCATATCTGTCAATGCCTTGTTGTAAGGTCCAGTGAACTTGTTGTCAAGCTAGGGTCAAGATCCACTGTGAGATCCTAGCCCAATGTGACGCCCCGAGTCCCGCGGATTCGGGGTGTTACAGAGTTGGTATCAGAGCCTTAGGTTGACAACAATGACACTTGCTACGTGCATTAAATGTCGGATAGATAAATAAATAGAACCCGAAAGGGGTATGACGTTTTCAAAGGATTTCTGGTTTTAAAAGATGGGTATACAGTGTTTTGGGATAGAATGTACGGGAAGTCGTCACCTCTACCGTGGATCTCAACACTATAGATATGTATATATCTGTATTATGGATTATATGTGGATGTGTTATATATATATATATATATATATAGAGAGAGAGAGAGAGAGAGAGTATAGATCCTATGAGAACACCCCTAACGTGTATACATGAGAACAGATTCGTAATTATTATTAGTTTTATTACGAAGGTGCCATATCGTTTAATGTATTATTCGCAGTTATTGTTGGTTGAGGGGATTATTCGTAGTAATTGTTGGATTCCTAATTATTATTATTACTAGTTATTATTAATTATGATATCTACTCTAAATCTCAACCCTTAATACTCCCATCCAACGGTGTACGATTGTTCTCATGTATACACGTTAGGGGTGTTCTCATGGGAACCACACCCTATATATATATATATATATATATATAGAGAGAGAGAGAGAGAGAGACCAGGGTTGGAGGGTGGTCGTAGATCACCTGAAAGCGAAATATTGAAGTAGATAAGAAAGCGAAGAGTTGGAGTAGATAAGAGACCTTGCACCCTCCCCAGGCTGGGACCATAGGTATAGGAATCAATCCACTGTCTCGTTGCCCGAGGAATCAGTTACAGTAGAGCCAAAGGCAGTGAATTGTTGTATGTTGCGTTCGGGAAGGATGAATCGCTTCCGAAAAGGAATATTGTATCTCAAGAAAACCCCCACTAACACAAGCCTTGTGGTCATAGATGAGGCGTTGCTTAAGCCAATAAGATCGAAAAGGCTATCTCCGCGTGGCTAAAAATAGTGCGGCACTTTCCTTCAAGCAGGAAGGATGCAAAGTAATCAAAGGGAAAGCTAGACCTCGAGTGAGGAAAGACGGGAGCCACTCTAGTGACCTTTGAAAAGGGTCTGTACTAACCTTACCAATTATTACTACCTAGTGCCCAAACTGATTAGAGAGTTGTTGAATAAGAAAATCGGTTGTTTACAGTTACATCAAACAGTAAAGAAGAGCAGTCGTGTGGAAGATCTTTCTTCGGCCTTTGCTTCCTCTTCTTAGCCTAGCCGCTTCTAGGTAAGGAGAAATAAGTGAACCCTAGCGGGAAAAAAGGAACCGAATATAACAATAACAAGCAAGACCAAGGTATATGACCAAAAAGGCCTTGTCTGGAGTCGAACCAGCACCTCTGGGAAATTTTTTGAATCCCAGCGAACTACCATTTCTTCTAAGCGTGACTTTGTTCACCCGATTCGTCATGCACAAGAAAAGCAAAACTAACATGACTACATCCGGTCGCGTTTCCGCTAAAACACTATAATCCCCACTAAAAAAACTTATTTCTTAAAAAAAGATTTATCTAACATAGGCGGGGCCACCTTCTTTGAGCCCTTGCCTCACTAGACCTAAGGAGTTGAGTGCTCCTTGTTGTTCGGATCTTGCCGGATCTATACGGGTAAGCCTAGCAATAGGCGGAGTTCCTTGTCTTTGAAGTGCGATAGGAACTCTCCATATAGAAACGACCCCCTTCCGTTTTGCTCAAGATTATAAATATATAGGTTTAAAGTGCCTTCCATCATATGCTTTTGAAAGGGATGGCGCATTGAATTGAGAGGTTCTACTTTTTCTTCCAAAAAATCAAAAATAGCCTCTCGTAGATCACGATAAGGTGATCTATTTATTAGATCGGCAATGTCGGGCTTGGATATAATTGCATTGAAAAGGCAATTTTGTATCCGAACCTTTTTTGTCATTATATCCACTTCGAACAATTCGTTCGAGAGGTTTATAAAATAATGGTTCGGATTGACCGAAGTCGCCAACAGATCTCTCACTTGGCGCTCGTAGTCCCCCTAGTTGAGTTGGGGCGGTAGTCCATGAGCCAATTCGGACTCAAGATCTCTTATCCGTTGAAATAGATTGATTTCTTCCGGTGTGGATTGTGAATTTGGAGCATCGGAAGCTGCAGAGGAAGACCAAGATTCAAGAAGCACATCAATCTCTCGGGAATATTCAATCCAGGTAGATGCAGGTCTGGAGTGGGTCACGACTTCCCCACTCAATACATTTAAATAACCAAAATAAAATAAACTACATATATGAGAGATCAAGTAAAGGCGCAGAGATGCGCAAAATAAATAGATTAAAAATACAATAAAAATCTTAAGAATAATGAAAACATACCTATATTTAGAATGCTTCCAAACAGACGAAAACCATCCAACCAGAAAGCACCAGCAAAGAATCAAACCAAAAATAAGCACAAGATTCAGAGTCGTTAGTTCTGCAGCTCTGGGATAAAATGCCATGATTAGATCTTTATATGTTTTGGCCACGTCCGTTTCCGCTCCGAAGAGGAAGGTTTGGATCTTTCAATCTTATGTCGTGAGGGATGTGACTTATGTTAGGTCCATAAAATACCACAGCTTTTGGTGTTCTATGGTTTACCTCCAAATAATGAGTAGGTAGTTCGATCTGATGGATTCTTCTTCTCATAGTAAACCGATGGGAGGATGCAGAGCAATAGAGAAAATGACTATAAAAAGAAGAGTTGTAAACTATAGGACTTCTTGTTCGAGTAGGAAGATCTCGGTTTTTATCGTTCCTTCTCTTCTTCGATAAGAATAGGGATTTAAAATTATAAAAATTTCTCTTCATTCTGTTGTGCTCAGTGAAGGAACTGCCTAAGCATACTTTTTCGGATCCAAACTTCTTTGTTCTTTCTAAGTCTTTTTCTTGCATAGAAGAACGTAACTCTTGCAAAAACCGGGATTTTAGTAGTAGGCGACATCCCTTCTTAGTTTTGAGTAGGCGGAACCATTCTTTTTTGGTTCTTCTCCACATTCTTACCGGCAAGAATTTTCCTATTATTTTTTCAACTGATATTTTGATATAGAAAAATCTCCTTATTTCTTCACCGCGGGTTCTCGCGTCATTTTCTGGAAAAGATATTATATCACCGTGGGACACTTTAAAATGAGTTATTTTTACTATAAAATGATTCACACAAACTTTTCGATGACTTATCACCTAACTTATAAGGCTATATATACATAGCCTTATAAGTTAGGTGTGCATACCCCACAGATGGCTCGGACTAGAGCAACTTTTGATGTGGGCCGGGGTAGAGGTAGACCACCTCTTCCTCCGGGAGTGATAGCACAAGGACCAGTTCCCGCTGCTGATCCACCGGTGGTGGAGGATGTTCATGAGGAGATTGCTGAAAGCATCATTCTTGAGACTAGGAGCGTGGATATGGGAGACAACGGTCATAGCGAGTCCAGTCAGATGACTCGGATCGTGTCTCTATGAGGGGACTAGAGTTCACTGCATAGATCAGACGACTAGAGGAGGCTGCCAGAGCGGGTAAGACGTGCCCCGGATCTGCCAACACAAGAGGGATATTTTGAGATGTCCCATGGAGCTACTCAGGTGCCAGTTATGCCGGCACACGCTGTTGAGACTATTAGAGCTCTAGAGGAGTATAGAGGGCCTCGACAAGATGCTTGGTTGAAGGCATTTTATCAGTTGGGCATACCACCTTTCTCCGGGAAGGTGGGTTTGGAGACAAAGATTTGGATTGGACTTGTGGACTTGGCTCTTGAGTCTATCAGATGCCTAGAGGACAGACGGATAGAGTTAGTCCTGACTATATTCCGTGACCTAGCTTATCAGTGTTGGAGGACCATGTAGAGTCGAGCCACTAGTTATGATCAGATGAGGAGCATGATTAGAGAGTGTTTCTGCCCTGCCTCACTGAGGAGGGAGAAACTACAAGACTTTGTGGAGGCAGGCTTTGATGATGTGCCGATAGTAGATGCCATAGCCGCTTCTAGACGGAGCTGGCACTATTGGGTCCAATTGCACCTTCTGAGGACCATCATGTGTATCTGTTCTACCGTTGACTGAGGGAGAGTACACATTCCTACATGGCGGGATTCCATTGTGAGTCTTTGACAAATTATCAAGACCGGGCCTCAGCTTATGAGCGTGAGCGGGCCAGTCAAAGGAGGACTTCTCAGACGGGACGGTCTGAGAAGAGACAACGGACTGGGCAGACCAGTGGTGTTAGTGGAGCTTCAAGTTCTAGGTGGAGTCAAAGACGCCAGAGTTACCCATCCTCTGCATCAGTTGTAGAGAAGGGACGACAGTGCTTCAACTGTGGCGATCTTGGTCATCTACGACCAGAGTGTACGAGGCCGCCAGTGACTTGCTTCACTTGTGGCAGACCAGGTCATAGAGCTACCTTTTGTAGGCAGGGTAAAGCTACATCACAGCAGGGTTCTTCCCCTGCTAGTGTGCCAGGAGACGGACAGAGGCCACCTCAACAACAAACACAAGGACCGCAGAGAGTCCCAGATTGTCCTTTTACTCAAGGATCTGCTCCCGGGCCGAGTAGAGGTAGAGGTCGTGGTGGGAGTACCACTAACACCAGAGGAGCCCAGGGTAGAGTTTACGAGTTGAGGAGTGTAGAGGAGCCACCTACACCGCCTGCTACAAGTACCATTATGCTTCATGGTTTACCTGCTAGAGTTTTATTTGATACAGGTGCTACACATTCCTTTATTTTTGATGTATGTGTTAAGCGTCTGAGTTTAGCTACGATAGAGGGGATACCCTTTATTATAGGGTAACCTGATGGTAGTAGAGTCAGAGGCACCCGCGAGATACGTGGTTGTCCATTCGTTTAGGGACTTGAGTGTTGCTTGTAGACTTCTTTGTCATGCCGTTGGTGCATGAAGAAGTCATTTTGGGTATGGATTGGATGCGTAGACATCGTGCTGTGTTAGATGTAGGTAGGAGGATTGTGACAGTCTCTACCGAGTTAGGTCAAATAGAGGTCTTCCGAGGTTGGGACCTTGGGAAGACGGGTTCTGTCATCAGTGTAGTACGAGCAGCGAGATTGATAGCACAAGGATGTGATGCCTTATGGTGTTATGCCATGAAGGATAAAGAGAGTCCAATATTAGAGGATATTCTAGTGGTTTGTGAGTTTACATATGTGTTTGCTGAGCCGTCTAGTTTGCCTCCTCAGAGGAGTGTGGAGTTCAGCATCGAGTTGGAGCCTAGTACGAGACCGATCTCAAAAGGCCCCATATCATATGGCGCCTGTCGAGATGTTGGAGCTGAAGAAGCAACTTGAGAAGTTCACTGAGAAGGGCTTCATCTGCCCTATCGTATCCCCGTAGGGAGCACCTGTCCTCTTCATGCGGAAGAAGGACGAATCGTTGAGATTATGCATCGACTACAAAGAGTTGAACAAGGTGACTATCAAGAAAAAGTATTCACTACCCCGTATTGATGATTTGTTAGATCAGCTTCAGGGAGCGACTGTGTTCTCCAAGATTGATCTGAGCTCAGGATATCACTAGTTGAGGGTGAGAGAACAAGATGTGCACAAGACGGCATTTTGGACCCGATATGGACACTACGAGTTTGTAGTGATACCATTTGGGCTTACGAATGCCCTAGCGGTCTTCATGGAGTTGATGAACAACATTTTCATCGACTTCCTGGATCAATTTGTGGTAGTCTTCATTGACGATATCCTGGTGTACTCTCGTAGCAGAGAGGAGCATGCAGGACACTTGAGGATTGTGATGCGAGTTTTGCAGGATAGAGAGCTATACGCCAAGCTCTCTAAGTTCGAGTTTTGGGTGCTAGAGGTAGCATTCTTGGGTCATATTGTCTCCGCCGATGGGATCAAGGTCGATCCGGCGAAGATCGAGTCTGTAGCAGCGTGGATGACACCGATGAACGTCAAGGAAGTGCGTAGTTTCCTTGGCCTATCCGGCTATTACTGACCCTTTGTGGAGGGATTTTCTATGATTGTCCGTCCACTTACGAGTCTGCTGAGGAAGACTACCCGATTTGTATGGTCTGAGCAGTGTGCCCAAAGTTTTGAGGAGTTGAAGAGGCGTTTGACTTCTGCTCCTATCTTGGCACAACTAGAGGGTTCTGAGGATTTTGTGGTATACAGTGATGCATCCAAGCTAGGCTTGGGATGTGTGTTGATGTAGAGGGGCAGAGTGATTGCATATGCATCTAGACAGTTAAAGACGTATGAGGAGAACTACCCGACTCATGATTTGGATTTGGCAACGGTAGTTCATGCTTTGAAAATTTGGAGATATTACCTGTATGGTGCTACATGTAAGATCTTCACAAACCATAAGAGTTTGAAGTATATTTTTACGCAGCGGGAGTTGAATAACCGCCAATGTAGATGGCTCGAGTTGATCAAGGACTTTGACCTTGAGATTCTGTATCATCCAAGCAAGACGAATGTTGTCGTCGACGCCTTGAGTAGGAAGGTGCCTCGAGAGAAGGCGATTGCGAGACTGACAGTCCAGCCTCAACTTCAGAGAGATCTAGCTTGGCTAGAGTTAGACATCCAATTTCCTAATGAGGATGCCCAGTTGTACACTTTAGAGGTTCTACCTGATTTGTTGGGTGAGATCCAACAAAAGCAAGGGACTTGCCCGACCCTGATGAGGATTAGAGAGGATGTCTCGTGATGAGGCACCACAGTTCTCCACAGGAGCAGACGGAGTGATGAGATTCCGCGACTGTGTTTGTGTACTTGCTGATGCAGAGACGAGACAGAGGCTTTTACAAGAGGCTCATTGTACACCTTACTTAGTACATCCAAGTACAAGTAAGATATACCATGATGTGAGACGATCATATTGGTGGAGAGGGTTGAAGCCCGATGTAGCCAAATTTGTGGCACAGTTTGCGACCTATCAGCAGGTCAAGATAGAGCATTGCAGACCTTGAGGTGAGCTCCATCCACTGCCAGTATCGCAGTGGAAGTGGGAGGATGTCTCCATGGACTTTGTGACGGGATTGAGGCCCAGTAAGAGTTTTGATGCTATATGGGTTGTGGTTGATAGACTAACGAAGACTGCACGTTTCATCCCTATTCGGAAAACGTGGCCAGTGACTAGATTGGCTGAGGAGTACACTAGGCATATAGAGAGACTCCATGGTGTATCGTGGGCGATTGTCTCAAATTGAGATGGGCGATTTACCTTGAGGTTTTGACAACAGATTCAGATTGCTCTGGGGACGAGTCTACACTTTACGATTGCATTTCACCCTCAGACAGATGGTCAGTCAAAGAGGACCATCGAGACCCTTGAGGATATGCTACGAGCTTGTGTATTGGATTGGGGACGAGTCTATACTTTACGACTACACTTTAAGAGCCTTAGTCTTTGAGAGATCCCGCGCTTGTGCCACAGCTGAGACACAGGTGCTGAGTTGTGTTGAGGCTTGCTTGAGCCGCCCTTGCGGCCAGACCAGCCGTCCAAGCGCCTTGTCTGATCCGCCCCTACGCCACCTGGGTTTGTTGTTCGCTCCAAACGGTGTGTGCAAGCTTTAAATTTATATCCCAAGAAGTATGCTTAAAACAAGGATGCGAACCCGCAGTGTACGGATCAATTTTAGTAAAAAGCAAGAATTTCGGGGTGTCGATCTCAAGGACTTAGGTGTAAAAAAGCAAGTATAGGTTGTCAATGCAACTAATAACCACAAAAGCGATTAAAGCAATGAAAAGATGATAATAAGGTCAAATAAGAGGAATATGCAAATTCTAGGGATTAAAGTATCTAGTTGTGGTTCCGACTCAAGATCTAAAGTAAAGTAGACAAAGCTGAGATTTTGCAAAGGGAAAGTGTTTCTAAAGTGTGAACAGATTACCGGGTAAGTATCACTACTCACTATCCCAAACCAAAACCTCCTATTACCGGGTAAGTCTCAAGGTACTAAGGAAAGGAATTATAATCTCAAACCAACACACCAACTAAGGGAATAGAATCAACCTTTACCGGGTAAGTCTTAGGCTAACTCACAAAGATGGGATGAAGGCATACTCAAACCCTAATAAAGGATAAACCTTTATTACCTACACTTATGATCATGGGTAAACAAACAAAGGAATCACCGGGTAAGTCTAATTCTAGGCTTGCATTGAACCAGGAAAGGTGTAATAAGAATAGGATTTGGCAAACTCTAACACTTAACTCTCAGTTACGGATCAGAAAAGGTCATCTCGGTCAGTCAAGTTCCACCCCGGCCGAGATGTTCATCGACTGAACGAGGTTTTCTAGGGTTAAGGATAAAGACTCGAGCTTTCAGGGTCCTACCGGGATTAAGATTATTCTATCATCGTCTTTCCCACAACTTTCAGCCAATCACCCTAGAATCGCACAAAGGAATTAACCACTCATCATCATGAAAGCAATAATCAAATATATGGAAAGGAAATAAATATTTGAACACAAAAACCTTAAGAACAAGGCTTCAATAACTGAATCAAATATCAAACAAATCAGCGTTCCTTGGATCACAAAATCCAACAAGACAATCAAACAAAAGGGAATCTAAGAAAGTCTTACAAATCCCCTCAAAAGCTATACCCGAACTATCAATCCTTCCTTGATTGATCTTCAATCTTCCTTCCTTTCTTCAAAGCTTCTAGAAAATCCTCTCTTTGCTGGTTATTCTCAGCCTCCAAGCATTGTTGAACTTGTAGAAAATCCAACCCTTTTTATAGGAGAATTATCTTTCAAAGATAATAATATCTTAAAAAGATAATTTCCTAATAAAATATATCTTATCTCCAAAATAAATCTCCCAAATATATGATCTTCCTTCCAGAAATCCAGCCCAAAAATATAAGATCTCTCCTTCCAAAAATAAAAGATCTCAGCCAAATAAAATATATCTCGCCGCGTCAGGGTGTTCGCCTCGGTCGGGGCGTTCCTCTAGATCACCTCGGTTGAGGTGGTACTATAGTCTATAGCTAACCGAGGTGAATCTCAGTTGAAATGTGAAATCTCTCAAATCTGGTCCAAAGTAAATCTTCTTTGTTAATTCCTTGCTCCCTGAGTTCTCTTTTAAGCTCCTGAATGTAGCTCTATGACTCCTTTGCTCCTTAGCTCCATTTCGATCCAAAATGTGCCATTTTACCTACGATTACAACGAAACTTGGTGTAGACCTCGATTCCCGTAAAGGTAGATGAAACGACAATATAATCACATAATATAGATTCAAACATGCAGATTATTGAAGATAAAACGTCTAAACAAGTCCCAAAATATAGACTATAATACATGTTATCATTTACCCCTGCGGATTCTGGTGTGCTGCAGCCGGAATTTTTGACCCTTGACCCGTGTTTCACCCTTTCTTCTCCTATAAGTATCTTCTTTTACCTCCTGGTGAGGGTTTTACCTTCTTCAAGCTCCATCTTCTCTCCTTACGCTCTTCTTCTTCCCTTCTTCTCCTTTGGATCTTCTTCTTGATTCCTTCTTGTTTTGAAGAGAGTTTTGTATGGCTTTGGTTGTTGATGATGTTGATGGTTGTTGTTGTGTTGTTGAGAGAGCCAACCATGGTGGTGGTGGAAGGTTTCTTCCTATTTTACAGCTCAACTTAGTATGTCTTCATCTTCCTCTCCTTTCTTTCTTCTTATTTTCTTTTCTTCCTTCTTAGCTTAGGATTCCACAAGTTGAATCTTGTGATGAGCTTTCTAGGCATGTGTTGATGTCTATATGTATGTATTTGTATGTGTATGGATGTTGGATGTTGAAGAGGTGTAGAGAGACGAGTAAAGGATCGAAGAGAAGTAGAAGACGTGCATTTGTTGTCCAGCCGCCCCTTCGCCCGCTCAGGGATGCCCTTGCGCCTGGTGTGCCACCGCCCCTGCATGTGGAGCCTCCGCCCCGCGCCTCCTTGTGTCCAGCTCCTGCGCCTTCCTTGTCACGCAGGTGCGTCTTGTTCAAGGCTTGCCTACGTTGGCATGGCCCTTTTCCTTTCCGAGTGTGAGTGTCTAGTAGCATGCTAGACATGTGTATGAGGATAGGATGATGATGTTTATGATATGTGCCGGTTATGGCTTTGAGGATTAGTAAGTTATGAGGCTTATGAGTTAGTTATGATCCTTATGGATCTCTTGGGTCTAGGTGTGATCCTTTTGATTGATAAGAGATTGATATATCTCTATGCCTTGTTATTAGGCAGTGTTGTTGTCTGGATTGAGGTTGATCGTGGTTGAGAGTGTCAGAAGTTGAGGTAAGTCCGTATGACTTACTTACCTACCATCCTTATATTGGGTGTATGCATGAGTGGTGTGTGTTATATGCTTGATAGCATGCAATGTCGATTACTACCGACCTATATTTTATTGATAGCCCCCTTGCAGTGGCAATGCTAACCTTTCCCTTTCATCTTGTTAGGAGTCTGGGAGGTTTTTTGACATCAGGCCAAACCTGGTATACGGGAAGGGCACATCACCACTCCCTTAGGGTACACGAGATGTGTACCGATACTACTCCAGTTGGCTAGCAGGCCCAGAGGCGAGGATGATACGTTCCTCGTGTCACAGAGTTTCATATATATATATATATATATATATATATATATATATATATATATAGTATAGATCCTATGAGAACACCCCCTAACGTGAGAACATGAGAACAAATTCGTAATTATTATTAGTTTTGTTACGAAGGTGTCATATCGTTTAATGTATTATTCGTAGTTATTGTTGGTTGAGTGGATTATTCGTAGTTATTGTTGGATTCCTAATTATTATTATTCGTAGTTATTATTATTTTTGATATCTACTCTAAATCTCAACCCTTAATAATCACATCCAACGGTGTACGATTGTTCTCACGTTAGGGGTTGTTCTCATGGGAACCACACCCTATATATATATATATATATATATATATATATATATATATATATATATACGATTTGAGTGGATGACTTTATATAAAGATGATTAAAATGGGTAAATGTGTGACAGCATGATGATGTGTTTATCTTTTATGACTTGTGCTTGTGCTTATGCATTAACTTATATATGTATGGTTAGCTAACGGTTGTATACCGTGTTGTAGATACTTTGCTGGATATGAGAGTTGTAGAGTGATCCGGCAGGGTGACTAGCCGAGGACTTCCGTACATAGGTGTTTCATGAGATTTTGGGATTGTTTTGTGCATGTGGTTATGATGTTGTTGTTGTGGTTGTGGTTGTACACTCGGCTATGGTTTTGTATACCCTTTTGTTATACAGTTACACCGTTTTATGTATTTGTTTTCATATTTGTCGTTTCCTTGTTGTAAGGTCCAGTGAACTTGTTGTCAGGCTAGGGTCAGGATCCACTGTGAGATCCTAGCCCAATGTACGCCCTGAGTCCCGCAGATTTGGGGTGTTACAATAAAGCCTTTGTTTTATAATTTGAATGTCTCATCTCGGAGTGATGAGAATTCATTCTTCAATTGGTCCACTAGAATGCCTACTTTAGAGATTAATAGTTTAATGTTACTTAGAAACATTAAACTACAAGGATACCCCTCAAAATTAACCCTGGTGCATAAGGTGTGACAGTGAGTTGTTGCGTGAGTCCAAGGAATGTCCTAGTAGACATCATAGAGTAACCACATATTCTCTATTAAAGCATTCAATAGTCTCATGTCTTGAATGTATGTCAGGAATTCCTTGAAAACAAACTTGAAGATCGGACAGTCTGCTCTTGTGTAGTGAAGGTTCCTGGCGGGTGATGTATCATCTAGATCCATAATGAATCTTGGATTCCCGTTCAGCGTTTGTTGTATTGCCATGAGACCATGTCTGGTATCTTCTTCCGTGTTTGTCCCATTTTTTCTCTTTTTATAGTAACGTGCTACTTCTTTGGTGTTCATTGGTTTTAGTACAAGGTATTTTCCCTTGTAGGTGAAAGATTACATGTTTGTACGATCCGGTGTTTAACTTTCCGATTGTATTGGCATGGTTGCCCTACCAGAATATGGCCGACTTACATATGAGCAATGTCACATAGAATTGTGTCTTGGTATGCTCCTATTTTGAATGGGACATTGGCCTATCGTTTGATTTTCAGCTCTCCACAATCATTCATGCATCCGAACTTGTAAGGTCAGGGATGGTGGTTAGTAGCGAGTTGTAGATTCTAGACAACATCAACATTTATGAGGTTGCTACAACTTCCACGATCAATGACCATGTTGCAAACTTTTCCTTGGATTGTGCACCTAATATGGAACAAGCTTTCCCTCTGATTGTCTTTGTCCTTGCGAGGAACGATGCTCAAAATTTTCAGGTTAACTAGATAGTCATTTCCAAAAAATGGTATATACAAGGTTGTTGCAAGGGCCAGGGTTTGAAGTTCTTTGGTTTGTTCCTTTGTTTGGGCCGGTTCATCTACTTCTATTTTGATTTCTAGTGGTAATCCTTCCTCAGCACAACAAATGAGTTCATTACTTAGAACCGGAATTTGGGTTGTTCCGGTTCTTTAAGTGTTTTATTCTTTACTGCGTTGGTGAGTAGACATGTTCCCGACTCAAATTCTCTTCAGACTCATCTCGTTGATAAAGGAGCTTATATTCTTCTTCTTGTTCGGATCCCGACTCATATTGTCCTTGCTGATTGAAATTGAGCATATGTTTGTTGGGATAGTCCCTCATCATGTGTCCCTTTCCTTGAAAACTTAAAGCATGTGATGTCTTTAGCCCTAGCTGGGTTTGTAGGGATATTTCTCAGAGACGTAGGATTCAGAATTGGCGGTGTTGTGATGGTCAGACTACTTGACGGGGTGCTGATTTCTCGTGTCAAAATGTTTTTTTCAAGATGGTAAAATCATCAAAGCTTCAATTTCAAGGATAGATCATGCAATAACCAAGTTAAGAACGATGATTATAGCAAGAAATTATACTTTAGGTTGATTAATAGTAGTAGGAACAAAGATTTGAGAGTTAGGGAGAGTAGGGTGATACGAGATACCGAAGAGATAAGTGAGAAAATGAGCTTAGTCGGGCTGTTTTTATAGCCTTTGGTTGTGTCCAAAATACGGTTTAAGAATATATATTATACGTTCTGGAGCTTGGACATATATGAATTATAATTTGAGGCAAAAATCCAAAGGTTGTATATTACTTGAACGTAGGCCGTATATCCTTGAATGCTCCTTTACCAGGAATGGGTGAATACGGCTTAAGGGAAAATCCAAGATATATGGCTTAAGTGAAAATAAATTAAGGTCTGGAAATCGAATAATGTTTACACATACCCCGTATTAGGATTTCTTCATAGGTCGTATTCTCTTCAAACCTTCCTCAGATGTGGGGGAAAATACTGTATAAGGAAAAATTGTGGATACGATTTCAAGCAAAATTACATAAGGTTTACAAGCCGTATACACCTTTTACTCAAACCGTATATGGTTTGCAAACAAACCGTATTTGATCCCGTATTTGCTTCCTGGATCACTTCTCTACAAATTCTTCTTGTGGAGTTTGGTAGTTGCTTTCCTACATGATATTCAGTGAAATTCTTAGACCAATAAAGGGTTCCTAGATAGAAATGAAAACAAAAATAAAGAACGTAAGGGAAAGAACGATCAAACTCATGTGTTGCCTCCCATGAACCACTTACTTACGGTCTTTAGCTTGACCTAATCCCGATCAAGATGGATGTTCATCAATGCGATACTTCCAATGTAGAGATTTATAATGTCATGTTCTTGGCTTTCTACGGCATACCCCATACTTATTCATGAAGATCAAGGGGTCTTTTCTCTCATCATCATGAGCTTCCACCTTGAATATGCCTTCTTTGAAGGGAATACGGTTTGAGGCTAAGAGAAATACGGTTTAACGCAAAACAAAATACGGTCGGCAACCCGTATTGCTCTTGTTCTTAAACAATATTTGGTTGAAACTTTGCTTTGGAGCTGTTGAAAAATACAGTTTGAGTAGTAGAGGAATACGGTCTTGAACACAGTCTGAGTGAAAAAACAAATATAGTCTGGAAACCGTATATGTGCTTAACACATAGGCCGTATAGTTCTCATCTCTTAAGATGTTCTCGATGGTCGTAAGGAATGGTTCTTTTTTAGCTTCTTCCAATCGTTGGGCTTGTTAATCAACCTTTTCTATCAATAAATAATGATTCTGGACAATAAGTTCAACCTTGGTCTCATATTGACGAGCTTATTTCCCTGGACACCTAGAGATTTTCCAACTTCACAAATATTGGAAGCTATAGAAACCCGAGATGCTACAAGCTTCTTCAACAATTGATCCATGAGGGGTTCAATGAGTTCGGGTGATGGCTGCTTGTATGGATAACAATAATAGTCCATCTCCTTTATCTTTTAGGGTCTTAACCTGCGATACAAAGATGAAAAGGAAATAGAGATCACAGGTAACAAGAAACTTAGTATGGATGATAATAACATTTGCTCTTTATGATGGTTTCTTCACTTGTTTTCTTCAGTTCTTCTTTCTCCAACATAGATCTACTTTGGAACTTCGATCCTCGGTCAATATAGATTTCTTTTATGATGTACTCGACCTTAGGGAGGATTGAAACTCATACTCTGTCATTCTTTCATCGTTTTCGCTCCACAAATGGCTCCGAATGCCTGAAATACAAAATAGACCTAAGTAAATACCACAACTTGTAATAGGAAGGATTTATGCTCTATATAAAAAACAATCATGCCAAATGGGATATGAAATGCATGACTATGATGACTAAAGCACGTATGTTTTGGACTAATCAATCACAAATACTTACAAGACTCAAGATATGTAACAACCCGAATTCATTGGACTCGGAGTGCCACGGGGCTAGGACCTCACAATGGGTCCTGATCCTAGCCTGATAAAAAGTTCACTAGATCGTACAACAAGGCACAAATATATATTAAACAACCTTTATACACCTGAAATATCAAGTATCATAATATATACAAAACCCCACAGTCGAGTACAAAACAACATCATCATATAAGTACCCATCCCAAAACCCATAATGTCCTATATGTACGGAAGTTCTCACCTGATCACTACTCCAGATCACTCTGCAGTCCTCCTATCCTGCAAAGGATCTAAAACAAAAAATGAAACCGTTAGCTAACAATTCATATATAAGTTCATGCATAAGCGCATACACACGTCAAAATCATAATAAACACCAAGCATGCTATCACACAATTCCCGTTTAATTATCTTTATAACGTTATACATACAAAACCATGTTTATGGTTGTGACACGAGAAGTATATCACACTCGCCTCTTGGTACTATAGCCATCTGGAGTGGAATCAGGCGCACTCCTTGTATACCATATGGAGTGGTGAAGTACCTGACCTCAGATGACCTCTCACACTCCCTCAAGAGAAATGAGAAAGGTTATCACCGCCCACTTCAAGGGGGCCAATCATACGTCGGTAATAATCAATATCGCATGTTGTAAAGCACATAACAATCACCACTCATGCATACTTCAAATATAGGAATGCAGCTAAGTAAGTCCTATGGACTTACCTGAATCACAATATCACCTCAATCACGATCAACCCTCCAAATCCCGTAGGAATTAGCACTGGCTAATAACAAGGCATATGAAATGTATCAACCTCGTATCATCAACTAAAAGGATCACACATAGACTCAAGGGATCCATACGGATCATAAACATCGTATAAACCTCGAATATCATACTAAACTTCAAAAGCCTCATTAGTGAATACATCATCATCATGATATCATTATCTACTCACATTCATACATCCTAGCATGCTTCTAAACCCAAGCCAAAGACAAGGAAATGATTGGAACATACCAACACTTGGTAAGTTTTGAAAGGAGGCGCACCCGCAGAAATGAAGGGGCACGGGGACGGTGACAAGCATGGGCGCCGCGACAGCAAAAAGGGGAAGGCGTTAGGGCAGTGATACAACTCTAGCCACGGGGGCAACGATGGCAAACCACGGGGGCATTTTCGTGATAGAAGATAGCTCTCAAGAGTTGTTTGACAAATCCACTCTCACAAATGTCTCCACCTCAAGGAGCAAAACAAAGGCACTCCAGCCTTCAGTATATACATGTATAAACACATCCAAATCATCCATAAAAGCAATACAGCAAGATCCACCTTGTTGGATTCACAAAGAAGAGAAGAAGAAGAAGAAGAAGAAGAAGAAGAAGAAGAAGAAGAAGAAGAAGAAGAAGAAGAAGAAGAAGAAGAGTAGGAGGAGAAAGCTCACCACTCTCTGCTAAATCCTGATGAAGAACTCCAACTTCAACTCCTCAGTAGTCCACAATCACCATCACACATCATCATTATCATCATTAAGCCACTTCCAAGGTTAAAAGAAGATCAAGAGAACCAAGAAGGAGAAATCAAGAGAAGGAAGAAGAGAATAACGTGAGGAAGAGAAGAGAAGAAGGAAATCTAGAGAGAAGGTAAAATCCTCACCCAGATGAGAAAGTAAGAAACTTATAGGGTAAGAATATGGAAAGAAAAAGGTTGAAGATGCCGGCCGCGACCACCTATGCCGCGACCACGGCCCAGTAGAGCCGGCGCGGTTGCGGGATCCTTTGAAAGAAGAGGGTATCACATCAGATCCCCCTAAAAACAAGTTTCGTCCAAGAACTTGTACAAACCCAAATTCTCTCGGACCCATATGCCGAGCTATGAACACTCAAAATCATGGAGGCATAACATCTCCAAAACCTAAACTCATCCCAAAGGCACAGAGATAACACATCTCCGGCAAACCATAATCATAACTCACTAGCATGGGGTAGAACCTCTCCAACAAGCTATAAGCATTACTCAAGGCATGGAGGTATAACATCTCCAGCAACTATAATCACAGCGATATCATGGAGGTAGAACATCTCCAGCGAACTCATAACTCGATGGCATGGAGGTAGAACATCTCCAGCCAGAAAACATCACTCAAGGGCATGGAGATAGAACATCTCCAGCCAGACAACCTCACTCGTGCTAGCGTAACAAGATCTAAGAGATCACATAAATCATAATCTAGCACGAAGGCAATATCACATAATATTATATAATCACATAATCACATCTTTATATAACTCACCAAATATAACTAAGACTCGCTCGGTAAGTCTACAAATGCAACTATCTCTGCATGTAACTCGGGATAGTTCCTCTAGATACTATCTCATGTCTCCCATGTGGCCTCATCAGGACCATTGTATCCTCATCATAGGAATATCCTTTCAGCGCAAGCGTCTGATACCTTACTCTAGGACTGCAGTTGGATGCTCAACAAACGTGTGGTCCGACTCAACCACCAAATCCTCATAACTGATAATGTGTCTCGGATTTGATATATACTCCCTCAGCTGAGACACATGAAATACGGGGTGAACACCCTCTAATCTAGGTGGTAACGCAAGACAGTATGCCACCTCGCCGACTCACTCCAGAATCTCAAAAGGTCCGACATAATGGGGACTCAACTTCCCCTTAATGCCAAAATGTATGACACCTCGCGTCGGAATTACTCTCAACCAGTTAGGAGCTCCAACTCTGAACTCTAGAAGTCGACGCCTCTTGTCTGCATACGACTTTTGGCGGCTCCACGCGGCCAGCATCCTCTCTCTAATCAATGCCATTAGGGCAATATCATCCTAAATCTACTCAGGAGCTATACCGCTAATACTGCTCGGCTCATCCCAGCATAAAGGTGTACGGAACCTCCGTCCATACAATGCCTCATAAGGAGCCATCCTGATCGATGCATGTCATTGTTGTTGCGCGAAACTCGACCAACGGGAGGTGATCTGACCACACTTGTCCCCAGTCTAGCACGCAAACCCTCAACATATCCTCCAGGGTCTGAATGATCCTCTTTATTGACCATCTGACCGAAGATGAAAAGCCTTCGTAAAATGAAGGCTCGTACCCAAGGCAGTATGCACCTGCTGGCAAAATCGTGAGGTAAAATGTCCATCTCGATTAGACAAAATGGTCCTCGGTACTCCATGCAGTCTAACTATCTGCCTAGTGAACTCCTTAGCTAACCGACTCACCGGCAACGTTTCACGAATAAGGATGAAACGTGACGTCTTTGTCAGCTTGTCAACTATAACCCAAATGGCATCAAAACTCCTACTCGGCCTCAAGTCGGTAACAAAATCCATGGATATATTTTCCCACTTCCAATGTGGTACTGGCAGCGGATAGATCTCTCCTACAGGTCTACAGTTCTCTATCTTGACTTGCTGACATGTCGCGCACTAGGCCACAAACCGGGCCACGTCGGGCTTCAGCCCGCCCCACCAGAATGAAAGCCTCATATCCTGATACATCTTACTTGCACTTGGGTACACTGAGTAAGGTATAGTGTGGGCCTCCTATAGAATCCTCTGCCTCAGCTCTCTATCAGAAGGTACACAAACGCGCTCATGACGTCTCATCAATTCATCAGCACCAATGGTGAACTGTGGGGCCTCACCTTGAGACATCCTGTCTCGAATCTGTCTCAACGTCGGGCAAGTCTCTTACTTCTATTGGATCTCTCCCAACAGATCCGGTAGAACCTCTAAAGTAGATAGACAACCGTATGTATCAGGGACTAGATGTCCAAATCTAACCACGCTATATCTCTCTGCAACTGAGTGAAAATATACTTGATCAGCTCGAGCCACTACATTCGCCTAACCTGGATGGTACAAAATCTCAAGGTCAAAATCCTTGATCAGCTCGAGCCACCTCCTTTGACGGCAACTACATTCGCCTAACCTGGATGGTACAAAATCTCAAGGTCAAAATCCTTGATCAACTCGAGCCACCTCCTTTGACGGTTATTCAATTCCTGTTGAGTGAAAATATACTTCAAAATCTTATGGTCTGTGAAGATCTGGGATGAAACTCCATACATGTAATGCCGCCAGATCTTCAAGGCATGAACCATTGCAGCTAACTCGAGGTCATAAGTCGGGTAATTCTCCTCATACATCTTTAACTATTGAGACACATAAGCGATTACCCTACCTCACTGCATCAACACACATCCCAAGCCAAGCCTAGAAGCGTCACTATAAACCACAAAATTATCCGTGCCCTCTGGTTGTTCTAAGTTGGAAGCAGAAGTCAATCTCCTCTTCAGCTCCTCCAAACTCTAAGTACACGGCTCGGACCATACAAAGCGGTTAGTCTTCCTCAACAAGTTGGTAAGTGGTCGGGCAATCATGGAAAACCCTTCCATAAACCTGTGGTAATATTCGGCTAAGCCAAGGAAGCTGCATATTTCCTTGATATTCATTGGAGTCGCATATGCTGCAATTGCCTCAACCTTTGCTGGATCAACCTTAATCCCCTCGGTTGAAACCACATGACCCAAAAAGGTCACCTTAGACATCCAAACCTCACACTTAGAGAGCTTGGCATACAACTCTCTATCCTGCAAGACTCGTAACACCGTCCTCAAATGTCTTGTGTGTTCCTCTCTCCTACGAGAGTACACCAGGATGTCATCAATGAAAACCACCATGAACTGATCAAGGAAGTCCATGAAGATACCGTTCATTGACTTCATAAAGACGGTGGGCGCATTCGTGAGCCTGAATGGCATCACTACAAACTCGTAGTGGCCATATCGAGTCCGAAATGCCGTCTTGGGAACATCTTGCTCTCTTACCATCAATTGGTGATATACGGATCTCATATCTATACGGGAAAACACAGAAGCTCCCTGTAGCTGATTCAGCAAGTCATCAATGTGGGGTAGAGGATACTTGTTCTTGATGGCCACCTTGTTCAACTCTTGGTAATCGATGCATAACCTCATCGATCCGTCCTTCTTCCGCACGAAGAGGACCGGCGCACCCATGGGGAAACGCTAGGGCGGATAAAGCCCTTCTCTACCAACTCCACGAGTTGCCTCTTCAGCTCCAGCAACTCGACAGGCGCCATACGATCTGGTGCCTTCGAGATCGGTCTTGTCCCGGGCTCCAACTCAATGCTAAAACTCACGCTCCAATGTGGCGGTAAGTCGGATGGCTCGTAAAAAACGTCGGTGAACTATCACACGACGGGAATGTCCTTTAATATTGGACTCTCACCTTCCTTCATTACATAATACTAAAAGGCCTCGCAACCCTGTACAATCAGCCTCGCCGCTCGGACTGGACTGATAACTGAACTAGATTTCCCAAGGTCCTAACCTCAAAAAACCTCAATCTGACCCGTTGCAATTGTGACCGGCACGGTCCGTCTACCATTGTCTAGAACCACACCATGACAGTCCATCTAATCCCTACCTAGGATGACTTCCTCATGTTCTAAAGACATGACAAAGAAGTCTACAAGTAAAAGACGAGTCCCTAAATGAATGGGACAATCAGGTATCTCGCGGGTACCTCTGACCCTACTACCATCGGGTAACCCTATAATGAAGGGTATCCTCTCTACTGTATCTAAAGCTAGACGCTCGACACAAGCATCATAAATAAAGGAGTATGTAGCACCCATATCAAAATGAACTCTAACATGTAAACCATTAATACGAATGGTTCCTGCAATAGTTGGCGTTAGCGGCTCCTCAACACTCCGCAAATCAAAAACGCGAGCTTGTGCTCCTCTAATGTCCATGGTACCTCCTCCATGGCCTCTTCCTCTACTCGGTCCTTGTATAGAACCCTAAGTAGCAGGATAATCTAGGACTCGCTGTTGATGTCCATGCGACGACCTCTGACCGCCTCCAACAACACTAGTAGGAGAAGAACCTTGCTGAGAAGAAGACTTGCTCTATCGGCAATAAGCAACCCTATGACCTAGCTTGCCACAAGAGAAGCAAGTCACTGGTGGTAGCGAACACTCAAGTCGCATATGACTAGAATCACCGTAGTTAAAGCATTGTCGTCCCCTATCCGCAACCTTTGCGGTGGAAGGGTAACTCTGGCGTCTCTGGTTGCGCCCTAAACCTGACACTCTAGAACCACCACTGATCTGACTAGTCCTTTGTCTCTTCTTAAACCCTCCGATATGGGAGGCTGATAGGTGATGGAATCACTATCAATTAGGGTAGTTTTTAGAGTCTTTTTATTGCATTAGTGTTGGTTTATTCTACTAACTCCTTGGTCCAATAGAAGAAGATCAAAAGAAGCTAAAGAAGGAGTTATAAGCACTTAGGAGTGAAGATCGATCACGAAGCAAAGCTTCTGTTGCCTCACTGCCCCTGCGGGTCCTTGCAGCCGCCCCTGCGGATGACGTCTCCATTGGAACGCTCCCTGCACCTTCACCGGCGTCGGCCATGAAGTGTGTCACCGCTCCCGCGCCACTCCTTGGTGCACCTGCGGTAACCTGCCCTAAAGATATGAAGACCAACTCCCCTGCGTCTCACACTACACCCCAACCTGGGAGCTGGAAGACGAAGAGGCTGTGTCGACGCCCCTGCGTCGACATAGGGACGCCCCGGCGGCTTGACATCAGAAACGTCAAGAAGACGAAAGGTCACATGTTGAAGTGCATTAAAGATCCGCCCCAACGGAGTTGTGTAGCCGCCCCAGCGGTTCTGAAGAAGGTCAACCGATTCTGCCTAAAACGCCCCTGCGGTTCCTGAAGGTCGCCCCTGCGGTTTAACGCCTGAAGCTTTACTCCGGTTGTTTACACCACCTTTATGGCATTTAAGGTGGTTGTTTTAGGCCGGCTATTTACTCCTAATTAAGTGTCTTTTGTAGTATAAATAGTCCATGGCTGATTGCTAGAAGAGATATATTTTTCCCCACAAAAATCCATTTTAGACTTAAGTTTTTCCATTGTAATGAGTTGCTAACTCCCTTGCTACATTGGGTTGGTTTGAAGTTGCTTTGTTACTTTGGTTGTAAGTTCTTTTTAATATAAGTTTTTATTCAGTAATGCTTTGTGTTTCCTTGATCTCCATTGTTTAATTGCATGTTAACTATTACTTGAGATTGATCACCTTAGGTTCTAAAGTGCATGTAAACAACTAGGATTAACAGGTTCCGGGTTCGGGTCTTTAATGTAGTAGCAACTTTAAGTTATAACGGTTTTTAATTACTTAAAGAAAAGGAACACAAATATAAAGATAAGTTTAACGGCTTTAATCTTCTCTTTATATCCCTTAGTCTTTGTTTGAATGTTAACTTGTTATTTGTTCTTGTAGGTTTACGGAACTTTAATAAGTTAAGTTGTGTTGATGCCGGTTGGCTCAACACATATGTATGATCGAGATGGGAGATTACTTAAAAACTTGTTAAAGGGACGCACTAGAGTATCAATTGCATGCTTAGAATCAACCTAGTGTAGATTCATCCATTATTGTCTTACTTGTAGCATTTATCGTTTTCATAAGTTTTTGTGCATCAATTCAACCAACCCCCACCCCCTTGTGTCACTTGTCATTATAATCAATAATTGCATCTAAAACACCTTAACTCTCCTGAGTTCGACCCTTACTTAATCACTATACTTGTTCTTAGTGCTAAGTCGGGATTTACTTTTGATTGGGTATAGACGACCATAGAAATACCTTCGGTCAAATTTTGGTGCCGTTGCCGGGGAGTTTTTGTGTTTTATTGTTATTATTGATTATTGGTTTGAACCATTTTTATGTTTCAAACCCGTGCTACTAATTCCGGCTTTGCTTATTTTGATCCAGAAATTGAGAGGACGCACATCCGGCAACGAAGACAACAACAACTACAACAAGAGATGGCTGACCGTACTCTTCGTCAACTTACGCAGCCCACCTTGGCTCAAAACCCTCTTACGGTCGCTATACCGGCACTAGGGGAAGGAGTCAACTTTGAGCTCAAGCGGGCCTCATTCACTTGCTTCCATCCTTCCATGGGCTAAGTGGTGAAGACCCCATCAAGCACCTTGGAAGTTCCATACTGTGTGTATGAGCATGAAGCCGGCCAATATTACCGAAGAACAGATCAAGATGAGGGCATTCGGCTTCACACTCAAAGATTCGGCGGATGATTGGTATTACCACCTTCCATCCAGAAGTATTGACACTTGGGAGAACCTTCACAAGCGTTCTTGGAGAAATACTCTCCAGCTAAAAAGGCCAATAGCTTGAAGAAATCTATAAGCAACATCGAGCAAGAGGCAACCGAAACTCTCTACGAGTACTTCGAAAGGTTTGTACGCCTCCGATCCAGCTGTCCTTTTCACGGATATTCAACTCAAGATCTAGTCTTGTACTTGTACAATGGCTTGCTAGACAATGAAAGGAGGATCGTCGATGCGGCTTGCGGAGGTAATATTCTTAACTCTACTCCTGACCTTGCTTTGGAAAAGATACAGGAGCTAGCGGAAGGAACTCGGAACTTTGGAAGGACCCCGGCTAAGAAAGGAGTTCATGTTGTGAGTTCCGGGAAGAGTGAGATTTCCACCGACCTAGCGAAATTGAAGGAAATGGTGAAGAGGCTAACACTTATGGGAACACTGTTAGCATGAAATATTGTGATATTTTAGGCACGTTTTCTAAACGTATTTGATTTATATTGATAGTCTTTGATTGAGCTTTGTTGCATATGTGAGCTAGTATTACCTATATTGTCGATATGGATGTCTACACTAGCTTTATGTTGATTATAGGTACTTAAGAGTTATTTCCGAACGGAATCGGGCAAAGAAGAGTTGATTGAGTATGTCCATGGATTAAGGGCATTCTTAGGAGCAAATTGGAGTTTAGCTTGAGGAATGCACGAGGCTAGGGAAGAATCACGTTCTTGCCCTAAATCATGCTCTAAAATACGGCCGTACTACAAACCACGTTCAGTTCCACGGCCGTGGAAGTATGCAAGAGAGGCGTGATGCATTCCAGTAACTATTACGGTCGTGGAATACATGGTTCAAACCGTGACACTTTTCACGCTCTAATTACGGTCGTGGAAACTTCCACGACCGTGATCTTGGCGATCTTTTTCGCCACACTTTGAAGCCACGATCTTTTGAAGATTGGGCCGGGCCGACATTTTGCCCTACGCTATAAAAAGATGGACAAAGGGAGATTCCATCATCGACGCATAGGCCGGCTTACACCTCGCTTTGCATTACCGCTAATCGCGGCTTGAAGGATTTTGGCAACTCTAGCTTAGAGGATTTGGACATCTCATTGGAGATCAAAGTTCGTGTTGGGATTTGCCCTAATCTCGCACTTTTGGCGGAGATTGCTGTTGAGATCTTCGGATTGGCAAAAGATCGAAGTTATTGGAAGATTGTTGCAAGAAGATTACTCTTCTTGTTTAGGTTTGATTTAGAAGACGGATTGACATCCCGTTCTTCTCTCTTTCCTAAAGTTGTGATTGTTTGCTTTCTTCTGAATCTTGTGACGATATTTGTTCTCGATTGTGACCTTGAGATTAGTTTGAAGTTTATTGAAAGTTTTCGGAAGTTTTCATCTTTCTATCTTTTAATTCTTGAATTGATATCAACATGGCTGTTATTGGAAGAAACCCCTAACAATTCTAAGGTGAAGGGTTGATAGTTGTGGCTTAGATGATGATAGATCGATCGTAAACAGATTAGACCCTGAGAGTTTGAGAGAATCGTCGACGAACCCTAAATTACGGGCTGTTCTTGAGTTCCACGACCGTGGAATCTCAAGATCCAACCGTAGTTTCCCTTAAGTTTACGAACTTGCTTTTACTTTAATCCAAAGTTAAAGATTTGCTTTAACTTAGTTTAGACTTGTCTTTTCTAGGTGGTAGTGAAGCCTCAACAACCTCTACCTCGATTGTAAGTGTCATAACCGTGATCGATTAAGTTAGTCTTGATCCTTGGATTACAAGTTTGGGTATTTGACACTAATCCTCACCTTTAGAACTTTTCTATATTGAGCCTCAACAACCTGTATAGAGAGTGCCTTGTAGGCGAGTCATATAAGGTTTTTGGAACTTCACCGTACGATTACCTTACATTAGCATACCTTTGCATATCTCAACTCTGTCTTTATATCATTAGTATATCTTGAATCGATTGCCACAGCTGGATACTTGGATCTTTAGGATTGTTGTTTTCCCAATATTTGCAAAACTCTCATATTTACTCGCTTGATAATGTGCAATTGAATTTGTTCCCACCCAAATCCCTGTGTTCGATACTCTGGAATTCTTGCTTAGCTACGTCGATCTGTACACTGCGGGTTCGCTGCTTGATTCTAGTTTTATAAATTTAAAGCTTATTTGCACACACCTTTAGGGGCGAACAAGTTTTTGGCGCCGTTGCCGGGGATTTGGTTTCGGCCGAATTCGGTAGCCGGTTGTCAAGCTTGGGAGCTTGCTCTCGTTGTTTGATATCTTTTTGAGTGCATGCGCAGGTCTAGGAACACCGAAGATCTCTTACCTCTTGATCAAGAGCTAGAGAAAACTTTAAGGCAAAAGCACAAGGAAAAGAAGATGGCTGAAGAACACAAACGTGATCTTCAAGCGGAGTTGGCGGAGAAGGAAGCTCAACTCATGGAACGAGAATCTCCGCCGGGATGAAACGGATCGTCATCAATCCGAAATTAGCAGACTACAGGATACGATGTTCCAAATGAGGATAGAGTTAAGCGACCTTAAGAATAAAGGAAGCAAGAAATCCTCAAGGAGGGGATCAAGAACTAGAAGAAGAAGTCACTCATCCGCTGATGATAGTTATTCTTCCATGCCACCGTTAGAGGAGATTGATCCCACGATCAATATGAATCCTTTCCACCCACAAGGAGCTGCTAATCGCCGCATTCCACCTAGGAATGTGAGGGTCGAACGTGTGGATAATGAGCCAAGAACTCTTGGCCAGCGGATGGATCCAACACAACAACCACGCCGTTTGGGCGTGAATTTTGATGCTGAAGATGTGCAAGGGTTTAGCTTCATCCCTCAAGTTATTACTCTTGTTCGCCAAAACCAGTTTGGCGGGACAAGCGCTGAATCTCCACACCAACACTTGCAAAACTTTGAGTGTATGATGGAGAAGATGAGACCGAAGAATTCTACTACCAACAGCTACAAGCTCAAACCCTTCTTCTTCTCTTTGAAAGGGAAAGCGTTGTCTTGGTACCAAGCTCTTCCTAGTGGGAAACTAGATACGTGGGAAGACCTTTCCGCGGAGTTCCTCACCAAATTCTTTCCGCCTTCCAAAACGGCAGAACTTAGAGGTAAGATTAATGCTTTTTCCATGAGACCTAACGAAAGTTTGTTTCAATCATGGGAAAGGTTTCAGGATTTGCTCTTGGATTGCTCTCATCATGGCATATCCAAACTTGCCTTGCTGGAGATTTACTACAAGGGGCTGGATGCGGGAACACAATTCAACCTCCAATGCCTCTCATGCGGAACGTTCATGGACATGAGAGAAGATGACGCTTGGGACTTCATCGAGAAGCAAGCAAGAGTCATAGAGAAGTATTCCCACCGGAAAGTGGAGGGAAATCGTGTGGAGCAAGGAGCAAAGCTCACACACGAAGCTCAAAATCAGATTTTCTCCCTCAACAATGAGATTAAAGAGTTGAAGGAGGCTATCAAGACCAACTTCCCAAAGCAACAAGGGAAGGATGTTGGTTATTTGGGCAACAACAATGGCGGCAACAACAATAACCGGGGCAACAACCGGAATAACAATTGGAATGGGAACAACAACAACCGGAACAACGATTGG
Organism: Fagopyrum esculentum; assembly: GCA_033239045.1. NCBI lineage: Eukaryota > Viridiplantae > Streptophyta > Magnoliopsida > Caryophyllales > Polygonaceae > Fagopyrum > Fagopyrum esculentum. The sequence continues at coordinate 103,898,443 of BSUD01000005.1, forward strand.
AACAACAATAGGGGTTCAAATAACAACAATTGGCGCTCCAATCAACAAAATTCCGGTAACTCTTATCCTTCCAACTCAAATTCACTAACTCCACCTTCCTCTTCCTCTACTCCTTTGAAAAGCCAGGGGCAATCATCTAATGGAGGAAACACTTCGGGGAAGGAGAAGCCCGATCCCATATTGGAAACGATCTTGGGAAAGCTTCAAGGGTTGGAGAACCGCCTCATCAAGGTTGATGATCAAGTCTCTAAGGTTGAAAAAGCTCAAAAGGTTTTAGAAAACCAAATGTTCAACCACGCGCAGGAAGTTCCTAGGAATCAAGGAAAACTTCCAGGAAAGACGGAGGACAACCCTAAGGGAAGGGTGATGGCGATTACGACTAGGAGCGGAGTGACTACCACCGATCCGCAGCCTACATTCGTTGAAGTCCCCGTAGAGAAGGACAAAGAGAAGGGGAAGGAGAAGGAAGATGTCTATGTTCCTCCTCCAGCTTACAAACCTCCCCTACCATTCCCTCAATCTAGAGCGCGAGCGCGCCTAGACAAACAATTCGATAAGTTCATAGAACTCATGAGTAAGTTGCATATTAATATACCCTTCATTGATGCTATTGTAGGTATGCCAGCTTACGGGAAGTTCTTGAAGGAACTTCTCTCCAACAAGAGAAAACTAGAAGACTTCGGTGAGGTCAAGATGAGTTCAGATTCTTCGGATCTCATCAAAACCATGAAGGAGAAAATGCCCCCAAAGCTGAAGGATCCGGGGTCATTTTGTATTCCCATCGGAGTGGGAGATGTCACATACGACGCTTTATGTGACCTAGGGGCAAGTGTGAGCATCATACCACTTGCATTGTGCAGGAAGATCGGTTTAGGCGACCCTAAACCGGTGAAGATGACGTTGTACATGGCGGATCGATCTATCACTCGCCCCGTCGGTATTGTAGAAGACGTCCCGGTCAAGCTAGGTAAATTCTTTGTTCCCATTGATTTTGTCGTGCTTGACATTTCTGCAGATAGTCCGGTCCCGATCATACTCGAAGACCGTTTCTTGCAACTTCCGGCTGCATGGTCGATTGCAAGAATGGTAGACTCGCTTTTGATATTGGAGAAGAGAAAGTAGAGTTCGTTCTTTCCACTCTAGTAAGTGAGCCAATCTTTGATGAGGACATCTACGATATCCAAGATGAAGAAGGTTTATCTAGGGAGGAGGTAAGTGCGATTCTCTTTAACGATCCTTTGCAAAAAGTCATTACCATGAGTCTAACAGATGTAGGGGAAGAGGAAGAGTGCAAAGAGGAAATTGAAGCCTTGGAAGCACAAGAAGAGATGCATGAAGAGGAGTTTGAGAAACTCCACGATGAGGCTGAGAATATTAGAATCCACGGTCATACTCTGTATTCCACGACCGTGGATTTCACGACCAAAATCGTTCTCCATTCCAGGGGATTACACGGCCGTGGAACATATGGAGAGCCCGTAATTTTGGCCGTGGAAGATAGTGATCGAGACACTTCTTCAACCTTTTCTGATTCTTCTCCAACACACTCAATACCCTTAAGAACTTCTAAGGAGATGTCGGATGCTTCTCAAGGATCATTGGAAGCTCCGAAAGCAATGGAACTCAAACCACTTCCTACTCATCTAAGGTACGCTTTTCTAGGATCTAATTCTACCTTTCCGGTTATCGTTAGTTCCGAACTAAGCATAGATGAACATGAACAGCTCATGATTGTCCTTAGGAAACATAGGAAAGCTATAGGCTATACTATTGAGGACTTAGTAGGAATTAAACCCTCCCTATGCATGCATAAGATACTAATGGAGGAAGACTTTAGAACTTCGAGACAACCTCAGGCGGTTAAATCCGACCATGAAGGAGGTTGTCAAGAAGGAAATTCTTAAACTTCTTGATGCAGGTATCATCTATCCTATCTCCGATAGTAAGTGGGTGAGTCCAGTTCAAGTAGTTCCGAAGAAGGGAGGAATGACGGTCATCACCAACAAGAACAACGAACTCATTCCTACCCGAACCGTGACTGGATGACGGATGTGCATAGACTACCGCAAGCTCAACAACGCAACGCGGAAGGATCATTTTCCATTGCCATTCATTGATCAAATGCTTGAAAGGTTGGCACAACATTCACATTTTTGCTACCTTGACGGCTATAGTGGTTTCTTTCAGATTCCGATACATCCGGACGATCAGGAGAAGACCACATTCACGTGCCCGTGGGGTACGTTTGCTTATAGGAGAATGCCGTTCGGGCTTTGCAACGCCCCAGCCACCTTCCAACGGTGCATGATGGCCATCTTCTCCGAATACGTAGAGGAAATCATGGAAGTCTTCATGGACGACTTCTCCGTATACGGTTCCTCTTTTAACGATTGCCTTTCTAACCTTTCTCTTGTTTTACAAAGGTGTGAAGACACTAACCTAGTTCTTAATTGGGAGAAGTGTCAATTCATGGTTAAGGAAGGAATTGTATTAGGACACTTAGTCTCTAGTAGAGGGATAGAGGTAGACAAGGCTAAAATAGAGACCATAGAGAAACTTCCTCCCCCAATTTCAGTGAAAGGGATAAGAAGTTTCCTAGGACATGCTGGATTTTATAGACGTTTCATTAAGGACTTTTCTAAGATATCAAAACCTCTCACTAATCTATTGATGAAGGATGCGGTTTTTGAGTTTTCGCAGGAATGTTTGGATGCGTTTAACACCATTCGGCAAGCTCTAATTTCAGCACCTATTATCCAACCTCCGGATTGGACTCTTCCCTTTGAGATTATGTGCGATGCTAGTGACGTAGCTATTGGAGCTGTTCTTGGACAACGAAAGGAAGGGCGAACCCATGCCATATACTATGCTAGCAAGACGCTAGATGAAGCGCAGCTCAACTACGCCACTACCGAAAAAGAGTTCTTAGCCATTGTCTATGTTATTGACAAGTTTCGCTCCTATCTTGTAGGTGCAAAGGTGATTGTCTACACGGATCATGCTGCGATCCGGTACCTCCTTGCGAAGAAAGATGCGAAGCCAAGGCTGATTAGTTGGATTCTTCTTCTACAAGAATTCGATCTTGAGATCCGCGACAAGAAAGGTTCAGAAAATTCTGTTGCGGATCATTTGAGTCGTCTAACACATCTAGGGGACGACCATCTACCCATTGATGACTCCTTTCCGGACGAACACCTACACATCATAGAGGAGTGCATCAACGTGATCTCCAAAGGTAACGAACCGTGGTTTGCTGATTTTGTTAACTATTTGGTTTGCCAGGAGATACCGCCCGGACTATCCTACGCACTAAGGAAGAAGTTCTTTAAGGACGTCCGGGAATACTATTGGAACGAGCCTCTCCTCTTTAAGAGAGGTCCGGATGGCATCATTCGGCGATGTGTGCCGGAAGATGAGATACAAAGTGTCATCCGCCATTGTCATTCACTACCTTGTGGAGGACACGCTAGTTTGAACAAGACTAGCGCAAAGGTATTGCAATCTGGATTCTTTTGGCCTACTTTGTTTAGAGATGTGCAATCCTTTGTTTCTTGCTGCGATGCTTGTCAAAGAACAGGCAATATCTCTAGGAGGAATGAGATGCCCCTCAACAACATCCAGGAGGTGGAGATTTTCGATGTTTGGGGAGTCGATTTCATGGGACCATTCCCATCCTCTTGTGGAAACCAATACATACTATTGGCGGTAGATTACGTTTCTAGATGGGTGGAAGCAATTGCCTCTCCCACAAATGATGCCATGGTGGTGGTTAAGTTCTTCAACAAGACCATCTTTCCGCGATTTGGGACACCAAGGACGATCATTAGTGATGGAGGCTCTCACTTCATAGCCCGTCGCTTTGAAGCTCTTCTAGCTAAGTATGGGGTTACTCACAAGATCCTACCCCTTACCATCCACAAACGAGTGGACAAGTTGAGATCTCAAATAGGGAGATCAAAGCAATCTTAGAGAAGACGGTTTCAAGGACTAGGAAGGATTGGTCCTTGAAGCTAGATGATGCATTATGGGCGTACCGGACTGCGTACAAGACTCCCATAGGAACCACACCATACAATCTTGTGTATGGGAAGTCTTGTCACTTGCCGGTAGAGTTGGAGCACAAAGCGTTTTGGGCTATCAAGTGGCTGAATTTCGGAATGAAGGAAGCGGGAGAGAAGCGTCTCCTAGACATCAATAAGCTGGATGAACTCCGTTTGAACGCCTATGAAAACGCCAAGATCTACAAGGAAAGAGCAAAGCGTTGGCATGATAAGCATATCATTCCAAAGGACTTCAAAGAAGGAGATCAAATTCTCCTCTTCAATTCAAGACTTCGCCTCTTTCTAGGTAAGCTTAAATCCCGTTGGACCGGACCCTTTCTAATTAAGCGTATTTTCCCCCATGGTGCAGTTGAAGTATGGGGTGAAGCGAGCGGAAGTTTTAAGGTGAACGGCCAACGACTCAAGAAGTATACGCCGCACTCGAATAAGTGCGAGATTGGTCTAGCTACGGACCTTAAACAAAGCGCTTCTTGGGAGGCAACCCAAGGTATTGCATTTTCGTTTCTGTTTTCAATTCATAGTTTAGCTTAGAATAGACGATTTTGCTTTGTTTTTGCCTTCGATTTCTTCCGGTATGTTCGTGTTTTTGGTTGTAGGATCGATGGAAAAGGAATAGGGAAGAATAATGTCGAAGAAAAGTGACGAAATTTGGACTTTGGAGCTTTACAGAGTGTTCCACGGTCTAAATTACGGTCGTCATAGCTACAGTGCCCGTAATTTCCAAAAGCCTTTGAAAAATCACCAAAACCACGGTTCCGTACACTTCCACGGCCGTGGAACACCCCGACAGACCGTGATTTTCAAAAATTTTGCCGGCCACTATATAAGCCACATTCTTCACAAAAACCAACCAAAAATCCCTCTTTCCACAACCTAATTGCCGAAAATCCACGACCTCCTCTAAATCTTCGTTTCTTAATCATTTCTAACGATTCTTCCTCCTAAACTGAAGCAAATTCAACCACAAACAAGATCCAAGCGACAAACCGAGCGGAAATTCATCAACAAACGCACAATTCGGATTTTTCAATCCGGAAAATAGGTTTTTTTCTCTCTTCTCGATTCTTGGCAATTTGGTTCGTTTTTGTTAGAGATTTTTAGGAAGAACTGATTAAGATTGGAAGAAATTAGACTAGGACTGCCTGTTGTGGAGATTGATTGTTGATTTGCTGAGATTTGTGAATTTCTGAGACGAATCACGGTCTCTGGGAGAATTATGGCCGTGATTCTTGAAGAACAGACCGTAATTTTTGAGCAGAATGGATTTTGTAAGGAGAGTTTCGGGAAGGATAAAAGATAAGAAGGGTAACCAGAATAAGAAAAGGAAGGGTAATCCCTCCTCCTCCTCATCCTCTAGGGCACCACCATCCTCACCTTCACCAACATCCTCACCTTCACCTCCATCCTCACCTCCTCGCCCTAGAATCCAGACCATACATGAGAACCATCTCGCTGCATTCGAGAAGATCCAGAAGAGGCCAGTGATTGGCCCTAGATACTTGTTGTTGGAGGATCTAGTTCCTCTCAACATTGTGGAGGATCTTACTTGGTTCTTGGATAGAGCCGGATTAGTTGTCTTCTCGGCTATCCGAGAAGACGCCTATGAGGAGATTACACGGGAGGTTGTGACATCCTTTGAGCACAGCCACGTAGATAGGACCATCTCTTTCCGTCTAATGGAAAGAGACTACCATTTGAGTATCCGTGAGTTTGGGACCATTTTTGGGTTTCATGAGACCTTTAATGGTCGATTTCCGAGTGGCGTTTACGCCAAGGACTTTTGGGATGAAGTTGCGATGATTTACGCCGACGAGGACCGTTGGCAACCCGCTGATACCAAGGCTAGATTGATGTACCATCTAGCCTTGAAGATAGCTCACCGTGTTCTTTCGGAGTGTCTCTTTCCTAGGACGGAGACGCCCCAAAAGATCAAGACGGATGAGCTATTCTTGCTTTACTCCATGCTTTATGGACGCCGTGCTGATTGTGCTACTCTCTTGGCTGCTACTATGAGCAAGCTCAAGAACAAGACGAAGGGAAACATCGGATATGGTGGGATAGTTACCCACATTGCTAGGAGTTTTGGTGTTGATTTTTCTGCCTGCACCCGCATACCGGCCGTACCTTTAGGGTTACATGCTTTCATGGTTAGGGGTCTCATTTTCCCCACACATAGAGGTCCGCCTTATGCGGGCATGCCTTGGGAGAGTAGGACTGACAGGGGTATAGAGTGGCTGCCGGAGTATTCCATTATGGCGGGACGCCATAATTGGAAGGAGACGTTCGCTGCTATGCATGCGAACAGGATAGTAGCTCCCCTTATGTCCCACCACCGGTTGTCGAGGAGGAGGATATGGGAGATCAGTTTGAGAGTGGAGGAGGAGCGGGGCAGGAGTTTGGCACGTTTCCGGACCAGCCGGAGGCGGCCCCAGATGTACCTAGACGCTCTCCACGTCCAGCTAGAGCCTCAGGCTCGTCATCTCGCCGCGCTAGCGTGAGTGAGAGGCCTACGTGGATGACCACACCTCCCGCATGGTATGGCGTTCCCCCTCCTTGGTCGACAGAGCAGCCAACAGCACCACCACCAGCACCAGCACCATCCGACTCCCCAGCATGGTACAGTCAGGCCCCAGGATGGTACGAGCAGATGCCGGATTGGGCTACCGGACTTTCAGAGAGAGTAGGAGTGTTGGAGATCCTGGCCGATGCTAGAGACGGACGCCTAGACGACCTCGACCACATGATGAGGGACGTCTACCGCCAGCAGTTTGGGCGGTCCTATGATCCGAGTTTCTCTCCATTCCCGCCTCCGCCGGCACCACAGTGATTTGATGCATGACCGTTCGATTTAGACATTCCACCGCCACCTTGTGAGTTTCTTTTTCTTTTCTTTCTTTTCTTTCTTTATTTTGAACATTAGGGGCAATGTTCGTCCTAAGTATGGGGTGGGATGTACTAAAAGTTTGTAATAACTCTACTTACTATGTTTGCTTTCATCTGAGACTATCATTGCATGTTCATTATATGTTTCACGTTTCATTATTGCATTGCATGAAAAAAAAAAGAACTTGAAAAACCATAAAAATTGAAAAATTTTGAAAATTGTGTGCTTCTAATGAATTGAGATGATTTCTATGATAATCACTACTTGTGAATTGAGGTTGATGACAATTGCATGCTTAAAAGAATTGTGAATTGAGAAGAAGTTTGAATGAATGAATTATACCTCTTTTGCAAGTTTCATAATGTGATGAATATTACCTAAATCATGTTGAGAAATTGAAGTTGAAATCACACTATGAGTTCTTATACTTCTTGTTGAGATGATTAAGGCAATTCGATTTTTCTTTCTTCTTCCTTTGATCATTTAGCTCCTCATTGAAATATTAGCCTCCTTTACCTATCCGGGAATTTGGAGAAGTGAATGAGAAAAAAGCATGTTTGATGTGGGAGGGCCATGAGAGCAATTATTTGCAATCAAAAGAATAGAAAGAAATTGTAGGTTTGGGGAAGTCAATCATGACGATGAGTAACTCGGCACCATTCACATAGCCGGGTGTTTGTGTCTTGCCAAAGTCGGATTGAGCGATATTCCTAGCAGATTATGGTATGTGCGCTAAGGGTTTGAGGCATCTTATGAAAATTGAGAAACGCCAATCTCCTAGGCTTCGGTTTTTGTGCACCTCTATCCATAACTCCAAAAGTAAAGTCGAAAAAAAATGAAGAGAAGAGAGCGAAGCTCTAAGTTGAAGTGTTGCGGAAACCGCAAAAGAAGAAGAAGGTAGTTGTCCACTTTTCCGGATTCAAGCACCACATTCCCTAAAGGTTTCCTTTCCCTTCCACATTCTAGACCTTTTCTTTGAAAGTCCTTAAGATCAAAAGAATGTTATATGACTTGGTGATCTAAATTGAAGTTTCTTACGATTGATTTTGATAATGTTTGAAGGTTATGATGCTTGTATAGAAGTTTAATTTATTCATGAAATTTCTTTGCTTTTTTACTCTTTAATTGAGTGTGTGAAAGTTTGATGAACGATTGAAGCAAGGTTTGAGAATGATCTATTCTTTAGAAGTCACATTCATCCAAAAGAAGGTACACATATTTCATCCTAACTTTTGTTTAAAGCTTTTTGAAAGACCTTGCTTAGGGACAAGCAAGTGTTAAGTATGGGGTTATTTGTTAGCATGAAATATTGTGATATTTTAGGCACGTTTTCTAAACGTATTTGATTCATATTGATAGTCTTTGATTGAGCTTTGTTGCATATGTGAGCTAGTATTACCTATATTGTCGATATGGATGTCTACACTAGCTTTATGTTGATTATAGGTACTTAAGAGTTATTTCCGAACGGAATCGGGCAAAGAAGAGTTGATTGAGTATGTCCATGGATTAAGGGCATTCTTAGGAGCAAATTGGAGTTTAGCTTGAGGAATGCACGAGACTAGGGAAGAATCACGTTTTTGCCCTAAATCACGCTCTAAAATACGGCCGTACTACAAACCACGTTCAGTTCCACGGCCGTGGAAGTATGCAAGAGAGGCATGATGCATTCCAGTAACTATTACGGTCGTGGAATACATGGTTCAAACTGTGACACTTTCCACGCTCTAAATTACGGTCGTGGAAACTTCCACGACCGTGATCTTGGCGATCTTTTTCGCCACACTTTGAAGCCACGATCTTTTGAAGATTGGGCCGGGCCGACATTTTGCCCTACGCTATAAAAAGACGGACAAAGGGAGATTCCATCATCGACGCATAGGCCGGCTTACACCTCGCTTTGCATTACCGCTAATCGCGGCTTGAAGGATTTTGGCAACTCTAGCTTAGAGGATTTGGACATCTCATTGGAGATCGAAGTTCGTGTTGGGATTTGCCCTAATCTCGCACTTTTGGCGGAGATTGCTGTTGAGATCTTCGGATTGGCAGAAGATCGAAGTTATTGGAAGATTGTTGCAAGAAGATTACTCTTCTTGTTTAGGTTTGATTTAGAAGACGGATTGACATCCCATTCTTCTCTCTTTCCTAAAGTTGTGATTGTTTGCTTTATTCTGAATTTTATGACGATATTTTTTCTCGATTGTAACCTTGAGATTAGTTTGAAGTTTATTGAAAGTTTTCGGAAGTTTTCATCTTTCTATCTTTTAATTCTTGAATTGATATCAACATGGTTGTTATTGGCTAGAAACCCCTAACAATTCTAAGGTGAAGGGTTGATAGTTGTGGCTTAGATGATGATAGATCGATCGTAAACAGATTAGACCCTGAGAGTTTGAGAGAATCGTCGACGAACCCTAAATTATGGGCTGTTCTTGAGTTCCACGATCGTGGAATCTCAAGATCCAACCGTAATTTCCCTTAAGTTTACGAACTTGCTTTTACTTTAATCCAAAGTTAAAGATTTGCTTTAACTTAGTTTAGACTTGTCTTTTCTAGGTGGTAGTGAAGCCTCAACAACCTCTACCTCGATTGTGAGTGTCACAACCGTGATCGATTAAGTTAGTCTTGATCCTTGGATTACAAGTTTGGGTATTTGACACTAATCCTCACCTTTTAGAACTTTTCTATAATGAGCCTCAACAACCTGTATAGAGAGTGCCTTGTAGGCGAGTCATATAAGGTTTTTGGAACTTCACCGTACGATTACCTTACATTAGCATACCTTTGCATATCTCAACTCTGTCTTTATATCATTAGTATATCTTGAATCGATTGCCACAGCTGGATACTTGGATCTTTAGGTGTTGTTTTCCCAATATTTGCAAAACTCTCATATTTACTCGCTTGATAATCTGCAATTGAATTTGTTCCCACCCAAATCCCTGTGTTCGATACTCTAGAATTCTTGCTTAGCTACGTTGATCCGTACACTGCGGGTTCGCTGCTTGATTCTAGTTTTATAAATTTAAAGCTTATTTGCACACACCTTTAGGGGCGAACAAACACCGCAACAACTCAAAGCTTATGGAGTTTGTGCTGACCCGTATCATCCAACAGACATGTGTCCACAAGTTCAAGATGACGATGCTGAAGTCAACGCAATGGGTTATGGACAACCACAACAGCAAAGACCTAGGAACGATCCCTATGCACAGAATTTCATGCCAAATTGGCGTGACCAACTGAATTTTCGTTGGAGGGATCAACAAAACCAACAACAGCAGCCCCGCCAAGGTAAGTATCACTCAACTGAAGATATGTTGCAGGCTTTGACTAAACACTTTGTTACTCATGTCCAAACAACAGAATTTAGCATCAAGAACCTTGAGAAACAGGTTGGTCAAATGGCGGAAGCCATTACAAAAATTAAAACCAGGACCTCCGGCGGATTACCCTCTCAGACGGTTATAAACCCAAAGGTGATGTTGGAAGAAGTCAAATCATAGAAGAAGAATCCCTACGTCGAGCCAACGACGTAAAACAAAGGCGCTGCTCGGGAGGCAACCCGAAGAAATAAAAAGAGGAGATTCTGTCAAGAAAACCGCCCCTGCGGCTCTAAACCCCGCCCCTGAGGCGACACCCCTGGCCAGCGCTACCCCAGGCGTTGGGCCTGCGTCTGCTCACGTAGGTCACCGCCCCCGTTGTGCCAACCCTACGCCCCTGCGGCGGCCACCCTTGACACGCACCCTCAGCTCCGCCCCCGGCGCTGAGGGTGCGTACCCCCTCTCTCTTGTCACCGGCCCCCCGGCGACACACACCGCCCCTGCGGTACAGTTAAGGAAAGAAAAAAAATACACTTTCCAAAAATAACCTACATTTACCGCCTTCTACACTCCCTCTCCATTCACTCTTCGAAACCTAGCTGCTTTACCTCCCACACCCTTGCGCCCTCCAGAAACTCTCGCCACCTCCTCGTCGTGCCCCTGCGCCACCTCCGGCAACCTAGTGTCGCCACCCCCTTTCCAACACGAACCATCCCCACCACACACAACCCTTTCATTCTCGCTTGATTGCTCCACATCCGGCGACAACTGCAGCAACAAAAGAAAACACCGGAAAAGCCCCATCGCCACCACCTTCATCGAACGACCAAATCGCCTTCTGCTCTTCGCCCGCACCTGCGCCTGCAAGCTCCCGCCTCTGCGTCAAGCCGCCCCTGCGCCTGTTGCAGCCGCCCCTGCAGATATTACGACAGAAGGTTCGTCTCTTGATCAGATTGCTGAATTTTCTAAATCCTTTACTTAATCAATTGCAATAGATGGAATCACAAAGGAAATACAAGTTGATGGAAGGTGAGAAGGATCGGTATAGGATTGCTCAAAGCCGGGAGGTGCATGCAACCCGGTTCCTTGATGTTTCCACCTTGGAAAATCTAGGGATGTTGGAGAGTATGCATGAATTTTCTAAACAATGCCGGATTGGGTGATTTTCTGATAAAGAACGCCCCAACACACCCCGACCTCAACAGACAGTTCATAGCCACATTCAAAATGGAGACGGAAGACCAATTATGTGCTGGGCTTTCATTCAAGTACAACAAGAGGAAATACACATTGGATTACACCCAAATACAGGAGGCATTAGGAGTGACCATAACAGCTTCTGATGACTGGATGGAACCCATTCCGACGCCTGATTTGTTGGAATTTTGGCAGGCCGCCACTAGGACTGAGTTTCATGCAGGAGGTGAGTACTCCAACAAATTCAGTCACCCCTGTTTGAGGCTCATCTCAAAGGTCTTCATGAGTGTCTTCTGTGGACACAAGGAGGAGAATAAGGTCGCTCTCAAGGACCTTCCATTGATATATGCTTGTCTCTCCACGAATGATTGGGTGCCGGATTGAGCATATCTCTTCCTTACCGCTCTTAAGCGGGTTAGGAAGAATGAGCCTCGGGACATCGTTGGAGGTGGGATCATATCATTACTAGCGGCACATGTGATGGATCTTCCTCCATTGGAAGAGGATTTGGAGGAACCCTTATACACCGAAGGATTATTGAGGAGGTGCAGGCTCCTCAAGAGAGACGGGGAGCATCGGTTCTGGATCTCCCTTGCAGATGGGAGTCACATCACATATCTACCCCGTCGACTCCCATTGGGAGAAGAGCTCTCCAACCTATATGTACCGGCTGACCCTGTCCCTCCGAGATGGCCTCAGGTTGATATTGTTGGGAGGTACGCAGCCGGCTCTAGCAGGGCCCACACCACTGATGAGGAGATGCCGACGGCGGGACAAGACAGTCAGACCATGGAGAGTCTGCTGGCTCAGATGGCAGCTTTGACTACACAGCACCAGACATGGCAGATCGAGTACCAGCGGTCCATGCTTGAGCAGCAGCAGGCGTGGCAGTCCAGCTTCGCCTCCTCCATGACCACTCACTTTGACCGCCGTCGGGATGCTTGGCAGGCGGCTCATCAACAGCAGTTGGAGACTCAGAAGCTAGCTTGGCAAGCTATCTATGAGAGTTCATTTAGAGAGAGGATGGACGCTCAGGAGGACCGTATTGACACCCTTCACCGCCGGCAGGAGCACTTTTTCCGCCACTTCCCTTACCCATCGGAGGAGGGTCCGGGTGGTCCATCCGGACCACCCCAGTGAGGGGTACATTTCTTTTCCCTTCTCTCGCATTTATCTTTGACTCATTTCCACTTTGAGGATAAAGTGCACTTCAAGTATGGGAGAGGGACATATCATTGCTTGTACAGTTTATTGTGTTGTTTTTGGCATTTGTTTTGCATTGTTGAAATCAGTTTGAAAAAAAAAAGAGAAAAAAGGCAAAGAAGTGAAAAAAAGGCATGAAAATCCTTGGATAAACCGAAAATCCAAAAGGGCGGTTTAGGTAAAAAAAAGGTAGTCCAACTAACCTTAGGCTGGTGCAAAATTGGACTTGAGGGATGTGAGTTTAAGTGAGAAAAGAAGAAGAGTGGCAAGGTGAAAACCCGAAAGGGTGCCTTGGCAAGATGAGCGACACCGAGTGTAGGTTTCCCTTCCGGCGTTTTGATGACATAAGAAGGGGAGTCATAAGAAGGTTGTCCGGGTAGGCCACTCTTGGAGCGATAAGGATGGTAGTATCTATTTTTCTCACATTTCCTCTCTTTTCCTTCTTTCTTTCTTGGTTTTTCTCTTGTTTTCCATTATCTTTCTGCTTACTCATGCTTCCTGAGGCCTTTGAGTCTAGTTGATGACATTTGTTTTTACTCGGGACAAGTAAAAGGTCTAAGTATGGGGGAGTTTGATAGGTGATGAAATCACTATCAATAGGGTAGTTTTTAGAGTCTTTTTATTGCATTAGTGTTGGTTTATGCTACTAACTCCTTGGTCCAGAAGAAGAAGATCAAAAGAAGCTAAAGGAGTTATAAGCACTTAGGAGCGAAGATTGATCACGAAGCAAAGCTTCTGTTGCCTCATCGCCCCTGCGGGTCCTTGCAGCCGCCCCTGCGGATGACGTCTCCACTGGAACGCTCCCTGCGCCTTCACCAACGCCGACCATGAAGTGTGTCACCGCCCCCGCGCCACTCCTTGGCGCCCCTACGTTGACCTGCCCTGAAGATATGAAGACCAACTCCCCTGCGTCTCACACTGCGCCCCAACTTGGGAGCTGGAAGACGAAGAGGTTGTGTCGACGCCCCTACGTCGACATAGGGACGCCCCGGCGGCTTCACATCAGAAACGTCAGGAAGACGAAAGGTCAGACGTTGAAGTGCATTAAAGATCCGCTCCAACGGAGTTGTGTAGCCGCCCCAGCGGTTCTGAAGAAGGTCAACCGATTCTGCCTAAACCGCCCCTGCGGTTCCTGAAGGCCGCCCTTGCGGTTTAATGCCAGAAGCTTTACTCCGGTTGTTTACACCACCTTTATGGCATTTAAGGTGGCTATTTTAGGCCGGCTATTTACTCCTAATTAAGTGTTTTTTGTAGTATTAATAGTCCATGGCTGATTGCTAGAAGAGATATACTTTTCCCCACAAAAATCCATTTTAGACTTAAGTTTTTCCATTGTAATGAGTTGTTAACTCCCTTGCTACATTGGGTTGGTTTGAAGCTGCTTTGTTACTTTGGTTAAAAGTTCTTTTTAATATAAGTTTTTATTCAGTAATGCTTTGTGTTTCCTTGATCTCCATTGTTTAATTGCATGTTAACTATTACTTGAGATTGATCACCTTAGGTTCTAAAGTGCATGTAAACAATTAGGATTAAAAGGTTTCGGGTTTGGGTCTTTAATCTAGTAGCAACTTTAAGTAATAACGGGTTGTAATTACTTAAAGAAAAGGAACACAAATATAAAGATAAGTTTAACGGTTTTAATCTTCTCTTTATATCCCTTAGTCTTTGTTTGAATGCTAACTTGTTATTTGTTCTTGTAGGTTTACGGAACTTTAATAAGTTAAGTTGTGTTGATGCCGGTTGGCTCAACACATATGTATGATCGAGACGGGAGATTACTTAAAAACTTGTAAAAAGGAACGCACCAAAGTAGCAATTGCATGCTTAGAATCAACCTAGTGTAGATTCATCCATTATTGTCTTACTTGTCGCATTTATCGTTTTCATAAGTTTTTGTGCATCAATTCAACCAACCTCCCCACCCTTTGTGTCACTTGTCATTATAATCAATAATTGCATCTAAAACACCTTAACTCTCTTGGGTTCGACCCTTACTTAATCACTATACTTGTTCTTAGTGCTAAGTCGAAATTTACTTTTGATTGGGTATAGACGACCATAGAAATACCTTCGGTCAGAGGCCCTCCTATGCCCAGCTTGCTCTCTCTCATAAGCCGACGCTCTGTCCTGATAATCTATCAAGGAATCATAGTGGTAACCCGCTATGTAGGAACGGGTACTCTCTCTCAGTCTGCGAGAGAATAGATACACATGTTGGACCTTTGGAGGTGTAGCTGGACCCAATAATGCTAGTTCCTCCTGGAGCCTCCTGATCGCCATGGATACAAGAAAGTCCTCGAAACCAGCTTCTACAAAATCCCGCAGTTTCTCCCTCCTCGGTGAGGTAGGGCAGAAAATATCTCTAATCAAAATCCTCATCTGGTCATAGCTGGTGACTCGACACCGCATGGTCCTCCACCAATGTTGAGCTAAATCACGGAGTAGAGTCTGTACTAACTCCATGCGCCTATCCTTTGGGTATCTAATAGACTCAAGGGTTGAGTTTACATGTCAAATCCATAACTGGACCTCTAAGCCCACCTTTCCAGCGAAAGGGGGGGTACTCCCATCTGGTGAAAAGTCTTCAACCAAGAGTCCGGTCGTGGTGCTCTCGGCTCCTCCAGAGCCTAGCAACCTTAGTGGCTTGTGCCGGTATAACAGGAACCTGTGTAGCTCCTTAGGACATCTCGGATGATCTCATATGTGTTGGTAAATCCGGGGCACATCTACTTGCCCTAGCAGCCTCCTCAACTTGACGGATATAAGCGTGGAACTCTGGTCCCCTCATCGAGACATGATTTGAGTCATTTGACTATACTGGCCGGGATCACTGTTTCGTTGCCATCCCGTTCCCAACCTCAAGAACGATACTCTCAGCGACCTCCTTGAGTCTATCCTCTGCTACAGGTTGATGAGCGATGGGAACTTGTCCTTGACCTATGACTACTGGAGGAAGAGGGGGCCTACCTCTATCTCGTCCTACTACATATGTTGCTCTAGTCCGAGCCATCTATGGTATACACATATCTAACGTATAAGGATAACTAATATCATATATACATATATAAATAATAATCACGTCCAAATACACTCACAGTCGATTATATATATATATATATATATATATAACTAAATTGTTGAGATCCATGGAAGAAGAGATGACTTCCCGTACATTTTATCTCAAATCGAATGTGAGTTGAGTTTAAAACCAAAACTTCTTTTGAAAACTTAAACCCCTTTCGGATTCTATTTATTTATCTATTCGGCCTTTCAAGAAGATAGCAAGTGCCACTACTGTCAACCTAAGGCTCTGATACCATGTTTGTAACGCCCCGAATCCATAGGACTTAGAGTGGCACGGGGCTAGGACCTCACAATGGGTTCTGACCCTAGCCTGACAACAAGTTCACTGGATCTTACAATAAGGAACATATTAATTTAAAACAACCTTTATAAAACTGAGATACCAAGTATCATAATACATACAAAACCCCACAACCGAGTACAAAACAACATCATCATATAAGTACACATCCCAAAAACCCATAACGTCTTATATGTACGGAAGTCCTCGGCTGATCACTCCTCTAGATCACTCTACAACCCTCCTATCTTGCAAAGGATATACAACACAATATGAAACTATTAGCTAACAATTCATATATAAGATCATGCATAAGCACATACACACGTCAAAATCATAATAAACACCAAGCATCCTATCACACAATTCCCGTTTAATTATCTTTATAACGTTATACACACAAAACCATGTTTATAGTTGTGACACGAGAAGTATATCATTCTCGCCTCTTGGTACTATATACATCTGGAGTGGAATGAGGCACACTCCCCATATACCATATGGAGTAGTGAAGTACTCTTCCTGTATACCACGTTTGGCCTGACCTCAAAGAACCTCTCAAACTCCCTCATGAGAAATGAGAAAAGTTATCACCACCCGCTTCAAGGGGGTGGTCAATCATACGTCGGTAATAACCAATATCGCATGCTGTAAAGCACATAACAATCACCACTCATGCATACATCCAATATAGGAATGTAACTAAGTAAGTCATGTGGACTTACTTGAATCACAATATCACCTCAATCACTATCAACCTTTCAGTTCCCGTAGGAATGAGCACTTCCTAATAACAAGGCATATGAAATGTATCAACCTCGTATCATCAATTAAAAGGATCACACCTAGACTCAAGGGATTCATACATATCATAAGCATCGTATAAACCTCAAATATCATACTAAATCTCAAAAGCCTAATCAGGGCATACATCATCATCATCATGATATCATTATCGTACTCACATACATACATCCTAGCATGCTTCTAAACCCAAGCCAAAGACAAGGAAAGGATTGGAACATACCAACACTTGGTAAGTTCCGAAAGGAGGCGAACTTGCAGAAATGAAGGGGCGCGGGGCGGTGACAAGCCTGGACGCCGCGACAACGGAAAGGGGAAGGCGTTGGGGCAGTGATATAGCTCAAGCCGCGGGGGCGGCGATGGCAAACCGCGGGGGTGGCGATGGCAAGCCGCGGGGGCGATTTCGTGACAAAAGACAACTCTCAAGAGTTGTTCGATAGATCCACTCTCACAAACGTCTCCACCTCAGGGAGCAAAACAAAGGCACTCCAACCTTCAGCAAATACATGTATAAGCACATCCAAATCGTCCATAAAAGCAATACAACAAGATCCACCTTGTTGAATTCACGAAGAAGAAGAAGAAGAAGAAGAAGAAGAAGAAGAAGAAGAGAAGAAGAAGAAGAAGAAGAAGAGGAGGAGAAAGCTCACCACTCTTTTGCTAAATCCTGATGAAGAACTCCACCACCACCACCACCACCACCACCACCATCATCCAAGCTTGAAAGAAGATCAAAAGAACGAAGAAGGAGAAATCAAGAGAAGGAAGAAGAGAAGAACTTGAGGAAGAGAAGGGAAGAAGGAAATCTAGAGAGAAGGTAAAACCCTCACGCAGATGAGAAAGTAAGAAACTTATAGGGTAAGAAAACGGAAAGAAAAAGGTCAAAGATAGTGGCCGTGACGGCCTATACTGCGACCGCTGCCCAACAGAGCCGCTCCCGCGGTAGCGCGCCTGTGGGCAAGATCCGGCACGGTCATGGGATCCTTTGAAAGAAGAGGTTATCACAAGATCGAAGTTAGGGAAACTAGTGAAATGATTGGACAAATTAATAATAAAACCAAAATAGAAGAATATAGAAAGCAAAAACGAAAAAGCAAGTCAATCGTCCGATTGGTAGGCACTAGTCGGACAATTAGATCAAAAATAGAGGAACAGAAGGAAATCAAAAATCACAAAGAGGAGAAGAAAACACAAAGGTTGGACGATTGGTGAGGACTTGTCGGCCGATTGGTGAAGGAACAAACATAATAGATTTATAACAATAAAAAAGTAAGAAGTAATTTTTGACGCTTGATCCAAAATCAATAATATCGCAAGTACTTTAGTATATATGTATCAAAGAATAACAAAAAGAGTTTTAGGACCAATATCACCACAACATACATATCAAATCTCAATTGACAAAAAACAATCCATAATAGAATGTAAATCATGTTATATTAGGACAATTTTCTCGTCTCTCGTATTTTGAAGATTATAAAAGGCATGAGTGACTCGACTCTTGAATTTTACCAGCAACACCTAGAAGAACAAATAACAATGAAACAATTAATGTTCGGCTCTTGCATTTTGCATAGAACAACTCAAAATTACCATAACTCTCAATAGATAAACATTCAAAGGATATAAATTATTATCAACATCGAAGATCATCAAAGTAGTCGGACCCTAGAACGAATTTAGCAAGACATACATTAAATGAAATTCGCAACTTCATTAATGAAGAGAAATGAGGCCATTCAGCCGACCGGGAGGTAGTGATTGGCCGAACGACACTGTAGCATACACTTTGTCTATGAAACTTTCAAATCAAAACTTGGATTAAAAAATCTAATTGTTGAATATCCTTATTTATAATGATGATATTTAACCTAATCCTCCTAGGATTTGCATATTTTATCTAAATCTACCAAACCGTATCTTATGCATTGTTGTTTTATTAGCATGAATATATGTGCTTTTGGATATGGATTATTGACAATTGAGATTGATTATGCCTTGTTATGGTTATGTGGATTTTGGAATGCCTTAATTATTTACTTACAATAGTTGTGGTTGTTCGCCACTTAGTGTGCGTGCAAATAAGCTTTAATTATAAAACTAGAAATCAAGCAAGCGAACCCGCAGTGTACGGATCGATATAGTTGAGCAAGAATTCCAGAGTATCGAACACAAGGATTTGGGGGGAACAAATTCAATTGTAGATTATCAAGCAAGTAAATGTAAGAGCTTTTCGAATTATTGGGAAAACAACAATCCTAAAGATCCATGTATCCAGCTGTGGCAATCGATTCAAGATATACTAAAGATATAAGGACAGAGTTGAGATATGCAAAGGTATGCTAATGTAAGGTAATCGTACGGTGAAGTTCCAAAAACCTTATATGACTCACCTACAAGACACTCTCTATAAAGGTTGTTGAAGCTTCAATATAGAAAGGTTCTAAAGGTAAGAATTAATGTCAAATACCCAAACTTGTAATCCAAGGATCAAGACTAACTAAACCGATTAAGGTTGTGACACTGACAATCGGGGTAGAGGTTGTTGAGGCTTCACTACCACCTAGAAAAGGCAAGCCAAGACTAAGTTAAAACAAATCTTTAACTTTGAATTAAAGTAAAAGCAGGTTCGTAAACTTAAGGGAAATCACGGTTAGTTCTTGAGGTTCCACGGTCGTGGACTCAAGAACAGGCCGTAATTTAGGGTTCGTCGGCGATTCTTTCTAACTCTTAGGGTCCAATCTGTTTACGATCGATCTATCATAATCTAAGCCACAACTATCAACCCTTCACCTTAGAATTGTTAAGGGTTTTTAGCCAACAATAGTCATATTGATATCAAATTCAAGAATTAAAAGATTGAAAGATGAAAACTTCCGAAAACCTTCAATAAACTTCAAATCAATCTCAAAGTCACAATCAAGAACAATAATCGTCACTAGATTCGGAATAACACAAACAATCACAATCTTAGATAATAAGGAAGAACGGGATGTCAATCCGTCTTCTAAATCAAACCTAAGTAAGAAGCGAAATCTTCTTACGAACAATCTTCCGAATCTTCAATCTTCCGTCAATCCGGAAATCACAACGGTGATGCGCCAAAATCTCTCAACACCACTTCCGCCAAATGCAAAATTAGGGCAATCCAAGCGCAAGCGTAAGATGCGTCTATGCGTAAGTGAAGGTCTAAAGCGAGGTGACGGAATCTCTCTTCGTCCGTCCTTTTATAGTGTAAGATAAACTTTCGGCCCGCCCCAATCTTCTAAAAGACCGTGGCTTAAAGTGTGGCGAAAAAGATCGCCAAGAACACGGTCGTGGAAGGTTCCACGACTGTAATTTAGAGCGTGGAAATCAACACGGTTTGAACCAATGATTCCACGACCGTAGAAGCTACTGGAATGAACCACGCTTCCCTTGCATGGTTCCACGGCCGTGGACTTGAACGTGGAATGTAGTACGGCCGTATTTTAGAGCGTGGTTTAGGGCAAGAACGTGATTCTTCCTTAGCCTCGTGCATTCTTCAAGTTGGCACTCCTTTGGCTCCTATGAATGTCCTCAATCCATGGACATGCTCAAACATCTCTATCCTTGCTCAATTCCGTTCGGAAATAGCTCTCAATCACCTATAATCAACATAAAGCTTGTGTAGACATCCATATCGACAATATAGGCGAACTAGCTCACAAATGCATCAATGCTTAATCAAAGACTATCAATAATGGAAGAAATACACTTAGAAAACGTGCCTAGAATATCACAATATTTCATGCTAACAAATAACCCCATACTTGCCACTTGCTTGTCCCTAAGCAAGGTCTTTCAAAAAGCTTTAAAAACAAGAGTTAGGATGAAATATGTGTATCTTCTCAAAGCAATACTTCTTTTGGATGAATGTGCCTTCTAAACAATAGATCATTCTCAAATCTTGCTTCAATCGTTTATAGGACTTTCATACACTTAATCAAAGAGTAAAGAGTAAAGAAAAATCATGAATCAATCAAACTTCCATACAAACATCATAACCTTCAAACATTATCAAAATCAATCATAAGAAACTTCAATTTAGATCACTAAGTCATATAACATTCTTTTGAATCTTAAGGACTTTTAAAGAAAAAGGTCTAGAATGTGGAAAGGGAAGGAAACTTTAAGGAATGTGGTGCATGAATCCGGGAAAGTGGACAACTACTCCTTCTTCTTCTCTTGCGGTTTCCGCACACCTTCAACTTAGAGCTTCGCTCTCTTCTTTTCATTTTTCAACTTTACTTTTGGAGTTATGGATACAGGTGCACAAAAACCGAAGCCTAGGAGATTGGCGTTTCTCAATTTTTATGAGATGCCTCAAACCCTTAGCGCACATACCATAATCCGCTAGGAATATCGCTCAATCCGACTTTGGCAAGACACAAACACCCGGCTATGTGAATGGTGCCGAGTTACTCATCGTCATGATTGACTTTCCCAAACCTACAATTTCTTTCTATTCTTTTGATTGCAGATAATTGCTTTCAAGGCCCTCCCACATCAAACATGCCAATTTCAATCAACTTCTCCAAATTCCCGGATAGGTAAAGGAGGCCATAATTTCAATGAGGGGATAAATGATCAAAGAAAGAAGAAAGAAAAATCGAATTGCCTTAATCATCTCAACAAGAAGCATAAGAACTTATAATGTGATTTCAACTTCAATTCCTCAACATGATTTAGGTAACATTCATCACATTATGAAACTTGTAAAAGAGAAGTAAAATCAACTCATTCAATCTCTTTTCAATTCACTATTCGTTTAAGCATGCAATTGTCATCAAACTCAATTCACAAGTAGCGATTATCATAGAAATCATCTCAATTCCTTAGAAGCACAAAATTTTCAAAATTTTTCAATTTTTATGGGTTTTTCAAACTCTTTTTCATGCAATGCAATAATGAACGTGCAACAATATAATGAACATGCAAGATAGTCTCGATAGAAGCAAACATAGTGAGTAAGAGTTATTACAAACTTTTAGTCACACCCCACCCCATACTTGGAACAAACATTGTCCCTAATGTTCAAATAAAAGAAAGAAAAGAAAAGAAAGAAAGAAAAAGACTCACAAAATGGTGGTGGAGCGGCTAAAGCTAACGGTCATCATCATCGTCACTGCGGCGCTGGTGGAGGCGGGAATGGAGAGAAGCTGGAGTCGTAGTGCCGCCCAAACTGCTGGAGGTAGACGTCTCTCATCATGTGATTGAGGTCGTCCATGCGTCCGTCTCTAGCATCGGCTCGAATCTCCAATGCTCCCACTCTCTCTGAAAGGCCAGTAGCCCAATCCAGCATCTGCTCATACCATCCCGGAGCCTGACTGTACCATCCCGGCGCATCTGCTGGTGCTGGTGCTGATGACTGCTGTGCGGACCATGGAGGTGGAGCTCCATACCATGCAGGAGGTGTATCCATCCACGTAGGTCTCTCACTCACGCTGGCGCGGCGAGAAGACGATCCTGAAGCTCTGGATGGACGTGGAGAATGTCTAGGTACATCAGGGGCCGCATCCGGCTGATCCGGAAACGTGCCAAACTCCTGCTCTGCTCCTCCTCCACCCTCATACTGATCTCTCATCTCCTCCTCCTCAACTACGGGCGGTGGTGGGACGTACGGAGGAGCTGCAATCTTGTTCGCATGCATAGCAGCGAACGTCTCCTTCCAATTATGGCGTCCAGCCATAATGGAGTACTCCTGTAGCCACTCAATACCCCTACCCGTCCTGCTCTCCCAAGGCATGGCCGCATAAGGCGGACCTCTATTTGTGGGGAAGATGAGACCTCTAGTCATGAAGGCATGAAGTCCTAAGGGCACGGCTGGTATGCGGGTACATGCAGAAAAATCAACTCCCAAACTCCTAGCAAGATGGGTAACTATCCCACCATATCCAATGTTTCCCTTCCTCTTTTTCTTAAGCTTGCTCATAGTAGCAGCTAAGAGGGTGGCACAGTCAGCTCGGCGTCCATACAGCATAGAATACAACAGAAATAGCTCATCCGTCTTGATCTTTTGAGGTGTCTCCGTCCTAGGGAAGAGACACTCCGAAAGAACACGGTGAGCAATCTTCAAGGCTAAGTGATACATCAACTTAGCCTTGGTGTCAGCTGGTTGCCAGCGGTCCTCGCTGGCGTATATCATAGCTACCTCCTTCCAAAAATCTTTGGCGTAAACGCCACTAGGAAAATGACCATTGAAGGTCTCATGGAACCCAAAGAAGGTTCCGAACTCACGGATGGAGAAATCATACTTTCTTTCCATAAGACGGAAAGAAACGGTCCTATCCACATGGTTGTGCTCAAAAGACGTCACAACCTCTCTCGTAATCTCCTCATAAGCGTCTTCTCGGATAGCCGAGAAGACAATAAGTCCGGCTCTATCCAAGAGCCAAGTAAGGTCCTCTATGATGTTAAGAGGAGCTAGATCCTCTAACAATAAGTACCTAGGTCCAATCACAGCCCTCTCATGGATCCTCTCGAATGCATCGAGGTGATCCTCATAAATGGTCGGTACTCTAGGGCTAGGAGATGCGGGTGATGAAGGTGAGGATGGAGGTGAAGGGAAGGAAGGTGATGGTGCTCTAGAGGATGAAGAGGAAGAGGGGTTACCCTTCCTCTTTTTGTCCTGGTCATTCTTCTTCTCCTTAATCCTCCCTGAAACTCTTCGCACAAAATCCAAACCGTTCAAAATTACGGTCTGTTCTTGGTAATTCCACGGCCGTGGAACTGTCAGGGACCGTGATTCGTCTCAGTTTTTCTCAAAACTCAACAAACAGCACTCAAATTCAGCAAACAGGCAGCCCTAGTCTAATTCCTTCCAGTTTCAAGCATTCTCCTATAATTTCTAGCAAAAACGAACCCAAATTGACAAAGATCAAGAAGAGGGGAAAAACCTAGGTTTCGGATTTTAAAATCCGAATTGTGTGTTCCTTGGTGATTTGCCGCTTGATTCGTTGCTTGGATCTCGTTGGTGGTCGAATTTGCTTCAATTTGGAAAGAAGAATCGTTGAAAACGGTTAACGAACGAATATTTGGGAGGAGAGGCGTGGAATCGGCGATTTGGGTCGTGGAATTGGGGATTTGTGGAGTGTTTTTGTGAAGAACGTGGTTTATATAGTGACAGGAAAAATTTTGAAAATCACGGTCTGTCGGGGGGTTCCACGGCCGTGGAAATGTACGGAACCGTGGTTTTGGTGATTTTTCAAAGGCTTTTGGAAATTACGGTCACTGTAGCTGTCACGACCGTGGTTTAGGCCGTGGAACTCTCTGTAAAGCTCCAAAGTCCAAGTTTCGTCACTTTTCTTCAACATTACCCTTCCCTTTTCCTTTTTCATCGTTCCTACATCCAAAAACACGAACATACCGGAAGGAATCGAAGGCAAAACAAAGCAAAAACGTCTAAACTAAGCTAAACTATGAATCGAAAACAAAAACATAAATACAATACCTTGGGTTGCCTCCCAAGAAGCGCTTTGTTTAAGGTCCGTAGCTAGACCAATCGCACTTATTCGAGTGCGGTAGGTGCGAACTCTTCAGCTTGGAGTTCCGGCGTATACTTCTTGAGTCGTTGGCCGTTCACCTTAAAGCTTCCGCCCGCTTCACCCCATACTTCAACTGCACCATGGGGGGAAATACGCTTAATTAGAAAAGGTCCGGTCCAACGAGATTTAAGCTTACCTGGAAAGAGGCGAAGCCTTGAATTGAAGAGGAGAACTTGATCTCCTTCTTTGAAGTCCTTTGGAATGATATGCTTATCATGCCAACGCTTTGCTCTCTCCTTATAGATCTTGGCGTTTTCATAGGCGTTCAAGCGGAGTTCTTCAAGCTCATTAAGGTCCAAGAGACGCTTCTCTCCCGCTTCCTTCATGCCAAAATTCAGCCACTTGATGGCCCAAAACGCTTTGTGCTCCAACTCCACCGGTAAGTGACAAGATTTCCCATACACAAGGTTGTATGGTGTGGTTCCTATGGGAGTCTTGTACGCAGTCCGGTATGCCCACAATGCATCATCAAGCTTCAAGGACCAATCCTTCCTAGTCCTTGAAACCGTTTTCTCTAGAATTCCCTTGATCTCCCTATTTGAGATCTCAACTTGTCCACTAGTTTGTGGATGATAAGGGGTAGCGATCTTGTGAGTAACCCCATACTTAGCTAGAAGAGCTTCAAAGCGCCGGGCAATGAAGTGAGAACCTCCATCACTAATGATAGTCCTTGGCGTCCCAAATTGTGGGAAAATGGTCTTGTTAAAGAACTTGACCACCACCATGGCATCATTGGTGGGAGAGGCAATTGCTTCCACCCATCTAGAAACGTAATCTACCGCCAATAGTATGTATTGATTTCCACAAGAGGATGGGAACGGTCCCATGAAGTCAACTCCCCAAACATCGAAAATTTCCACCTCTTGGATGATGTTGAGGGGCATCTCATTCCTCCTAGAGATATTACCTGTTCTTTGACAAGCATCGCAGCAAGAAACAAAGGATTGCACATCTCTAAACAAAGTAGGCCAAAAGAATCCAGATTGCAATACCTTTGCGCTAGTCTTGTTCGAACTAGCGTGTCCTCCACAAGGTAGTGAATGACAATGGCGGATGACACTTTGCATCTCATCTTCCGGCACACATCGCCGAATAATGCCATCCGGACCTCTCTTAAAGAGGAGAGGTTCATTCCAAAAGTATTCCCGGACATCCTTAAAGAACTTCTTTCTTTGTGCGTAGGATAGTCCGGGTGGTATCTCCTAACAAACCAAATAGTTAACAAAATCAGCAAACCATGGTTCGTTACCTTTGGAGATCACGTTGATACACTCCTCTATAATGTGTAGATGTTCGTCCAGGAAGGAGTCATCGATAGGTAAATGGTCGTCCTCTAGATGTGTTAGGCGACTCAAGTGATCCGCAACAGAATTTTCTGAACCTTTCTTGTCGCGGATCTCTAGATCGAATTCTTGTAGGAGAAGTATCCATCTAATTAGCCTTGGCTTCGCATCTTTCTTCGCAAGGAGGTACCGGATCGCAGCATGATCCGTGTAGACAATCACCTTTGCACCTACAAGATAAGAGCGAAACTTGTCAATAGCATAGACAATGGCTAAAAACTCTTTTTCGGTAGTGGCGTAATTGAGCTGCGCTTCATCTAGCGTCTTGCTAGCATAGTATATGGCATGGGTTTGCCCTTCCTTTCGTTGTCCAAGAACAGCTCCTATAGCTACGTCACTAGCATCGCACATAACCTCAAAAGGAAGAGTCCAATCCGGAGGTTGGATAATAGGTGCTGAAATTAGAGCTTGCCAAATTGTGTTAAACGCATCCAAACATTCCTGCGAAAACTCAAAAACTGCATCCTTCATCAATAGATTAGTGAGCGGTTTTGATATTTTAGAGAAGTCTTTAATGAAACGTCTATAAAATCCAGCATGTCCTAGGAAACTTCTTATCCCTTTCACCAAAGTTGGGGGAGGAAGTTTCTCTATAGTTTCTATTTTCGCCTTATCCACCTCTATCCCTCTACTAGAGATTAAGTGTCCTAAAACAATTCCTTCCTTAACCATGAATTGACACTTCTCCCAATTAAGAACTAGGTTAGTGTCTTCACACCTTTGTAAAACAAGAGAGAGGTTAGAAAGACAATCGTTAAAAGAGGAACCGTATACGGAGAAGTCGTCCATGAAGACCTCCATGATTTCCTCAATGTATTCGGAGAAGATGGCCATCATACACTGTTGAAAGGTGGCTGGGGCGTTGCAAAGCCCGAACGGCATTCTCCTATAAGCAAACGTACCCCCATGGGCACGTGAATGTGGTCTTCTCCTGATCGTCCGGGTGTATCGGGATCTGAAAGAAACCACTATAACCGTCAAGATAGCAAAAATGTGAATGTTGTGCTAACCTTTCAAGTATTTGATCGATGAATGGCAATGGGAAGTGATCCTTACTCGTCGCGTTGTTAAGCTTGCGGTAGTCTATGCACATCCGCCATCCCGTTACGGTTCGGGTAGGAATGAGTTTGTTGTTCTTGTTGGTGACGACCGTCATTCCTCCCTTCTTCGGAACTACTTGAACCGGACTCACCCACTTACTATCGGAGATAGGGTAGATGATACCTGCATCAAGAAGTTTAAGAATTTCCTTCTTGACAACCTCCTTCATGGTCGGATTCAACCGCCTTTGAGGTTGTCTTGAAGTTCTAAAATCTTCCTCCATTAGTATCTTATGCATACATAGGGAGGGTTTAATTCCTACTAAGTCCTCAATAGTGTAGCCTAGAGCTTTCCTATGTTTCCTAAGGACAATCATGAGCTGATTATGTTCATCTATGCTTAGATCGGAACTAACAATAACCGGAAAGGTAGAATTAGGTCCTAGAAAAGCGTACCTTAGATGAGTAGGAAGTGGTTTTAGCTCCATCGCTTTCGGAGCTTCCAATGATCCTTGAGGAGCATCCGATGTTTCCTTAGAAGTTTCTAAGGGTGTTGAAGGTGTGGGAGAAGAATCAAAAGAAGTTGAAGAAGTGTCTCGATCACTCCTTTCCACGGCCAAAATCACGGTTTCCCTATGTCCTCCACGGCCGTGGTTTAGGGCGTGGAAGGGAAATACGGTTGTTCCATTTTCTCCACGACCGTATAACTCTTTGGAGTGGGACACGGTTTTGTTTGTGAAATCCACGGCCGTGGAATATAGTGTATGGCCGTGGATTCTCACGTTTTCTGCCTCATCGTGAAGTTTTTCAAACTCCACTTCATACATCTCTTCTTGTGCTTCTAAGGCTTCAATTGCCTCATTGCACTCCTCTTCTTCCCCTACATTTGTAAGACTCATAGTGATAACCTTTTGTAAAGGATTCTTGAAGAGAATAGCACTTACCTCCTCCCTAGACAACCCTTCTTCATCTTGGATATTGAATATATCCTCATCAAAGATTGGCTCCTTCACTAGAGTGGAAAGAACGAACTCTACCTTCTCTTCTCCTATATCAAAAGCGAGTCTACCATTCTTGCAATCGACTATGCAGCTGGAAGTTGCAAGAAACGGTCTTCCGAGTATGATCGGGACCGGACTATCTGCAGGAATGTCAAGCACGACAAAATCAATGGGAACAAAGAATTTACCTAGCTTGATCGGGACGTCTTCTACAATACCGACGGGGCGAGTAATGGATCGATCCGCCATGTACAACGTCATCTTCACCGGTTTAGGGTCGCCTAAACCGATCTTCCTACATAATGCAAGTGGTATGATGCTCACACTTGCTCCCAAGTCACATAACGCATCATATGTGACATCTCCCACTCCTATGGGAATGCAAAATGACCCCGGATCCTTCAGCTTTGGGGGCATTTTCTCCTTCATGGTCTTGATGAGATCCGAAGAATCCGAACTCATCTTAACCTCACCGAAATCCTCAAGCTTTCGCTTGTTAGAGAGGATTTCCTTTAAGAACTTGCCATAAGCCGGCATACCTACAATAGCATCAATGAAAGGTATATTAATATGCAGCTTACTCATGAGTTCTATGAACTTACCAAATTGTTTATCTAGGCGCGCTCTCGCTCTAGATTGAGGGAATGGTAGGGGAGGTTTGTAAGCTGGAGGAGGAACGTAGACATCTTCCTTCTCCTTCCCCTTCTCTTTGTTTTTCTCTACGGGGACTTTAACAAACTTAGGCTGCGGATCGGTGGTAGTCACTCCGCTCCTAGTTGTGATTGCCATAACCCTTCCCTTAGGGTTGTCCTCCGTCTTTCCTGGAAGTTTCCCTTGATTCCTAGGAACTTCCTCCGCATGGCTGAACATTTGGTTTTCTAAAACCTTTTGGGCTTTATCAACCTTAGAAATTTGATCATCAACCTTAATGATGCGGTTCTCAAACCCTTGTAGCTTTCCCAAGATCGTTTCCAACATGGGATCGGGCTTCTCCTTCCCCGAATTGTTTCCTCCATTGGATGATTGCCCCTGACTTTTCAAAGGAGTAGAGGAAGAGGAAGGTGGAGTTAGTGAATTAGAATTGGAAGGATAAGAGTTACCGGAATTTTGTTGATTGGAGCGCCAATTGTTGTTGTTTGAACCCCTATTGTTGTTGTTCCGGTTGTTGTTTCTATTCCAATTGTTCCGGTTATTGTTGTTGTTGCGGTTGGTATTCTCTCCACCATTGTTGTTGTTGGCCAAGTAGCCAACGTCCTTTCCTTGTTGCTTTGGAAAGTTGGTCTTGATGACTTCCTTCAACTCTTTAATCTCATTGTTGAGAGAAAAGATTTGAGTTTGAGATTCATGTGTAAGCTTTGCTCCTTGTTCCACACGATTTCCCTCCACTTTCCGGTGGGAATACTTCTCTATGACTCTTTCTTGCTTCTCAATGAAGTCCCAAGCGTCATCTTCCCTCATGTCCATGAATGTACCACATGAGAGGGATTGGAGCTTGAATTGTGTCTCCACATCCAGCCCTTTATAGTATATTTCCAGCAAGGCAAGTTTGGATATGCCATGATGAGGGCAATCCAAAAGCAAATCCTGAAACCTTTCCCAAGATTGAAACAAACTTTCGTTAGATCTCATGGAAAATGCATTGATCTTACCTCTAAGTTCCGCCGTTTTGGATGGCGGAAAGAATTTGGTGAGGAACTCCGCGGAAAGGTCTTCCCACATGTCTAGTTTCCCACTAGGAAGAGCTTGGTACCAAGACAACGCTTTCCCCTTCAAGGAGAAGAAGAAAGGCTTGAGCTTATAGTTGTTGGTAGTAGCATTCTTCGGCTTCATTGTCTCCATCATACACTCAAAGTTTTGCAAGTGTTGGTGAGGAGATTCAGCGCTTGTTCCGCCAAATTGATTTTGGCGAACAAGAGTAATAACCTGCGGGTTGAAGCTAAACCCGGCATCATCAGCATCAAAATTCACGCCCAAATGGCGCGGTTGTTGTGTTGGATCCATCCTTTGGCCAAGAGTTCTTGGCTCATCATCGACACGTTCGATCCTCGCATTCCTAGGTGGAATGCGGCGATTAGCAGCTCCCTGTGGATGGAAAGGATTCACAATGATCGTGGGATCAATTTTCTCTAGTGGTGGTATGGAGGAATCGCTATCATCAGCGGATGAATGACTTCTTCTTCTTGATCTTGATGCCCGTCTTGAGGATTTCTTGCTCCCCTTATTCTTAAGGTTGCTTAGTTCTATCCTCATCTGGAACATCATATCTTTTAGATCGTTAACTTGAGATTGATGACGATCCATTTCATCCCGGCGAATATTCTCATTCCATTGGAGTTGAGCTTCTTTCTCCGCCAACTCCGCCTGAAGATCACGTTCGTGTTCTTCAGCCATCTTCTTTTCCTTGCGCTTTTGCCTTAAAGTCCTCTCAAGCTCTTGATCAAGAGGTAAGAGATCCTCGGTGCTCCTAGACCTACGCATGCACTCAAAGAAATATCAAATAACGAGAGCAAGCTCCCAAGCTTGACAACCGGCAACCGAATTCGGCCTAAACCAAATCCCCGGCAACGGCGCCAAAAACTTGTTCGCCACTTAGCGTGCGTGCAAATAAGCTTTAATTATAAAACTAGAAATCAAGCAAGCGAACCCGCAGTGTACGGATCGATATAGTTGAGCAAGAATTCCAGAGTATCGAACACAAGGATTTGGGAGGAACAAATTCAATTGTAGATTATCAAGCAAGTAAATGTAAGAGCTTTTCGATTTATTGGGAAAACAACAATCCTAAAGATCCAAGTATCCAGTTGTGGCAATCGATTCAAGATATAGTAAAGATATAAGGACAGAGTTGAGATATGCAAAGGTATGCTAATGTAAGGTAATCGTACGGTGAAGTTCCAAAAACCTTATATGACTCACCTACAAGACACTCTCTATAAAGGTTGTTGAGGCTTCAATATAGAAAGGTTCTAAAGGTAAGAATTAATGTCAAATACCCAAACTTGTAATCCAAGGATCAAGACTAACTAAACCGATTAAGGTTGTGACACTGACAATCGGGGTAGAGGTTGTTGAGGCTTCACTACCACCTAGAAAAGGCAAGCCAAGACTAAGTTAAAACAAATCTTTAACTTTGGATTAAAGTAAAAGCAGGTTCGTAAACTTAAGGGAAATCACGGTTAGTTCTTGAGGTTCCACGGTCGTGGACTCAAGAACAGGCCGTAATTTAGGGTTCGTCGGCGATTCTTTCTAACTCTCAGGATCCAATCTGTTTACGATCGATCTATCATCATCTAAGCCACAACTATCAACCCTTCACCTTAGAATTGTTAAGGGTTTTTAGGCAACAATAGTCATATTGATATCAAATTCAAGAATTAAAAGATTGAAAGATGAAAACTTCCGAAAACCTTCAATAAACTTCAAATCAATCTCAAAGTCACAATCAAGAACAATAATCGTCACTAGATTCGGAATAACACAAACAATCACAATCTTAGATAATAAGGAAGAACGGGATGTCAATCCGTCTTCTAAATCAAACCTAAGTAAGAAGCGAAATCTTCTTACGAACAATCTTCCGAATCTTCAATCTTCCGTCAATCCGGAAATCACAACGGTGATGCGCCAAAATCTCTCAACACCACTTCCGCCAAATGCGAAATTAGGGCAATCCAAGCGCAAGCGTAAGATGCGTCTATGCGTAAGTGAAGGTCTAAAGCGAGGTGACGGAATCTCTCTTCGTCCGTCCTTTTATAGTGTAAGATAAACTTTCGGCCCGCCCCAATCTTCTAAAAGACCGTGGCTTAAAGTGTGGCGAAAAAGATCGCCAAGATCACGGTCGTGGAAGGTTCCACGACCGTAATTTAGAGCGTGGAAATCAACACGGTTTGAACCAATGATTCCACGACCGTAGAAGCTACTGGAATGAACCACACTTCCCTTGCATGGTTCCACGGCCGTGGACTTGAACGTGGAATGTAGTACGGCCGTATTTTAGAGCGTGGTTTAGGGCAAGAACGTGATTCTTCCTTAGCCTCGTGCATTCTTCAAGTTGGCACTCCTTTGGCTCCTATGAATGTCCTCAATCCATGGACATGCTCAAACATCTCTATCCTTGCTCAATTCCGTTCGGAAATAGCTCTCAATCACCTATAATCAACATAAAGCTTGTGTAGACATCCATATCGACAATATAGACGAACTAGCTCACAAATGCATCAATGCTTAATCAAAGACTATCAATAATGGAAGAAATACACTTAGAAAACGTGCCTAGAATATCACAATATTTCATGCTAACAGTGGTCCCATGTTTTCTATGATTTTGGATCACGAGATGAAAACCCCACTTTTCTCCTTTACTACTACTAAGTCGAGTCGAGTGATTTCACTAATCTAGTGATTTCACCAGTCAACTTGATCGTGTGTATTTTCTCTTTGTTTTATGATTTGTTTTTATTCTACTCATTCCGTAACTTAATTTTCTTATCACGAGGACTTCCCTTCTTGGTCGATTTGATCTAACTTTTGTTTTTGTTTTTGTTTTTGTTTTATTTTGGTGTTTTAACTTTAATTATTCAAATCATCACGCTATTTCCATGTGTTTGATCTTGATCATATATTACAACGGGATCTTATAGTTATTTATAAGATTTAAGGTTCACATTTCAGTCCTTACCACCTTCTTATTACAAGCAGAACTTCAAATGTTTTTGTGTTACTAAAAGTGAAAAGGCCCCATTTTGAATTACATCGAGTTCATCTTTCAAGATCACATCAACCGGTAATGTTTTAAACTGGATAATTATTATACCAGAAACACCAAGAACAAATACCGCAAACATTACACACTGGATTACTATAAACTATTTATATCATAAACAACACCAACAAATGTTGAAAACCCAACAAAATGTAATACGTAAACATTTTAGGATGAGAACAATAATAATAATATCGGAAAGCAAAACATATTACAATCAACAAAAAATACCGAAGTATTTTTATATCAGAAACACTACTTGAACAATACATACTATAAACATTTCATATCGTATATACATACTTATTATAATGAAAACAAGGTGATATACTATAAACAACCAATATTGAAAACAAACAATATTGGAGCCAAATACACCAATATTAAAAAAAATTGGTCAAAAAATTATTTTGATAAAAAATATTTCATATCTAAAAATGCTTCACGATTTCATATTGCAACAACGACAAGAGGGAGGTGGGTTGAAATTAGACATGGTGGTTGTAGTAGGGTCGTCAAATCGACAACCGGTTGAATAAATGACATCCGGTTGGGGTTGACGACGGGAGGATTAATACCAATCGGATGGAGTTAGTTTTCATTGATACATTTTTCCAAGAATAATAAATGTAGGAGGGTTAATATCAATCTAATTAGTTAATTCCATAAACCTAATTATAGGGATATAATTGGATTTTAAAAATAATAGGTGTACCTCTCTCAATGGGATAAAAAAGGCAACTTTATCTCGCTATAGTAAAATATGGTCTAGTTACCCAACTCCTAAAAAAACATAATGAAAGCTAGATTATTAACAATTGACAAATCAATGCAAATAGGGAAAGAGAAGAATCAAGAGACTAGCTTGTAATAATAATAAACATAAACGAAAGAGCCAACTTGATATTTAGTATTATTACCACAAAGTAGAATTTTCATATTTTATTATGCTTTGCATCTTTACTTCGGAGAGGAGGAAGAGAAAAATATTTCTATTACATATAAGTTCTCATATAGGGGTCGCCTTTGGTTACCTATTTCGGTAAAATCTATAACTGGTTTGAAGTACTTCTCGAGATTAAGGTGACTACGTATGATATAACTACTAATACTATCCTCCTCGTTTCAAAATATTGTTTTGTCTGGATGGTTTTACCGTTACTTGTTTTGTTAGAACAAGTACCTACGTGATTAGTTATTAATATTTATTATCAATCAATTATCACAAATAGGTTTGCATATGTTCCGTACATAATGACAAAAGTAAACTTTGGTTGGTTAGTTTGATCAACTCGTCGGTGATTGGAAAACATGATGATTCTAATGATGATATTGCACGTATTTTGTGTGTATCTCACCAATGGGTTTAATAAATCTCGATAAATCACTTGGTTTCATGCGTAGATTTGTTTGTATTAACTGCATATTTTAGTGCAAGTAGGTATTCCTTACCTTGTGATCAATTTGTTGGATGGTTAAAATTATAGCAGGCGTCCCAAAGGTATTCCTATAACAAAACTGCTCTTTACGAAGTTACTACACAAAACACTAGTTGGAACAACCTTTTTGACTCATTTAAATAGTTTACACACTTAAATTATATTACTACTGTATATATTTAAATGTACTTCTTAACGATACGTAAATATAGCATTTTTGGTCCCTTACAAAGAAGATAGATCGTAGATTATGTAATCAATTATTAATCACTTGGAGAAGGAATACCATTTTTTTTATGTGTCTTATTAAAATTCATCCGACGTGTTTTTGGACATAGTCTTTCCTAGAACCCCACAATACTATAACATTGCAATGTGTTGTTTAACATAACAAAACTAGTTGAATGGAATTCTTCAAAAGTAAACGTGTTATGGGAGTGTGTGACTTGAACTACCGGTTAGGTCGTGTGGATATATGCTCCTTTTCCACAATAAATTTTACAACCAGTGTATGTGTTTTTAATTTGTTCCAACCACCGTATAAGTTAGATCCACATATACTAATGATAGGCAAGTTCGATTGAATAACATTCTTTTTGTGATAAACCCCAAATCACGTCATGCATGAACATGTTGCGTAAGATCCCATCAAATCAATTAGTTGGTAGATTCAAATTATACTGCTTTTTAGCTTATTTTGTTGAATAATATGCATTTCCTTGCATTGACTCAACTTATGATATTATTGTAGCTAAATAAGAAGTATATGAAAGACGGTGCGAGAGAATATATGTTTGCTAATTACAAGTGAACTCTTTTCTTTGTACGTAAAGAGTCTTACATTTTTTTACGAGAAACATCACCCACAAAGTGTAAGATAATCTACAAAGTATTTGAGAACGATCAACTATGTAAGCTTGTTTGGGGATTGAGTATTTATCTAGAAGAACAAAACTCCTTCCGTGGCACAATTCTTTTTGTGCGTGATTTACCTTCGTAAGTTGACGTAGAATAAAACGTCCATAATAGTTTATCTTACTCACGTTCTTTTAGGTTATCTACAAACAATAGCATGGAGTTTATATCTCATATGAAGCTTAATAGTATGTCAAATGTTGTATCTCTTTTGAGTCCATGACCCTTTGTTATACTTTACGCATTTCCTACATACGTTTAGAAAACTCGGGTGAGAGCTCAATTTAGGAAAAGCTTCAAAATGAAGCTGTAGGAAGGGATAGGGTAAGGATGAGGTGCGCCGCTTGTAGTCTCCATTGCCCAATTAATTTCTAGAATTCCCCCAATTTCAAGGGCCTTATTTGAAAAATCCCCAAACTCACCCCCAAAACCCTACCTTTTTCTCTCTCTTTCTCTTCTTCGCCGCCTCTCCCACCGCCTCTCCGATCTCTTTTATCCTCTTCGATGTCCGCCGTCTGTAGCCCGACTCTCCCGTACCGCCAGATGCTTTTAGGGTTTCTCTATCGGTTCAGGTTCTAGGGTTTCTGGACTGTAAAACTTCTCTCTCTCTATCTCTCTTTTTCCGGCCGTTTATCTTTTTGATCTTTTGGGGATTAAGTTTTTGTCGAGTCATTCAAAATATGGGGCCTGCATCTGGTCGGATCTTCTGGTAGGGGATCGGAGGATTTTTTTTTTCTTCCCTGAAAAACCCTAATCTGGGGGTAGGGGTATCTGTCTGTGAACTGCCGAAAAGTCTAGGGTTTTGTTTGAAGGAAGGAGAGATCGTTCATGTATGGCTTCGGGGACAATAGGAGCAGAGGAAGTACGGTTGAAGGATCGATGGAACGAGAATTGTATAGTCTATACCCGTAGGTCTCGTAAAGTCAGCACCAGCAAGCATGACAGCGCCAAGGTGGATGATGTTGCCCGGAAGAACGAAGCTAGTCAAAACGGCAATGGTACGTGTACACCCACTGGTTTAGCGGACGACTGCAACACCGTCATTCCACCACTGAATTCACCAGCTAAGGATGCTGATTTGCAGTTGCCGAATTCACAGTCCATCCCAGTTAACGTTTCCGATTCCCAGCAGCAGCAGCATCTTCCGGATTCGCAATCCTCACCAGCTAGGAATGCCGAACCTGAGCACCAGCACCAGTTACAGTCGTCACCAGCTAATAGTGAGGGATCAGGGCACCAACAGCAGCCAAATTCGTTGAGAATTGAGCTGGTTTCTGATGATTCCTCGAGGCAAGAAGGAGTGCTTCCAAATGGTCATGGTGTTGTCTTAGAAAACGGGTCTGCTTCTGCTAGGGATGTTATAACGCTGGTAGATGAGGAGGTCAACATCAGGTTGTCTGCAGAAAGGACTAAACAGCACGTGAAAGAGCTGAAGAGGAAGTTATTGAGTAACCTTGATCATGTAAGAAATTTGGCGAGAAAGCTTGATGATAAGGAGGCTCAGCTTATAGGGGTTAATGGTGGATTGAGCAGCAGTGGTGATGGTGGGGCTGGTGGTCTTATCACTGGTGATGGTGGGCAAAGCCTTTCTCAGTATTCTACAAGTGATGGATTGAGGGTGAATTCACAAGGGTTTTCAGCTGGGTTGAACGGTTCCAGGCCTTTCCGTCATCTTTCGGTGTCTGTCATCGATAACAACCATGACATTGTGGAGATTCTTGACAGGGAGAAGAGGACACCAAAGGCGAATCAGTTTTATCAGAATTCTGACTTCATTTGTGGCAAGGAAAAGCTTCCTCCTGCAGAGAGCAACAAGAAGCATAAGTCGAACGGAAGAAAGAAGCTTGCCGGTGGAGGAGTATCTGAAATTGACAAGCATATATATAAGAGGTGTGCTACACTACTTCAACAACTCATGAAGCACAAACATGGGTGGGTGTTTAAT
This sequence comes from Fagopyrum esculentum, assembly GCA_033239045.1. Lineage (NCBI taxonomy): Eukaryota > Viridiplantae > Streptophyta > Magnoliopsida > Caryophyllales > Polygonaceae > Fagopyrum > Fagopyrum esculentum. The sequence continues at coordinate 103,935,289 of BSUD01000005.1, forward strand.
GTCCCCGTTGATGTTAAGGCATTGTGTCTTCATGATTACTATGATATAGTTAAGCATCCAATGGATTTGGGTACAGTGAAGAATAGGCTGAACAAGAATTGGTACAAGTCCCCTCTGGAGTTTGCAGAGGATGTCAGACTTACATTTCACAATGCCATGACATATAATCCTGAAGGGCAAGATGTTCATTCCATGGCAGTTCAGTTATTTAGTCTTTTTGAGGAGAAGTGGATTGAAATAGAGGGTGATTACAATAGTAAATTGAGATATGAAGCAGCATATGGTATGGGGTTGCGAAATCCAACATCAAGGCAGGCCCTCATGCCCTTGTCCGTGTCTCAACCTCCAGCTTACCAAGGAATGAAGCATTTAGATAAATCGGAATCATTTACTGTACCGGTAGTGCAGAAGCAAAAACCTGTATACAGTGCACCGGTTGGAAGGACCCCAGCTCCAAAGAAGCCCAAGGCAAAAGACCCTGATAAAAGGGACATGACTTTCGAGGAAAAGCAAAGGCTTAGCACTAAGCTTCAAGCATTGCCTCCAGAAAAGCTTGATAACATTGTTCAGATTATCAAGAAGAGGAACTCAACTCTTAATCAAAATGATGATGAGATAGAAGTGGATATTGATAGTGTTGATGCTGAAACGCTTTGGGAGCTTGACAGATTCGTTACCAACTACAGAAAGAACCTGAGCAAGCACAAGCGAAGAGCGGAACTTGCATTGGAGAGAGCAGAAGCCCAGAAGGTAAAGCAAAGTAGATGTAGGATGAAGTCTTTTCTGGTCATTTTCTTGGGTTTGCATGTCTCTGAAATTTGTCATCTTGAATGTGCAGAAATCAGGTCCAACAATACCCGGAGTTGCTGCTATGGAGATGGTAGCCGGCAAGTTTCTACCAACTGGTATTCTGTTGTGGGCTTGGGATTACATAATTCTAACTGTTTTTTGAAAATGGTGAATGTTGATACAGATGGTACAGGGGATGTTGCGGGAAAACAAGCAGATGATGCTAGTGAATCGAGTAGTTCAAGTAGTGATTCTGGATCATCTTCAAGCGGTAAACACTTGACCTAACATTTTAATATATGCTGTTTCGAGTAATATTGGACTTATGGAGTCCCTGATGCAGATTCAGATAGCGATAGCTCCTCGGGATCGGATGGAGGAGCATGACTTAGGATCTTGGATATTATTATGCTGTTGGTTCTTAGAGTTGTACATGTTGGATGCAAATGTTGGAACGTCCGTCTGTCTATTATTGTATTTATACTGTCAAGTTAGGTTCAGTTGAGTTACTAGCATGCTAATCTTGCCAAGGCACCAACTAGTGTTTTATTGCCTGCATTCTGCCATTCTTAAAATGTGCATTCTGCCATCTTGCCTTGTTCCTTTAGTAATATTGACGGTCGTGGGTTTTGGTACTCAAAATCAGTGTCTCTGCTAAATTCTCCGATTCTTCTCTGCATTTATAGTGGTAGTTCAGTTCTAGTTCGGCAAATATGGAATTGAAGCAATGTAGATGATGTTGAATGCGCATTAGCTCTCTTTTAAACATAATCATACGGTTTAAGCTTAAACAGCACATAATTTAGCAATCCGGTTCAGGTTGTTGATGTACTTAATCCAACCGTCCATATTTAATCTAGTGATTTTATTTTAAAAAGATTGGACATTCCGGTAGTATTTTTGTGATTATGAAATTCAAATGACAATCTTTTATCTTTTTAAAATCTGTATTAAAAGGTTAGGACAATATTCTTTTGTCTTTTCGAAATTTTCTTTTAAATTTTTGTAATACTTTTTGTAATTTTAGAAAGGTGTAGCGAGAAATTTTTGTTGTAATGATTCATATTTTGTGTTTCAATTTTTTTTTTAATCTTTGTACACTTTTTTATTTAATTTTTTTTGTATATTTTGTTCTAAAGTTTTTCCTTTGATAGTTCAATTGTACCTAATGGGGCCAACAACATTCGAAAATTTAGATCATGCTATGGCACATACAGACTTAATTCATGTATACTGCTGCATATTAGTCGAACATCACAACCAAATGATAAAACAGAAAAACGAAACTGTTAGATTTGAGCTAATGTGGATTCAATGAAAGAGTGAATCAACAAATTTGGAGAACACACTTTTAGGGAACACAAATGTTCAATCTTGCAAAGAAAATTAACTTACTAAAACACAAACTAAAAATTTGGAGTAAGAAAACCTTTGGAACATCAACAAACAAGTACGAAAGGTTGAATATGAAATTGATAAATTGCAAATTCTCCTTTATCAAAATTCCAACCCCAATATAAGTTCTAGATTAAATAGGATTAGTGAAAAAAAATTATGCTTAGTTGATTACCAACAATAATATTTGAGCCAAAGAACAATATCAAAAGCCCTAACGTTGGGAGATACCAATACAAAATATCACCATAGAAAGGCAACGTGAAGAGAAATCACAAAATTATCACCACAGTCACACAAAACAATGGAAGAAACATCTCCAAAGAGGGGGATATTGAAAAATCCCCAACGATTTAAGCAAACCACATCAACAACAGTGAACTTACCGACTCAAAAAACACAAAATTGGTTAAACCTTTTACAAACCACGAAATCAAGAAAGTAGTTTTTGCAATAGGAATTGATAAATCCTCCGATCCGGACGGAAAGACAGCTGAATTCTTCCAAAAATAATGGCATATCATAGGGTCTGTTGTTATCAGATCAACGAAAAGCTTCTACAGAACAAGAAAAATCTTAAAACAAATGAATCACACTTTTATAGCTCTTATTCAAAAAAACAGACAATCCTTTGACAACAACTCACTACAAATCCAAAAGTCTATGCTCAACCATCTACAAATTTATAGCCAAAATCCTAACAAGTAGACTCGGAAAAATAATCCCAAAACTTATTCACGGGTTGGATTAGGGAAAGAAGGATATGTAGCACTCAAGTTGGACATGACCAAAATTGTTTTGATAGAGTAGAATGACCTTTTATCATGGCGGTACTACGGAAATTTGGCTTTTCAAACAAATTTACGGGTTGGATTTTTGAGTGCATCTCTTCAGTCTCCTACTCTATCCTAATCAACGATAACCGCACAAGTCATTTACTTAGCCAAGGAGACCCCTTATCACCCCTAATTTTCAAACTAGGAGTTAAAGTCCTTATGAGAAATATACAAAAAGCAAGTAACGAACATCGAAAAATTATCGGATTTCCTATCACTAGAGCAATATCAATTATTCCTTTTTCTTGCATTCACATATGACATCATTATATTCGCAAAAGCTTCTAGCCCTTCATGCAACCAAGTAGTAGACATTATTTCAAAAAAACTGTAAATTTTCATGCCAAAAAGTAAACTACAATAAATCTTAATTCCAAACCACTGCTAATATTGGCAATAATGCTAGACGAACTCTACAACAAAACTTAGGCATCTCTGCAAGCTCTTATCTTGAAAAGTACCTAGGGTACCCAATTATAAAGGGGAAGGTTAATAAGTTTGTCTTTGAGGATATCATTACAAAATCAAGGCAACTCACAAAATGAAAATCAAACTCTCTTTCGCAAGAAGGAAGATTTGTCCTAATAAAAGAAAACCTAAATGCAAAGCCTAACTTCATAGTGGAAATGTTCATGCTACCAATTTCAATCCACTAAGAGCTTGAACAAATTATGTCCGAACCAGATAACATCTGGGTTAAAATAATTTAAAAAAAATATCTAAAAGGAAGCGTGTTATGGAACTACAAGACATGAAAAAATATGTCATGTCAATGGAGAAGACTAATGAGCCTCCGACCGAAATTTAACACAGGCCTTAGATGGAGCGTTGGAGATAGGGAAACTGTCAAGTTATGGAAAAGCAAGTGAAGTTGTGATCAACCACTTGTGAACTACTACGCCCTAATTACGCAATTAACGAATATAAATGAAACAATAAGCACACTAATTATGAATGGAGAATGGAACCAATTCATGATAGAAAACAAAATTAGCACAATCCTCCCATGAAAAACTATTGAGAAAATTTGCTCTTACCCACTGCCAAAAAACAACATTTAAGATAGGTTGTATAGGGCACCGTGTGATAAAGACTGGTTCTCAACAAAAACAGCCATGCAAATACTGCACCACCAAAGGTGACATAACACCTACGAAAATGCTTGGAATTTGAAACTGAATGTCCTGCAACAAATCAAGAATTTTCTATGAAAATTATACTTCGATAGTCTACCAACAAAAGAAAAGAGTGATTTTATCCGGCGCCGGCGTAGAGGCCGGCGCCGGCGCCTTGCGAGTGCGCGCAAGGGCTCGCGCAGTCGCAAGGCGCAAGCGCGCGAGGCCCATGCGCGCCTGCCCAGCCCGCCTCCGCGCCTATTTAAGGTGGCGCGGAGAGGCCAGCCTCCCTTGCCCTATTCGTCCTCGCTTCCGCTCCGCGTCATTTGCCCTCGCGTTTCGCAGCCGTCGCGCACTTCCCTTGCCCTAGATTTTTTTTCGCTTGTTTTCATCCATTTCTTCTTTTTTTTTCGATACGTCCAACAATGGAGGAAGATTCAGCTATCGAGAGATTGGAGGAAGATTCAGCTATCGAGAGATCTAGGAGTAGACCACTTGTGAATCGATTCCAGGTTAGTTAATATTGTTTTTTTATCGTTTATTTATTTTTTGCATTATACTTGAAACTAGTTAGTTTAGTTAGGTTCGGTTAGTTAGGAATAATTGAAATTGGATTAATTTCGATAGTTAGTAGTATTGAAACTATTTAGTTTAGTTAGGTTTGGCTATTGTAATTGGACTATTATCGATAGTTAGTATTATTGAAACTACTTAGTTTAGTTAGGTTCGGCTAGTTAGGAATAATTGTATGATAGTTAATGTAATATATATATATATATATATATATATATATATATATATATATATATATATATATATATATACATTTATAATATATATGTATATAATAGAAAAATAAAAATTTGAGTTAAAAAAATATACAACATATGTTTAGGACTGTCAGTGAGAAGAGGAAGAGGGCGAGTAGATTAGTCACAGCTTCCGTCCGTCGAGAGGCTGTAGCTCGACGAGTTAGACTTGCATCGGCATCCGTTCAGACACCTGTAGATGCAGCTGTAGAGGCATCCGTTGAGGCACATGTGGATGCACCTATGGATGCACCTACAGATGCAGAGGTTCATGCACCTGTAGATGCAGCTGGCGAGGAGGATGTCGTACCTATTTCATTTACTGTTGATTACGACACGGAGGATTCTGCGCACGATATGTCTCATTTAGATGATATACTAGAGGATGAGCATGAGGAGATACGAGTTGAGGTAGAGCAGCAGCAGCAGGACATACCACAACCGAGGGAGCCGGACGACTTACCTGAGAATGTACGTGATGAGGAGCAGGTAGAGGAGGACGTACCTCCTCCTTTATTGACATGCTATGTTGACCACAGAGCCAACGTTATATGGGCCGGTATGGCTTCTCCCGTGATTAGAGTTGTTCGGAGGCTCGACGCATTCAGTAGATTACGTGAGTGGCGACGAGATGTAGATGACGCATTTTCATGGTTTGGATTAGCTAGACGCAGCGGACTGACGGATTTGGAGGACATACAGTTTGGCGGCGTCGATCATTGTCTGATTACGGCGTTTGTCGAGAGGTGGCACCCAGAGACAAACACATTTCACATGCCATGGGGGGAGATGGGAATAGCGCTACACGATGTTCAGATCATTATAGGACTACCAGTTGATGGAGATGCATTGGTGACTTCCGTCGATGATAGTGTACGACTTGATTGGCTAGTTCAGCGTCTTGGCTTATCACCAGCAGAGGCTAGACGTCAGACTTCACAGCTATTCTGCGATACTATTAGGCGTAGAGCCGCTGAGATGTTGGCCCTCCAGAGCCTCCACATGACACTATTGCATCTGCATATCTGTTATTGTCCATATCGTCGACTTTGGTAGTCGACAAGTCTACCAACAGGATGCGAGGATGGCTTATTGATCTAGTACGAGATCATTTGAGGACAGACGCGTATGCTTGGGGCACCGGGACCCTTGCTTATCTTTACAGATGTTTGGGGAACGCCACCAGGAAGAGGGTGACGACGATGGCAGGATGTACTTCCCTGTTACAGGTGTGTTGTCGTAAATATTTTTCTTTATATAACGTCACTTTATTAATAAGATTGAAATTAATAAAAGAATTTGTACAGTTTTGGATTTACGCACATTTCCCGTCATTGGGATGTGCCGCTGTGGAGGATTCGGATATGCTTGGTCATGCACGGTAGTGTTCGAGACTTTCTGTCCCGAAGACTCCGTCTATTACCGTAGAGAGGTTACACTCCTGACGAGCTCAGTTGGACCAGATGAGGGCGGAGGATGTGTGCTTTACCCCGTATGATGAGCGGGTGCTTGATTTTGGCGTAGAGCATGGTGTTTCTCGGTATCGGGGTATCAAACGGATATCCGACATAGAGGAGGCGTATATGCCGGACCGTTTCTTGCGACAGTTTGGATACGTACAGACAGTGCCTCTACCCCGTATTCCTCCCCTTCATGAGATTCGTCCGGCGACCGGACGTGGATCTAGGCTTTCATATCCTCTCTCATACGATCGTTGGGCATCCCGCCATCTGGAGGAGACCAGAGTTTCACTAGTTGGATTGATACCAGCTACCTCTCCTTGGCTCGTTGATGATGCGTACATGTCTTGGTATACGGTCCATTGCCATCCGTACGTCTTGCCGACGTCCATTGCACTCCAGTTACCTATAGACCGTCCCCCACCTGTTCCGGTTTCACATCAAAGAGTACGTTTGTTTTTAACATTTAAATTACTCTTTATTTTAATTTTCAATTATGTTAAAATTTTATTTTCTGTATTGCAGCGTCTTCACATTCTTATAGGTCGTATACGAGAGATACAGGCTCGCGGTCTTCCGTATTCTGCAGAGGATAAAGATTACATGGTAGCGGAGGCAGTTAGACGTACACCTCCTGTGGCTCCATCTCAGGTCCGGGCTTCACAGCATCCTCCAGCTCCAACACATTTGTAGTTGTAGTTCACTACTCTTATATTTATTTTGGATGGATATTATACTTGAGCGTATGTTTTTTTTTTTTGATACTGTTATGTTTATTTTGGATGAATAATATGTATTGTTTTTTACTTTTGATGTTTTCCTAAGTTTCTTTAGCGATTTTATTTCCCTTAAGTTTCAGTCAACTATTTCAAACTACTAAAACACAATGAGAACCATATATGAAACCGACTAAATCAATGTTGTCAACAAGTACAATAAAAACGTCTAAAACACGATTTCAAGTAAGGTTTCTCAAAACGGCTAAAGATATCCTGCACTATTGTGTTCAACTCCCCATGCTCGACGGAGATCCTCATAACGAGTTATCCTTTCAATGAACGGCGCATCCCATCCATCCACACTTGCATCATGGTTATTTTTCCAAGCGTCGCTCAACAACGGTAACGGAGCATCATCTTTTAACCATACCTACAAAAATGAAATTACAGAAAACGGTTAGTAAATATTAGGTCTAAATATACGTCCATTGAATGAAAGTAAATCGTCAACCTACCGGCACAAAGTGTGTGTTGTTATATATATAGGCTAACGAACAAATGACCGTAGGGGCCTCTTGGTCGGGAACGGTGGCAATCATAGGCAGGAATGTCGCTGAAATGTTCCCTAGGACAACCAATGCAATCTTATAGTAGGTGGCGGTTGCACATGCGATCATAGGTATTTCCATCCAATTTGGTTCTGGACACGGAGACTTAGTCGTCCAATAAACGTTTTGAATGACTTCGTCAACATGATTGAGGATTCTACACTGCAATGATTAACAAGTAAGATTATGTAAAATCATGGATTATAATTAAAACTTTGATGTAACCGGAAGACTTAGTTACCTTGGAATAAAATTCTCTTCTCGCATTTAACTCCATAACCATATCTCGCCGTATTATCAAATAATCCTCATCCGAGAATCCCAACACCGCGGAAATTGCTCTATATCCACAATGGCCATCTCCTGATACATCCCTTACTCTCAATAAATAAGGCTCCATGAACTTTGGAAAATCTTCTTCCCTCAAACAAAATCCGGTCTTCGCAGGTTGCTTTCCTTTACGTCGTGCTCTACTCGTAGGAGTCAACTCCGGTGTAGAATCTACATCTTTAGCTTTCTTCCCTTTCGGACGCCCATGACCACGTGTAGCAGAATGCTCAAAAGAGCTAGGCTCTCTTCTAGTTGATCTCGGGATTGGAGGTCGTCCCTTTGCATTGGCCTTCTGTGCCAGCTCCTTCATTGTCGTACCCCCAGGGTTTTCCATGTCATCCACAAAAGATGCAATCTTATCTTGCTCATCCGGGCTTAACATATTTGAGTCCATTCTTTCTCTAAACCTGTTCAGCGCCGCTTGATTCGGGTTTGAACGATCATCATCATCATCATCACCAATATCACCATCCAAAAAATCAACCGGATTCCAATGAACTTGCTTCCAATAAGGGTGTATCTGTGACAAATAGATAGGTCTACGAGCCCGGATCGCTAGTCTAAAGTCATGCACACACGGCACTCCATAAACATCTCTCCAATAACTATCCCGACATCTTTCATCATCTCTTGTATGTCGAACCTTGGTGTAATTATTCCACAAGAGCGTGAAACACTCATTTGTTACGTAGTCACGGAGCAAGTCAAATATCGGTATACGCACCTGCAAAAAAATGTTTATTACATATCAAATAAATATTTAACATTATTTTCATCAATTAAACTATTGGTTTACTAACCTCTCGTGGAATCCTCTCCCGTGACATCTCTAGAGAAGCTTGTAGCTTTTGGACTTGGTCCGTGATCATCAAATGTATGCTATCACAAACCAGCTGAAATCCTCCAACGCTAGAATCTAGTGTTTGCTTCAACAACTTGTGCGCGGACTCACACCTAAGAAGAAAATTTTATTACAAAAAACGAAGAAATGTTTAACAATGTAGTGAATGTTTAAATAACTTACGCATTTGTCGTTCGTGTGCCGAAATGATGATGTAGGTCAGTCCATGCTCGAACGATTGCCTCCTTGTACGGGTCAAGCCAAGTCGTCTCTAGATAGGTCATTAACCTCGGAGATGATTGCTAATAGTCTCTCATTTCCAACAAACGGCGTTGGTAGCTTCCAGGGGATCTTGACTCGAACAAGGCATGACAATGGGATATGAAGAGTGCTTCCGCTTCCTTATTGCGCAAAACAAGTGCCGCTCTGTTAACTATATTGCACTTTATGTGAAACGTGCACAATATATGCTTCACCTCGGGAAATACTACACCCAATGCGCTTATAAAACCAAGCTCACGATCAGTGGCAATCACCTCCGGCGTCTTTCCGTATAACAAATGCCGGACCCTCCTCAAAGCCCACTCGTAATGATCTCTATTCTCCTGTGCCATGAACACAAAATCAATTGCGAATGTCTTCTTGGTGCTAGTGATGCCTACGATCTCCAACAATGGCATATTGTACCTAAAAGTAATACGAAACAACGACTGAGTTACAATTTCTAAGGAAAATAAGAATGAGTGTATGAAATAAAGTAAAAATGTGGCTTGAATTGAAGCTTACTTGTTGATCTTATATGTCGAGTCCATCACAATAACATAGGGAAACATGTTGAGCAAATGCCTCGAGTCGGGATGTGAGATAAAGAAATCAATCACTTCATCGGAATCTTGACTTCTCCGAGTGTTTATATAGTATCCACGTTCCGTCAACGTGTGAAGTGCTTGTTGTAATGGAGATCTTCCTTCGGCTTGTTCCATTCTAATCTTCAAACCGGTGTTGTAAACTTGACGGATGGAGGTGACATTGTCGGGATCCTCTAATTGTACGGATTTTAATATATGTCTCGGTTTTAAGCCAGAATTCAATTCGAGCTCCACCTTTCGGGTCTGCTTCGGAGTCATACGTCCAACATATGCATGACCTCTTAACACCGAAGGAATGATATGGTTGTGGATTCCACATACAACCCTCACCGTCCACTTTTCCTCTTCAATTTGGGTTCCTACAAGCTCAAACAAACACATACACTTCTTCGAGTTTTTTTTTCGGCTAGAACTTGGAACATGATCGGGATCTACGTCTTTTTCTTTTCTCGGTCCTCCGTGTCTATCACAACCCAATTGTAGGATACGAAAACCCCTTCTATCCAACCATGATTTTTTAATGACCAACACCATATTCATAGCGTTGGCCACATACCGAGCCCATCCCAAAAAGTTCTCTCTATCCGCAAAATATCCATGAAGCTCAAATTATGAAGAATAATTGGTACCGAGATCACGAGAGTAATCCATAAGATCCTAAATAAAAATAACATAGAATATTATTTTAAAATAACACATCATTTTATTCTTGCATTGCTAATTCTATGATTTCGATTCTCTATTCTAACATTGTTAATTCTATGATTCCGATTCTCTATTCTTGCATTGCTAATTCTATAATTCCGATTCTCTATTCTAAAATTGCTAATTCTATGATTTCGACTCTCTATTCTAACATTGCTAATTCTATAATTCCAATTCTCTATTCTAACATTGCAAATTCTATAATTTCGATTCTATATTCTAACATTGCAAATTCTATAATTCCGACAAAATAAAACGACATAACAGTAAAGTATAAAAATGAGTTTGTACACTTACTTCAAGTTTTGCGAGAATTTCTTAAGGATCACTATATTTTTCAATATCGAACGGCATCATTGAGCTTTCACCATCGGATTCTACATCAACTTCATCGGAATACGACGACATTTTAACGACTTTTTTCTTTACGTTTTCTAACTTGTGGATGAAGGTGAATGAGTCTCATATGTTATTATATAGGCTCCAAAAATCCCCAACGGCTATATTCCCCCAACGGCTAGTACGTCCAACGGTCCGATTTTTAAATGAGTAACGGGCAAGCTAATGCGCATGCGCGCGAGGCCTCGCGCATGCACAGTGCGCATGCGCGTTAGCTTGCGCGCGGGCGGACTCCGCCTCTATGAAGGCGCGAGTCCGCCCGAATAGTAGCCCTGAAAGAAAACCTAGAAACACAAAAGGTGCATGTCTCCATGCAATACATTTTTTGTCAACATCTATATGAAAGTTCCAAGCACATCTTCACAAAATGCCCTTACACAATAAGTGACATTGAAGATACAAGAGTTCAAGACCTCCTAACAAACACAAACATCTCAACAAAAAAAAGGTAAAAATTATACCCACAATCCACAACCAACTCGATAGTAAAATATTAGAAAAACTCTCAATAACATGGTGGAACATTTGATATATAAGAAACCAATGCATTTTCAATAACCAAGGAGCAAAGGATATCAAATATATAGTTAATAAGCAAATGCATGACTGATACACCATAACATCTAGAAAAAATGATGGAAAAATTGCAAAGCAACTAAGAAAAATAAAGAATATTGATTGGGTTGAACCAAAAGCTAGGAATGTAAAGCTCAATTTTGATGGATCAACACAAAATAATAGTGTTTTTGGATACATTTTGAGGGAACACATTGGATAGGCTACTGAATTTGATCATGGGCAATGCGGGATCTCTTTTATCCTGCACGCAGAAGCCTATGTACTACAAAGCGGACTAGTAAGAGCTCGTTCCAACCAAACATCGAAATTGAGGGAGACAATCTCACTATTACTAACTCAATCACAAAGGTGTAGGAGCCACTTGGGAAATTGATATTATTATATCCGATGTTTCCTTAACCCTAACCCATTTCACACAGGTCAAGATTAGTCATGTTTTCCGGAAAGTCAAAGGCGTATGCGATAGGCCATGTCGTCTCTACTGCTGAAGGAGAGATCCTAGAAGAAGTAAAATCCATCATCCCTAAGGATGATATAGGATGGTCGACTAATAGAAGATGATCATACCTAAACAGCTTACCGTGTAGTAAAAAAAAGATTCGTACATTTTTACCAACAACTTTCATAACTTCAAAATCATGTATGAAGTAGTAATACAAAAGGTTTGAACTAATAAAACAAATGGTTTGAACCAGTGGGAAATTTTTTATTTTTTTTTCTTTTTCTGAATAAAAGGGAAACTTTTCGTTCAAAATTTTGTTTTGTTAGTTTAAATTATATTGTAATAATGGTTCATACATTTTTCCAAAAAAATATCATAAGTTAAAAATAATGCATGAACTAATAATATAAAATACTTATACTAATAGAACAATCGATTCGAACCAATAGTGGAGAATCTCGCCTTCAACCTCACCCGAGATTCCATCTGAGATCCGTCTTTGACGTTGGTGGAAGTTCACATCATCCACGTAGACCCCCAGCCCCCGAGTCACCTCAAAGAGTCCCTCAAGGGCCAAGTATTGGACATCCCAATCCTCTATATAATGCACCTAACATGCATGATTTTGTTGATGATTTTCAAGAATTAGAGGATGATGATGATGATGAGGGCAAGTGGAGGGAGTTTCCTAGACGTCAACCCCAACTAAAAAAAGGTCGGGATATGGAGCCATATCGAAGCCATCAAGAGCATGACAAAATAAGAAAAGTGAAGGTCAAAATCCCTAGTTTTGAAGGAAAGTGCGATCCGGATGCTTACATGGAATGAGAGACTAAGATTGAACAAATATTGTATTATCATAACTTTAGTGAGCAAAAGAAGATCTAATTAGCTGCATTGAAATTTCAAGGTTATGCCTTAGTTTGGTGGGATCATCTTGTCAAAGAAAGGAGAAGAACACTAGATCCGGACATCAATAGATGGGAGAAAATGAAAGCCTTGATGAGAGCTAGACTTGTGCCTCAACGCAATACTAGAGAGTTAAGGAAAAGATTGGAGAACCTCGAGCAAGGATCTATGAGTGTGGAGGAAGTTTATACATTGATGCAAATGACGTTGGTGAAAGTCAATGTTATAGAGGATGAGGAGTTTGTCTCGTTATTTACGTATTTTGCATTCATACTTAGCTAATGAAATTGATTGATATCCTTATGAAACCATGACCGATGTTTTGCATTTGAACATCAAAGTCGAAAGGAAGACTAATGGAAGAAGTCAAGGAGCTAAGACGAATTATGAAGCTTCTAGTGCATGGAAGCAACAAAATAATAGAAATCAAGAAGCTCAAGGCCAAGATACAACCTCGGCCAAGGACGAGAAAAGGGGGTCGAAGTTTGGATCAAGGGACTTCGAAAATCTCGCCATCTCAACCACAATCTCGATCCTTGAATGAGCCTTCAAGTGATCATAAAGGGAGCAATTCTAACTCTATTTTACGTTCTAGAGATATTGTATGCTTTAAGTGTCAAGGTAGAGGTCATTATATGAGAGATTGTCCTAATAAAAAAAGGTTTTATTCATCAATCAACATGGACAATATGAGAGTGAGGAAGAATATGATCATGATGATGATAACCACCTCAATGCATTGCATGACCATGATAGTGATAGTGATGAAGACATTGAGTTTGAGCATGTGGAATCATTGATTGCTAGGAGAACACTGCATGCTACGATAGCTCCATGTGAGGATAATCAAAGGGAGAATATTTTTCATACTAGATTTCTTGTTAAAGGGAAGGTGTGTAACATGATCATTGATGGAGGAAGTTGTTGTAAAATTGATAGCACCGATTTGATTGATAAATTGCAAATTACTACATTTTATCATCCTAGACCATATAAGTTGCATTGAATGAATAATTGTAGTGAATTGAAGGTGAATAAGCAAGCTAGAGTTGCCATCATTTTAGATAGTTATGAGAATATCATTACTTATGATATTGTGCCCATGCAAACATGTCATATATTATAGGACGTCCATGGAAATTTGATAGAAGAATTACGCATGACGAATATACTAATAGACATTCTTTTGAGTAAGGGTCAAACATTAACTTTAAAACTCATGACACCTTTACAAATTGCGGAAAGATATGAGGAAAAGAAGGAAAATAGCAAGAAGCAAGACTTTGGAAAGATAAAGGAACGAGAAAAGCATTCCAATGAAGAGTCTCGCCTTAGAGGAGCAGAATCTCGCCCGAGGGATTCAAAATCTCGCCCCAATGTACAAAATTCTCGCCCCAGTGAAGAATCTTGCCCCAAGGAAAAATTATCTCGCCCCAGTAAAGGAAAATCTCACCCCAATGCCAAATCTTGCCCCAGTGGAGGAAATTCTTGTCCTAGTGCAGAATCTCGCCATAGTGCTTTTGAAAATCGCCCTAGTGTAGAGATCTCGCCCTAGTCGAGAAACCTTCTAGCTTCCAAAGAGAGTACATCCATGATTTTATTCCTTTGGATTCCATTCTTATGAGCCTATGTAAAAGTTTTGTGACTATAAGTGATGAAGTCAAGGCTACCTTATCAAAAACCATTCTAACCCTTTTGGATGAGTTTTGTGATGTTTTTTCGGATGAATTTCTTGTAGGACTTTCACCTTTTTTAGGCATTGAGCATCAAACTGACTTAATTTTAGGTGCTACACTTCTTAATCATCCAACGTATAGGATGAATCCTTAGGAAAGTCAAGATATTTAGGATCAAGTTCAAGAGCTTCTAGATAAAGGCTATGTGAGAGAAAGTTCGATTCCATGTGCAGTTCTTGTACTATTGGTTCCCAGAAAGGATAATACAAGGAGGATGTGTGTTGATTGTAGATCAATCAATAACATTACTATCAAGTACCGTCATCCCATACCCAGATTGGACGATATGCTAGATGAGCTTAATGGATCCATCTTGTTCTCTATAATTGATCTTAAGAGTGTATATCATCAAATCAGGATGCGGGAAGGAGATGAATGGAAGAAGGCGTTCAAGACTAAGTTTGGATTATATGAATGGTTGGTTATGTCATTTGGCTTGACTAATGCTCCTAGCACATTTATGAGGTTGATGAAATTGTGTCTTACACCACTTCATTGGAAAGTTTGTGGTTGTCTATTGTGATGACATTCTCATCTATAGTAGATCACTTGAGGAGCATAAGAAGCACTCAAGGGAAGTACTTGGAACTCTTAGAAATGAATCTTTATATGCCTATATTAAGAAATGTGAGCTTAATACTAATCAAGTTATTTTCCTTGGTTTTGTAGTGAGTACACGAGGTCTAGAGGTAGATGAAGAGAAGATTAAAGCTATCCAAGAGTGGCCAAGACATACCAAAATCATCCATGTTCGAAGCTTTCATGGATTAGCTACCTTGTATAGATTTGTTGTATGAGATTTTAGTACAATCGCAACCCCCTCCCCTCACATCTCCCACGAAGAAGCAAGTACAATTTGAGTGGGAGATGCTCAAGAGAAGGCATTTAAAGAGTTAAAGCAACGACTATGACATGCACCTCTTCTGGCACTTCCGGACTTCACTAAACCATTTGAGTTCGAGTGTGACGCATCAGGAATTTGCATTGGAGGAGTCCTCATGCAAGAAGACAAGCCATTTGCATTCTTTAGTGAGAAGGAGCATGCATGAATTACGACATATGATAAAGAATTGTATGTATTATTTCGAGTTTTCAAGACATGACAACATTTTCTTTGGCCTAATGAATTCATCCTAA
The DNA here is from genome assembly GCA_033239045.1 of Fagopyrum esculentum. NCBI lineage: Eukaryota > Viridiplantae > Streptophyta > Magnoliopsida > Caryophyllales > Polygonaceae > Fagopyrum > Fagopyrum esculentum. The sequence continues at coordinate 103,950,967 of BSUD01000005.1, forward strand.
GAACTGATCATGAGTCTTTAAAGCATTTTAGTAGTCAAGATAAGTTGGATAGGAGGTATGGTAGATGGATGGAGTTCATAGAAACTTTTCCATATATCATTAAGTATAAGAAAGGAAAGGATAATGTTGTTGCTTATGCCCTTTCTAGGAGACATTCTTTGATCACTACTATGGATTCTAAGGTTTTAGGTTTCTATTACATTAAAGATCTATATGTTGATGATATTGATTTTGGTGACATTTATAAACAATGTAGGTCACGAAATTCCCATGATAAATTCTATTTATTTGAAGGATTTTTGTTTCGTATGGATAAAGTGTGCATTCCTAGATGTTCTCTTAGACATTTACTTGTCGAGGAAGCTCATATGAGGGGTTTAATGGAACATTTTGGAAGGGATAAGACGTTTCATATGTTGCATTCATACTTTTATTGGCCTCATATGCTTAAGGATGTAGAAAACATGATTAAGAGATGTCTTGTGTGCTTGAAAGCTAAAGTTTGATTAAAACCACATGGTTCATACACCCCTCTTCCTACGCCTATCTCACCATGGCTAGATATTAGTATGGACTTTGTTGTAGGACTACCTAGGAGTAAGAAGGGGAAGGATTCGATTTTTGTGGTTGTAGATAGGTTCTATAAGATGACTCATTTTATTGCTTGTCATAAGACCGATGATACTTACAATGTTATTAACTTGTTCTTTAGAGAGATTGTTAGATTTCATGGAGTACCTAGGACTATAGTAAGCGATAGAGATGTTAAGGTCCTTAGTTTCTTTTTGAAGACTCTTTGGGAAAGCTAGGAACTAAGTTGCTATTCTCTACCTTTTAGTCATCCTCAAACGGATGGTCAAACGGAAATTACTAACAGGACTTTGACTACCATCTTGAAGGCTTTTGAAAGATAACTTGAATGCTTGAGAAGATGTCTTGCCTTATGTTGATTTTGCTTATAAACGAACTATGCATTATTCTACTAACCTAACGCCTTTTGAGTGTGTACATGGGTTGAATCTTTTGACCCTTTTGATCTTATATCGTTACCTATAGAGGAGCGAGTAAATTTTTATGCAGGAAAACAAGTTAAGTTCATCAAGGAGTTGCATGAGAAGACACGGATACAATTGGAAGAGTATGGCAAGCAAGTTGCGACAATGGATCTTTTATTTGGTGTTACCTCTCTAGTTGGGATCGACGTTGCTACATTGGCGCTATAGTCGAACTCTTCCTCCCTTGTGTCTTGTCTGCTTCGCGAGACAAGGGTTTGTTCTTACCTGGATGTCATTTGTGATGATATACGCGCTGCAATTCCATCTTTCCTACAATAATCATTTAATAACGTCCGTAGATCGGCTAATACCGTTGCACACTTAGTTGCACGTTTCGCTAGTTTTGATAATCCTATTTCTATTTGGACATCAAACTTCCCGCATTCACTAAAAAATAAATTGTGGCAATTGATCTTACTTAATATATATTATTTTCCCTTAAAAAAGGGCAAAGTTGGTGATGCGGGGATAAGCCGCAGTTCCCGATCTAGATTGAAAGCCCTTAACTGGAACAAAAATCGGGTTGTTCTATAGAGGAAATCGGTCGATTTATCTCAAGAACAGGTCAATTTTTGGCAAACTCTGAACACGGATTAATGAATGATATGGAAAGATAAGAACATGAATATGGAATGATAAATAAAAGATATAGGAAGATATATACTAAGATAGTTCCGCAAAAGAACCTTGACCAATGATGTGTCAAAACCCTTAAACGAGGAGATTACCTTAACCCACACTTCTTTAACCTTACACAAGTCTTCTAATTAAGACAAGCACAAGGAGAGACTAGTATTGACCAGGAGCACCAACCTTCAATAAGATTAACACACACAAATACAATCTAGCAAGGACTTCACAAACAATTCAATCAAAAGCTCTCTTTATTGATTGAATGATTATGAATAAAAAAACAAACTCCGTAAGTGAAGTTGCGAGTCTCACAGTTCTGTGGAAATATATCAAATCTAATCTACTAAAAAATCTCCACCACTAAGACTATTTATAAAGGAGACTAATCTTACGAAAACTAGGAAAATATACTTAAAGATAATCTTGCAAAGATATCTTTAAGATATATATACCGGGGCACGTTGCTAAGGATGGGCTCCTGCTTTGAATATATAATAGATGAGCGTGACACATGCCATAATCAGACTAGAAGACCGACAGCAAGCAATAGCTTTCATTTTCACTTTATGAAATTGTTTTGCTTTCTATGGATTCCCCAGAGGGGATGGCGAACCCCGCCAAAACGGAAGACGGGAATCTACGAGAATTGGAGATCTTCTTCCTAAGCCACTCAAGAGAAAAGCAATCGACACCAGGGAACAAATCTATAAAAATAAGAAAGAATTTGGCCTACTAGACCTTTTTAAGTTTTGTGTTTAGTAAATGTACCCTATAATTTTTTACTACTTTTATTTAATGGTAGGTAAAAATAATTAACCCTTCTATTAAAAAAGAAAGAATAACTAATGTTTGTTATGTAAGTTTTAATTTTTAATTACTGAATTTATTTCTTATTTTTTTTGCCTTTTTATTTTCTTTATTATTTTTTTAATTTTCTGGAATAAATTTATCATACCAGAAATTTCTCATACTATAAATTTTATAGTACCAGAATTTTTATCATAGTAGAAATTTATCATACCAGAATTTTTTCCATACCATAAGTTTTTTTTTTTCTATTTTGATTTTTTATAATTTTTTTGTATGAGTTTCTGGTATAAAATTCATACCAGAAACTCATACTATATTTTTTTGGTTTTATTTTTGTCTTTTTTTTAATTTTTTATAATTTACATACCGGATTCACATACCAGAATTAAAAAAAGTATAAACCATAGAACTGTGCAACATATATGAATTTCTTGATTCCTCCGTTTGGTCGAACGTCTTCAATGTTGTAACCTAGGGATTTACTTGACGCATATGAGTGACCAAGCAATGAGAGTTGAACTAAACCCAAAAAAACAACCACAAGTAATTCAAATAACTTTATATCAGCTATAACCTCGCATCATTTGCAGCTCAATGCCCTTTAAAAAATGAAAATATAAGTGCATCCTTAGTCAAGCTTGACATTGGAATAGAGAAGAGTGTCTCTTGTGATTGGCATGTACACGAGGAGATAGACATGTATGCAAACATCAGAGGAAAATACATGAAACATACAAAATCTAAAATTTATTTCAAAGTTCTTCGGGAGAAAAGAATGACTTACCCCTATCAAAGTAGCAATAATGAGAATAATCCCTGTTATCCATGATTGTGTCTTTCTAACCAAAGCCACTTCTGCTCCCTTGGTGGCATTGGGTGATGTTTTTGCTTCTTCAAGAAATCGAGCTGATGGAAGAGAGCCAAATACCACATTCAGCAATTCCTTTGGTTGTGATGATGGTTGCTTTTTTAAAATGATGACAGCAACAACTTGATCTGCCAAAAACAGAAGCAGGCAGTTTAGCATGGGCGGAATTGAAAGAAGATAATTTAAGCTAATAGTAGAGAAGTAATAGTGCAAACATCGGCAACAAAAGGAAAATAAACTGTTTATACCAAAAGGCTAGAAGAACCTCATCTGTCTAGCTTCCAAGATTCCAAGCGCATCTGTCGGGCTTCCAAGTTCATACCAGAAGGCTTCCAAGTTCATACCAGAAGGCTAGAAGAACCTCATATATCGGGCTTCCAGTAAGTGCTTGATTTATGCTCTAACAAGATATCTTTGATAACAGAGAAATAGAGACCTTTTGGTATGAAAAAACTCATTCCAAATGGGGTATATTACCTTTTGGTTTTGTTATACTGATGTAACAATTCAGCGTCCATATAAATTTCTTTCTTTTGATCTTCATTTGCAGCAAGTGTTGTCGCTTCATTGTAAGCTTCCAAATAACTGCACAAATGAATAACTTCTTTATAATGAAGCTTGCAGAGATGTTAATTGAAATAAATTACAGTAATAAGGAGAAATGAATTACTTCATTTTATCTTTCTGAGCCTTTCATCTTCAAAGCCGACTCCCCGCTTGCGTGGACCTCGATTTGGGTTGATTTTCCACAGTCTGAACTCTCTGTCAATGATCCTGCCAAGCTGTCAATGAACTCTCTGCTTCATTTTGGCTTTGTTTTTCTGTCAATGATCCTTCAATCTTCTCCTTCAAAGCTATTATTCATCTTCAAGCCGGAGAAGCACCCCTACAACACAGACTCGATCTTCTCTTCCGTTCTTCTGTCGAGCCTCTTCTGTTGAGCCACCAACCGTTGGGATCTACAGCCACCGGAGAAGCCCTTCCTCTGCCTTCGCCGTCGGAGCCCCTGTGCAGTCCTTCCACCGCCGCCCTCGTGTTCCGGCACGAGCAGTGGAGCGGCCGTCCGATCCCTGGTAGAAGCCTTGGAAGCGAACGAGAGAGCTGGAAGAAGAAGACAAATTGCTTCTTCAGGATGGCCGACAGAGGCGCTCTTCTTCGCTTCTGGTTTCATAGTCTAGAGTTTGGTTGAAAGAAGCGGTAAAAACGTATTTGGGGTCTATTTACTTAATCCTAAAAACCTAAAAGCCCATTTACTAAAAGAGAATCTCAAAATGGCCTAGTTTTTAAATTATCCCTAAAAATAAAAACCAATAATCCCTTAATATATTCTGAGAGCTTTAAGAAATTATAACAAGATAGAATCGCTAAAGATAGAAGATCATGGCCGGATCTTTCGCAGAATTCATTCCAATCGACAACAGAAAATCGATAGATATTTCATACATGAAAATCAGTCGATTTATTAGAAAATCGGTCGATTTTCTTCCTCTGGAACTCTTCCTTGCTTTTATCATTCTTCCTTGCTTGATGGATCTTCTTGGTCGAGGCTTGACTCTTCTATAACAGTCAATAATTTTACCAAGGAGCTCTTCGCTCTTGACCTTGTGATTGCTCCATCCATTGAATCCGAAGAAGGCGAAGGTGTTGTTGGTTTATCCTTCAATGTCTTAGCCTTTGAACGTGTAAATGGACCTGGTGTTGGAGATGGTCCCACATCAGTTGGTGTGTGTAAATTTAAGGCACCTTTTGTCATTAACAATTGACAATAAGTTTATGTATACGTATGTTAATCTAATATTATGTAATCGAATCGAATAACCGTTACTTTATTTATGGGTAAAAAACATTGAAACAATTTGGTTTACTAGGGTTTTTCTAGTTTTGTGTTTACTAAATGTACCCCTTGAGAGGAGAGTGTTTAGGGTTTGAGAGTAAATACAAAAGGTTGGGGTATATTTACCTAATTAAGAAACTAAATGGCCTAATTACTAAAACTAAAAACTCAAAAAAGCCTATTAACCAAATTAGCCCAAAAACATTAGGGTTATAAAATTATACATAAATTATTAGTAAGGTAAAAATCATCAATGTCTCTATATAATTAATGTAACGTAATGATTATACGTGTCTTCGAAAATATAACTTAATTCGTTGGGTTAAGTTTTTCCCCATATCGATTGAATTTATCTTTCGAGACATGTTTCGTCACCATTATGTCGCAATAAGTATTATATATTTTCTCAAACTATAACATTATTACAAATTATCGTACATTGAATTTTGTTCTCTTAATTTATGTTCATCTTTGTACAACTGAAATGTACTCTTGGTTGTCCAATGTCACTCATATTGGTTTTATTGGTACAAAAATTACGACCGGAGAGCATAAGGAATGAATAAAACAATATGAGTCACAAATTCAGATGTGTTATAGGATATATGCGGTTAATAAGACCGTCATCTCTAAGGAAATAATTTGAGTTGGTTGAGCAAGAAAATCCTATTCGATTGTGTTCATCTATTATTAATCAATTTTTGTATTTGTTTCTTTTGATAATTGTAACGACTGGAATTTTCGTTCCGTTTTCGAGAGTTTTAGAAGAGATTTAGAAGCCGTGCGCAAGGGCTACTACCCTTGCGGCTTTGAGGGCGCAGTCGAGCCGGCCGCAAGTGCGGCAAGGTGTCCCGCAGGGGCGGTGACACGCTACTGCGAGATTTTAGTATCTTCTCGCCCAACATTTCACATTCCCACCTTTAAGCTTCGTCCTATTAATGAGTAGGAGTTTCATGGTTGGAGTCTTTTGGTTATCCCACTCTCTTATGCAGCCTATCTCTTCCTCTCTCATTTCCTTTTTCACGTTACTTTGTTTTCCTCTCTTCTTCCAAATCCTCACTTCCATTTCCATCCTCCATTCTTGATCCATCGTCCTTTGAGGCTGCCACGTAAAGCTAGGACTACAGAGACGTGCTAGGGTAAGTTTCTCCTTCCTTCCTCTTCCTTCTTCTCCTTTCTCTCTTCTCCATAACTCTTGATTGGAAGATCTCCATGGATTCACACTCAAGGGCCTCCTCTTCTTCTTGCTTGTGTGATGATGTGTCTAGACCTTGAAGGAAGGCTAAGACCTTGTGTTGGAAGCTAGAGGACGTCCATAGCATCAAAGGAGACACTAGGAAGGCTGCTGCGCAATCGAAGAAACAATGTCCCGCAGGGGCGGACATTGACCACCGCCGGGGCGGCGATTGGGAGGCGCAGGGGCGACGCCCAACCACCGCAGGGGCGGCGACTGGGAGGCACAAGGGCGGTTCCTGCTGCAGTGAGTTTCCGATCTCTTGTTTCCTTCTTTCCTTTCCGCTTCCTTAGTCTTGGTCAATCTTAGTAGCATGCTAGGTTGGCTTAGTATAGATGAACTGGAATGCCAAGTAGTGGCTTGACCCTTAGGGTTATCTTGTGAGAGTTAGTATATTTGGTGGTGTGTGTTAGTTATATTAAACAACAAAACCGGAATATGACGACTTTATATATTACGTAATTGGCCCAAGTGTATGATAACGGGCGGTGACATCACTGTCTAGATCTTGTGAGAGCTCAGAGGTTTTCTGCGACTAGACTAGGCAGGTAGACGGTCAGATGTATTACTACCATTCCTTGTTGGTAAATGAGGACGGAGGCGAGGTTTGAGAATCCCTCGTGTCACAAAATAAGTATCATTAGTAAGGGATATGACTTAACCAAAGATAATAAACTGACTTGAGTGTTGTATGTTGAATGTGCTTATTATGTGTTTATGTTCCTTTACCTTTATTCTAATGCATAGAATGTTTAGCTAACGGTTTTATACCGCTTGTAGATGCCTTGCAGGTTAGAGAGGTGGTCGAGTGATTATGCGGTAGTGAGCAGCCGGGGTTCCGTACACTATAGGACGGGATCATTTATCTTTTACTATTTTTTGTTCACACGTTGTCATGTTGTTTGTTTTGAGAACTCGGCTGGAGTATGTTTTTAGGTTGTATTTCAGATACTCGTCATGCATTAAAACTCTTTCCATTTGGCTTTTATTTGTTACGTGTTGTAAGGTCCGGTGAAGTTGTTGTCTGGGTAAGGGTCAGGACCCATTGTGAGGTCCTAGCCCGTAGCATTCCGAGTCTATCAGATTTGGTGTATTACAATATGGTATCAGAGCTCTAGGTTGACAACAACGGCACTTGCAATCTTCTAAAAGGCCAAATAGATAAATAAACAAAACCCACAAGGGTTTTGAGTTTTCAAAATGAATTTCGTTTTCAAACCATGAGTATATTCGGGTTGGGATAGAATGTACGGAACCACCACTACCTATACGGATCTCGAAAGCATAGTTTATTGGATTTTAAAGTTGTATATGTATTGTAGTTAAGTTTTGGACCTTCTAGTAGTATCAGCAGTTTGTTAGAATTATTATATGCTCTTAATGATAGCATAGTCTTACACATCGATTCCATCTTTACCATATGGCACGCACAAGAGCGACATCATACGTGGGACGAGGAGGGGGTAGACCTCCCCTTCCTCCAGGAGCTCCGAGACGGGGACATGTGGGTAGGCCTCCGGGAGTCCGAGGTCGGGGACGTGCCCCCATTGTGGACCCGCCAGCTGCGGACATCCTTGTTGAGGAGGTGGCTGAGAACATTATCCCCGAGGTTGGGGATGAGACTCTACTAGGTCCGGAGCACGGAGGTCAGGGTCAGTGGATTCGGGCCGAGTATCGATCGGAGCATCGGAATATCGAGAATATGTCCAGCGAGTGGAGGAGGCATTTAGGACCAGAGCACCACCCCAAGCACTGCCGGTACCAGCTAGGTCTGCAAAGGTTTCGCAGAGGGTGACTCAGGCGGTAGTTCCACCAGTAGTAGCTGCACCAGTGAGAGTGGTCGAGGGAGACCAAGTGAGAGACGAACTGAGGGCGCCGAGACCGGACTGTTGGTTGAAGACTTTCAACCAGCAGTGTGTACCCACATTTGACGGGAATGTGGGATTAGAGGTGGAACACTGGATCAGTCACGTATTGTCCGCACTAGAGGCGATCCGTTGCCCTGAGGGTCGCAAGGTGGAGTTAGTTCAGACCTTATATAGGGATCAGGCGTAGTTCTTGTGGAGGACTGTTCGGAGTGGTGTCACCAGTTGTTTAGCATGGTTCGGGAGACTTTTTGCCATACCTCGTTGAGGAGAGACAGAGTGCAGGATTTCTTATAGGCGGGATTTGAGGACGTCTAGATACCGAGACGATAAGGAGGTTTCGAGAGGAGTTGCCACTGCTGGGTCCTTCCGCACCACCAGTGGACCAACACGTGTACCTATTCCACCGGAGACTGAGGGAGACTACACGCTCCTATCTGGCAGGGTTTCACTGTGATTCCTTGGCAGATTACCAGGACCGAGCTTCAGCATTTGAGAGGGACCGACCGGGTCCTAAGAGAGCCGCTCAATCCAGAGTGCCGGATAAGAGGCAGAGAACGGGACTAGGCAGTGTAGTAATTGGTGTCTCAGGTCATGGTCGTGGTCAGTTTCAAGGACGCTCTAGCTATCAGTCTGCCTCGCCAACATCTACTAAGGGACGTCAGTGTTACAGTTGTGGAGAGTATGACCATATTAAGACTAATTGTAAGAAGCCGCCAATGACTTGCTTTACTTGCGGACAGTTGGGACATAGAGCTACCTTCTTCCGACAAGGCAAGGTAACGTCGCAGCTGGGGTCATCTCCTGTTGGCACTTCAGAGGGTGGATAGAGGCCGCCTCAATATTAGGCTCGGGGTCAGCAGTAGCGAGCCCCCGGCCATGCTTATTCTCAAGATTCTGCCCAAGTTCTAGGTAGAGTTAGAGGACGTGGTGGAGGCACCACAGAGACTAGAGGCACCCCGGCCAGAGTCTTCGAGTTGAGGAGTGCGGTCAAGCCAGCAACGCCCGCAGCTACAGGTGCGACACACTCTTATATATCTGATGATTGCATAGATAGGTTGGCCTTAGATACAGCAGAGGGGGAACCCTTCCTTACAGATTTACCCGATGGGAGTAAGGTTCGTGACACTCGAGAGATACACGGTTGCCCCATCCGCTTGGGAAACCGTGGCTGGCTAGTTGATTTTCACGTCATGCACCTAGTGCATGAAGAGGTCATATTAGGGATGGATTGGATGGATCGCCATCGAGTTGTTTTGGATATCAGTAGGAGGACGGTGACAGTCACCACAGAGGCTGGTCAGGAGGAGATTTTTCGAGGATGGGATCTCAAAAAGGTCGGTACGGTTATCAGCACGGTCCAAGTCGCGAGACTGATTGGAAAAGGATGCGAGGCCTTCTAGTGTTATGCCATGAAGGAAGAGACGAGGCCATCCTTAGCAGAGACCCTCATAGCTTGTGAGTTTGAGGACATCTTTGGTGAGCCACCTAGACTACCTCTGTAGAGGAGCGTAGACTTTGTGATTTAGTTGGAGCCTGGCACGAGGCTGATCTCCAAGGCCCCATACCACATGGCGCCGGTTGAGATGTTGGAGCTGAAGAAGCATCTTGAGGAGCTAGCAGAGAGGGGATTCATCCACCCCAGTGTGTCTCCTTGGGGGCACCATTCCTCTTCGTCAGGAAGAAGGACGGTTTGATGAGACTTTTTATCGACTACCGGGAGCTGAACAAAGTCTCTATTAAGAACAAGTATCCATTACCACGCATTGATGATCTGCTGGATCAATTATAGGGCGCCACCGTGTTTTACGTATCGACTTGAGGTCAGGGTATCACCAGTTGAGGGTGAGAGAGGAGGACGTGCCGAAGACGGCATTCCGGACCAGATATGGTCATTATGATTTTGTCGTGATGCCATCGGGCTCACGAATGCTCCCGCCGTCTTCATAGAGTTGATGAACAACATCTTCATCGACTTCTTGGACCAGTTTATAGTGGTTTTCATCGACGACATCTTATTATACTCCCGGAGTAGAGAGGAGCACACAGGACACTTGAGGAATGTACTGCGAGTCTTACTTAGACATAGAGCTTTACGCTAAGCTCTCTAAGTGCGAGTTTTGGATGCTAGAGGTGGCCTTTCTTGGTCACATTGTCTCCGCCGAGGGTGTCAAGATAGACCCGGCGAAGATAGAGTCAGTTGCTTCTTCGCCGCTCCCTAGGACGGTCAAGGAGGTGCGCATCTTCCTAGGCCTGACAAGGTATTACCGTAGGTTCGTGAAGGGTTTTTCCGTGATTGCCAGGCCACTCACTTCCTTGTTAAGGAAGTCCATCAGATTTACATGGTCTGAGCCCTGACAATAGAGTTTTGAGGAGTTGAAGAGGAGGTTGACTTCCGCTCCTGTGTTAGCACAACCAAAGGGTATTGAGGATTTCGTCATTTACAGTGATGCATCCAAGCTAGGCTTGGGATACGTTTTGATGTAGAGGGGTAGGGTCATTGCTTATGCGTCTCGATAGTTGAAGATGTACGAGGAGAATTACCCGACCCACGACCTTGAGTTAGCCGTAGTGATTCATGCATTGAAGATCTGGGGACATTATCTCTATGGGGCCACTTGTCAAATCTTCACATACCATAAGAGTCTTAAGTACATATTCACTCAGCGAGAGTTGAATAACCGTCAGAGGAGATGGTTGGAGTTGATTAAGGACTTCGACTTGGAGATTCTATATCACTCGGGGAAGACGAACGTGGTCGCCGATGCCCTTAGTAGGAGGACACCCCGAGAGGCAGCGATAACCAGATTGACAGTTCAAGCACAGTTGTAGAGAGACTTGATCTGGTTGGAGGTAGATATCCGGTTTCCGGATACTGACGCCCACTTGTCAGCTTTAGAGGTTTCACCGGATTTGTCGGAGGAGATCCGGCAGAAACAGGCAGGTTGTCCAGCACTGACGAGGATCTGGGATAGGATGTCCCAAGGAGAGGCGGGATTTTGAGGCGCCAGGAGCGCATATGTGTACCGTTAGATAGGGAGCTGAGACAATGGATATTGCAGGAGGCCCATTCTACACCTTACTCCGTACACCCGGGCGCGAGTAAGATGTATCAGGACATCCGACGATCTTATTGGTGGGGCGGGCTTAAGCCCGACGTGGCTAGATACATAGCCTAGTGCGCAACTTGTCAGCAGGTCAAGATTGAGCATCACATGCCTGGAGGAGAGCTCTAACAACTTCCAGTTCCATAGTGGAAGTGGGGGGGACATTTCTATGGATTTCGTTACCGGTCTGAGACCGAGTAGAGTCTTCGATGTGATATGGGTGGTGGTGGATCAGCTGACGAAGACTGTACGATTTATTCTTATTAAGGAAATGTGGCCGGTGATTCATTTAGCCGAGGAGTTTACCCGATAGATAGTGAGACTCCATGGGGGTGCCGAGGATGATCATCTCAGATAAGGACGGGCATTTTACCTCGAGATTTTGGCAGCAGGTACACGCCGCCGTAGGTACGAGCTTGCAGTTCACTACAGCGTATCATCCTCAGACGGACGATCAGTCAGAGAGGACTATACAAACCCTTGAGGATATGTTGAGAGCTTGTGTGCTTGATTGGGGACAAGTATGGCCCGACCACCTTCCTTTGGTGGAATTCTCGTACAACAACAGTTGGCATGCGACGATTGGGATGGCTCCTTACGAGGTGTTGTATGGACGGAGATGTCGTACACCCTTGTGTTGGGATGAGCCGAGGAGGATGAGTGGGGTAGAACCCGAGAAGGTATAGGATGATATGGCTCGGGTAGCGTTGATGCGAGAGTGGATGCTAGCCGTGCAGAGTCGTCAGAGGTCTTATGCGGATAAGAGGCGCATGCCTCTAGAGTTTAGAGTGGGAGCACATGTCTGATTGAGGGAGTCACCAACGCGAGGTGTCCGACGTTTCGACATTAAGGGGAAGTTGAGTCCCCGATATGTCGGACCATTTGAGATCCTAGAGCGAGTGGGAGAGGTGGCTTATAGATTGGCGTTTCCACCGCGGTTAGAGGGAGTCCACCCGGTATTCCATGTGTCTCAGTTGAGAGAGTACATTCATGACCCGAGACACATAGTTAGTCACGACGACCTGGTGGTTGAGTCAGACCACACATTTGCAGAGCACCATATAGCTATTTTGGAGAGGAGTACGAGACGCCTTCGGTCGAAGGTGATACCCATGATGAGAGTACAATGGTCGAGACGAGGAGTCGATGAGGCTACTTGGGAGACAGAGGATAGTATCTAGCGGAACTATCCACAGTTTTATGTGGGTCTAGAGACATCTATAGGACTATCGGGTTTGTTCTAAATCCCTTCCCCGGTTTCTTTAAGTGATTATGTGTATGGTATGGTATATATGTTTGTGTACGACCCTTAGGCGGTCTTGATGTGGTAACGTGTTTTGGCATGTAGATTGTTTACGTCTTATGATCATGGCTAGTATTCATTAAGTTTCGGGACAAAACTTATTTTGAGGGGGATCTGATGTAAAAAACCGGAATTTTCGTTCCGTTTTCGAGAGTTTTAGAAAAGATATATAAGCCGTGCGCAAGGGCTACCGCCCTTGCAGCTTTGAGGGTGCAGTCGAGTTGGCTGCAAGTGTGGCTAGGAGTCCCGCAGGGGCGGTGACACGCTATTGCGAGAATTTAGTATCTTCTCGGCCAACCTTTCACATTCCCACCTTTAAGCTTCGTCCTATTAATAAGTGGGAGTTTCATGGCTGGAGTCTTTTGGTTATCCCACTCTTTTATGCAACCTATCTCTTCCTCTCTCATTTCCTTTTTCACGTTACTTTGTTTTCCTCTCTTCTTCCAAATCTTCACTTTCATTTCCATCCTCCATTCTTGCTCCATCGTCCTTTGAGGCTGCCACATGAAGTTAGGACTGTAGAGAAGTGCTAGGATAAGTTTCTCTTTCCTTCCTCTTCCTTCTTTTCCTTTCTCTCTTCTCCATAACTCATGATTGGAAGATCTCCATGGATTCACACTCAAGGGCCTCTTCTTGCTCTTTCTTGCGTGATGATGTGTCTAGACCTTGAAGGAAGGCTAAGAGCTTGTGTTGGAAGCTAGAGGACGTCCATAGCATCAAAGGAGACACTAGGAAGGATGTTGCACAATCGAAGAAACGAAGAGCCGACGTTTTTGGACATTGACCACCGCAGAGGCGGCGACTAGGAGGCGCAGGGGCGGCATCCAACCACCGCAGGGGTGGCGACTAGGAGGCGTAAGGGCAGTGTCTGCTGCAGTGAGTTTCCGATCTCTTGTTTCCTTCTTTCCTTTCTGCTTCCTTAGTCTTGGTCCATCTTAGTAGCATGCTAGGCTGGCTTAGTATAGATGAACTGGAATGCCAAGTAGTGGTTTGACCTTAAGGTTATATTGTGAGAGTTAAGGGTATGTTGGTTGTGATATGGTGGCATGATGTCTTGAGATCTTTGAGGATATCGGTTTGGGACTGAGTTGTTATGTTGGAAGCCTTGGAGGCAGTGGACTGAGGGTGTTGATCTATCTTGAGTTGTTGTTCTTGTGAGGATGTTGAGCCTAGAAGTCTAAGGACTTCGAGTTGACTAGAGTGATGTTGTTCTTGTAAGGATGTTGAGCCTAGAAGTCTAAGGACTTCTAGTTGACTAGAGTAATGTTGTTCTTGTAAGGATGTTGAGTTTAGAAGTCTAAGGACTTCTAGTTGACTATAGTGTTTTTGGATCCGTGTGCCTTGTGTTGATCAAGCGTTGCGTGTTTTCCTACGGGAGGTTAAGAGAGTTCGTTCGGGTTTCGCTTTGAGTCTGGTAAGTCCACGGACTTACTTAGTTGACTTCTTTGTATTAGCGTATTGTGTTTTGGTGGTGTGTGTTAGTTATATTAAACAACAAAACCGGAATATGACGACATTATATATTACGTAATTGGCCCAAGTGTATGATAACGGGCGGTGACATCACTGTCTAGCTCTTGCGAGAGCTAGGAGGTTCTCTGCGACTAGACCAAGCAGGTGGACGGTCAGATGCATTACTACCATTCCTTGCTGGTAAATAGGGACGGAGGCGAGGTTTGGGAATCCCTCATGCCACAAAATAAGTATCATTAGTAAGGGATATGACTTAACCAAAGATAATAAACAGACTTGAGTGTTGTATGTTGAATGTGTTTATTCTGTGTTTATGTGCCTTTACCTTTATTCTAATGCATAGAATGTTTATCTAACAGTGTTACACCGCTTGTAGATGCCTTGCAGGTTAGGGAGGCGGCCGAGTGATCCGGCGGTAGTGAGCAGCCGGGGTTCCGTACACTATAGGACGGCATCGGTTATCTTTTACTATTTCTTGTCCAAACGTTGTCATGTTGTTTGTTTTGAGAACTCGGTTGGAGTATGTTTTTCGGTTGTATTTCAGGTACTCATCATGCATTAAAACTCTTTCCATTTGACTTTTATTTGTACCGTGTTGTAAGGTCCGGTGAAGTTGTTGTCAGGCTAAGGGTCGGGAACCATTGTGAGGTCCTAGCCCGTAGCATTCCGAGTCTATCAGATTTGGGGTGTTACGATAATCATCACATTGCCATGAACGTAATTTTCATGGTGCTCGTGCTCCAGTTTACATTTGTTTTTGTTTGCTACTTCCACGTTGTGGATGAACATTTGGGTTCGTGAAAGTAAATGGTTAATCAATCAGGTACATTTCTTTAATTACTTATGTGTTTGATATAAATTCTTCTTATCACAATTATTAATTTTTGTTCATCTAACAACTAATATAGATTTTTACCCCTTACCGTAAAAAATAACTCTCTCTCTCTCTCTCTCTCTCTCTCTCTCTCTCTCTCTCTCTCTCTCTCTCTCTCTCTCTCTCTCTGTGTGTGTGTGTGTGTGTATATATATATAAAAACACCGCGCGCTGATAACACAATTTATGACGTAGGTTTAGGCATCCATTTAGATAGTTTTTCCCGTTAATCATGCACGATTTGACATTAGTTCGTGACGATTTGCACTTAATTCATGTATGTTGTCGAGATAGACGTCTACACGGACTTTTGCATATTTTGTAGGTATTTTGGGAGCTTTTGGAGCCTAATCGATACATTCGAGTATCGTTCCTTGTGATGACACACTTCCGGACTCATTGGGAAGCAAGCTAGGGGCAAAGGAGAGCACATGGGACCTTGTTGGTGCATGCCTTGCACCAACTCGTGACTTAATGATCCAAAGAAGGCTGAGGCACCAAAACCACGGTCACTGGGACTTCCACGGGCGTGGAAATGGGCCGTGGTTCTCTCTGCACAGCTGTGACAGCTGTCCCACGATCTCCATAACCGACCCTTGCCCTTGATGGAGTATAAGAGGTGGTCCTACAGGCTGTTGAGGGGAGTCCCCATCATTCCATTCTCTTCCACACTCTCACACAATACACCATTGAATTGGAGCTACTCTTGGAGGAGAAGAAACACTCTCATTTTGGGGAAGAAAAGAAGAACACACTAATCTTGTAGATTTCATAGTTTTTAGAGTGATTTTGGAGTGAACTTGTTGGAAACGTTTGCAAGGGTTTGTAAGGAACGATTCAAACCTTCTTTTGAAGGGTTGTAAGTCTTTCTCAACATTTATTCAGCTCGTTTTCTTGTTCAACTTATTCATCTCTCTTCCATTTCATTATATTAGTATGGAAGCCATGAATGTATGCTTGTTGAGTTTGATTGTTAAGATGCATGTTGTTGGCTAAATAGATGCGATTCTAGGGCAAGGAAATGATGGTTATGGCTTGGACTATGATAGGATATACTTAAACGTATCTTTGGATGATTTGTTTGCTCGAACCTAGCTATTATTGTAAATCACGGTTTGTTCTTGCAAGACCACGGCCGTGGAAGTGGATGAACTACCCGTGATTTTGTTTGACTTGCTTTTATTGATGAATCTGAATGTTATGATGTTAGATTGTTGAAATCCTAGTGTTTGTTGAGCTTATTCTATCCTAGGGTGACCTAGTGTTAGCAAATTAAGTGAGAGAAGAGACCTACCCGGTAATTCTCGACCTTAGGTACCAAGGATGATGAACTCTAGGTAGTAGTGAGCCTCACAAGCCGCTATTGGACTGAGTGTGCTAGGATTGATGTTTAGGACTTGCCTTCCCGAGACTTACCCGGTAAGGAGAGGTTAGATCCCTAGATAACAATCCGGTTTGTGTAGAATTCCTAACTTTAGGCTCTTTGAGACTTACCCGGTGATAGAACCTTAGGTGCGGGATTAGAGGATCATGAGACCTACCCGGTGATTGACCCCATTGGAGAAACATTCCTTCCCAACATACTATAGCTAGTCCAAGGTTGATTAGAAGATTGAGTCCAATGCCATAACCAGAATTCCTAACCCCTAGAATCCGCTTTTCTCTCTTTGATCACATATCTCGTGTTTGTTTGCTTGTTTGTGTTGCTAGCTTAGTTGTTCGTTTGATTTGTTAATCTTGCATGATATTGTGATCCTTACTAGATCACCACAAAACCAATCCAAAAACATTGTGATTTTCTTTTCTTTATTCCTTCATCCTTTCTTCACTAGGTTTACACTATCCTTAGTCGCTATTTGATTCAATTTCACCTTAGTCTTTGTGTTCGACCTCGGAATACTTTCCTTCCTACATAACGATCCATACACTGTGGGTTCGCTAGGATTTAGGAAAAATATATCGAGTTATAAATTTAAGACTTTTGCGTGCACCAATTCTAGCGTAACAAGTTTTTGGCGCCGTTGCCGGGGACTAGGTCTAGATTGAGTCATTTTTGTGATTGTTTATAGTGTAGGTCTTTCTTGTTGCTCTTGATCTTGTTTGGTTTGTGTCTTTGAACTTTCAGGACATCTCTTACCCTTTAGGTGTATGCGAAGATCTCGTGGCAAGGATTTAGCTCCATTCGATCCCGAACCGGAGAAAACCCTTAGAACTAGATCCAAGGGCATTAGAAAGGGAAAGGAGATGGCCGGAAGAGATCTCCAAGCTGAGTTAGATGAAGCTTTAGAGCAAATTAGGCTAAGGTATGGAGCCTTGGAGAATGAGAGGAGACTTGCCAATGAGAGGCAAGAAGCAACTAGGAGGGAGATTGAAGAGATTAGGCAAGCTCTTGTGCAAAGAGAGCTTAATCGTCAACAACCTCCACCTCCACCACAACCGCAGTCAGCGGTTAATATTCGGGTTATGCCCATTGCTATTGAAGAACCACAAACATTAGGGCAACGTATGGATCCGGATCAAAGAGTACACCGTCCGGGTGTGAACTTAGGAGATCCCGCAACCCATGATTACGAGCTCCGCCCTCAAATTCTACAAATGATCCGGCATAATCAATTTGGAGGGATGGAAGGAGAGTCTCCTCATCAACACTTGATGAACTATGAGATCTTGATGGAGACTATAAGACCGCCTAGATTGGAGAACAACAACCATAAGCTTAGGGCTTTTTCCTTCTCTCTTAAGGATAAAGCCTTGGATTGGTACCAATTCATTCCACTAGGACGTGTGAGTACTTGGGAGGGGATGACAACCGAGTTCTTGACTAAATTCTTCCTGCCTTCCAAGACAACCGAGCTAAGAGGGAAGATCAATGCCTTCGTGATGAAGGATAGAGAGAGCCTATTCAAATCTTGGGAGAGGTTCAAGGACCTCCTCCTAGATTGTCCACACCATGGTATACCGAAGATAAAGCTATTAGGAGATCTACTTCAAGGGGCTTGATGAGGATAGCCAATTCAAGCTTCAATCACTTTCCGTGGAACATTCATGGAAAAGAATGTGGATGAGGCTTGGGAGTTTGTAGAGAAACAAGCTTTGGTGATAGAAAAGTACTCCCATAGGAAGAGTGATGGGAGAAAACCGGAGCATATGAGGTGAGTGAAGTCACCATGAGTAATTTTAAGCTTGATGCAATCAACAATGAGTTTAAGTCTTTGAGGGAGTTGTGTGCTAACTTTGAAGAATCAAGCAAGCCCTCAAGTGCAAGTGCAAGCAAACTTGTCTTCCAAGGAGGAAGATGTGAACTACATGGGAAGGGGAAACTTCAACAATTATCAAGGCCCTAGGAATTTCAACAACAACCAGCAATTCAACAATTACCGGCCTAACCACAACCATCCTGAGTTTTCCTATTCTAACCCGGATGGAGCCTTGAACCCTCCCGCTTCCACAAGCACAACACCACCACCTAAGGCTTCACAAGAGCCTCCACCCGGATTTACTCAACCTCCAAAGGATAGAACCGAGATGATGTTTGAGCAATTGCTTGGAAGGTTGACTGGTCTTGAGATCACGGTGACTCCCATTTCTAAAGCTCAAAAGGTGCTAGAAGCACAAGTGTTCCAAAAGGCGGGTGAAGCTCATAGAGATCCGGGAAAGCTTTCCGGAAGGACCGAAGATAACCCAAGAGGCCAAGTGTTGGCCATCACAACAAGGAGTGGGCTGAGCATGAAGGACCCCTTACCTAAGGGAAATGATAAGGGAAAGCAAGTGGTGATAGAAGAAGAGACATTGCAAGAAGAAGGAGGCAAGAGCAAGGATAATGAGCCAACATATGTGGCACCGCCTCCATACAAGCCACCACTACCATTCCCACAATCACGAGCAAGAGCTCGTTTGGACAAACACTTCGGTTAATTCCTTGAACTTATGTCTAAATTGCATATTAACATTCCGTTCATGGATGCTATTCTAGGTATGCCGGCCTACGGAAAATTCTAGAAGGAAATACTCTCCAACAAGAGGAAATTGGAGGAGTATGGAGAAGTGTGAATGACAAAGAGATCTTCGGAGTTGATCCAAACTATGAAGGAGGAGATGTCTCCTAAGCTAAGAGATCCGGAATCTTTTTGTGTGCCAATTGGGGTTGGAGAGGTGAAGTATGAAGCCCTATGTGATCTTGGAGCAAGTGTAAGCATTATCCCGCTTGCACTTTGCAACAAGGTTGGGCTAGGAGCCAAAGCCAGTCAAGATGACCCTCTATATGGTAGACCGTTCCATCACCTACCCCGTAGGAATCTTGGAAGACATACCGGTGCAACTCGGGAAGTTCTATGTGCCAATAGATTTTGTTGTCTTGGACATCCCGGCGGACTATCCGGTTTCTATCATTTTGGGAAGGCCGTTCTTAGATACATCCGGATGCTTGGTAGATTGTAAGAATGGAATCCTCTCCTTCAACATAGGAGAGGAAAATATCAAGTTCTAACTGTCCACAATGATGAAGGGGCCAACCCTTGGTGAAGATGTGTTCAACATTGTCGAGTAAGAGGAATGCAGAGAAGTTGTGAGCTCGATCTTGATCAAGGACCCTTTAGAGAAGGTTCTTAGTTTGAGTTTGATGGAGGAAGGAGTTGAAGATGATTGCAATGAAGAAATCAAGGCTTTGGATGCATTGGAAAAGGAGACAAGTGCTGAATTTGAAGTGCACGAAGGTGTGCTGAAAAACTGTAGGAATCACGGCCGTGATTTGTACCATGGAACTCTTTGGAATGCTCAAAAGTGTCAGCTTAGCAAGTTCCACGGCCGTGGTTGTGCCAGAGACCGTAATTCTGCCCGTGGTTTCTCCAGAAAGTGCCTTAGTGGTTGATCAAGCTTCAAGGAGCCTAGGGGAGTCTTCCATGGCTTTGGAATCATCTCAACCAACATTGTATGGAGCGTCTCCAACCAATAAAGGTCCTCCTAAACTTGAACTTAAACCCCTCCCCTCTCATTTGAAGTATGCTTTTCTTGGTGAAAATTCTACTTATCCGGTGATGGTTAATGCATGCTTGAATGATGATGAGTTGAATAGATTGTTGCATGAGTTTAGATTGCATAGGAGAGCTATAGGCTATACCATTGATGACTTAGTTGGCATTAAACCTTCCTTGTGCATGCATAAAATTTTGATGGAAGATAATCATAAACCTTCAATTGAACCTCACAGAAGACTAAACCCTATCATGAAAGAGGTAGTGAAGAAAAAGATCCTTAAATTGCTAGATGCGGGAATCATTTTCCCGATTTCGGATAGTAAGTGAGTTAGTCCCGTGCATGTGGTTCCTAAGAAGGGTGGGATGACCGTAGTGACTAATGAGAATAATGGACTAATCCCTACTAGGACGGTTACGGGATAGAGGATGTGTATAGACTATAAGAAACTAAATGTGGCCTCTAGGAAAGATCACTTCCCTCTTCCTTTCATCGATCAAATGCTAGAGAGATTAGCTCAACATTCACACTTTTGTTATTTAGATGGCTATAGTGGGTTCTTCCAAATCCCTATCCACCCGGATGACCAAGAGAAAACTACATTCACATGTCCTTGGGGTACATTTGCATATAGGAGAATGCCATTTGGGTTGTGTAATGCACCCGCCACCTTTCAAAGGTGTATGATGGCTATCTTTTCTGAATATATTGAAAACATCATGGAAGTGTTTATGGATGATTTCTCTATTTATGGATCTTTATTTGATGATTGTTTAGCTAACTTGTCTTTGGTGTTAAAGAGATGTGAGGAGACTAATCTTGTCTTGAATTGAGAGAAATGCCACTTCATGGTAAGTGAAGGCATTGTGTTGGGACACTTGGTGTCCAACCGAGGCATTGAGGTTGATAGGGCCAAGATAGAAACAATAGAGAAGTTGCCACCACCTACCTCGGTGAAAGGGGTAAGGAGTTTCTTAGGGCATGCCGGTTTTTTACCGAAGATTCATAAAAGATTTCTCTAAAATTTCTAAGCCTCTTACTAACCTACTAATGAAAGATGTTGAGTTTGTTTTCTCCAAGGATTGCCTTAAAGCTTTTTGTAGGTTGAAGAATGCTTTGATCACCGCCCCTATCATGCAACCTCCGGATTGGAGCTTACTGTTTGAGATCATGTGTGACGCAAGTGATGTGGCCGTCAGGGCTTGATAGATGATGGAATCACTATCATTTAGGATAGTTTTTAGAGTCTTTTTATTGCATTTGTGTCGGTTTATGCTACTAACTCCTTGGTCCAGAAGAGGAAGACTAAAAGAAGCTAAGGAAGGAGTTATAAGCACTTAGGAGTGAAGATCGTTCACGAAGCAAAGCTTCTGTTGCCTCACCGCCCCAGCGGAGCCTTGTCACCGCCCCTGCGGGTGACACCTTACTCCGGAGCGCTCCCTGCGTCTTCGCCAGCGCCAGCCACGAAGACGGTCACCGCCCCTGCGTCAACCCCTGGCGCCCCTGCGGTGACTTGCCCTGAAGAAGCGAAGACCAGCGCCCCTGCGCCTCAACCTAGGAGCTGGAAGATGAAGAGGCTGTGTCACCGCCCTTGCGTCAACACTGGGACGCCCCGGAGGCTTGGCATCAAAACGGCAGGAAGTCGAAGAGTTTGACGTTTTGAAGAGCAATAAAGATCCGCCCTTGTGGAATTGCCTAGCCGCCCAACGGCCATGAAGAAGATCAAGCGGTTTTGCCTTCACCGCCTCTGCGGAGCTAAAGACCGCCCCTGCGGTTTAACGTCAGAAGCTTTACTCCGGCTGTTTATACCACCTCTATTGCATTAAAGGTGGCTGTTTTGGGCCGGCCATTTTGTTCGCTCCAAACGGTGTGTGCAAGCTTTAAATTTATAACCCTAGACTTAAGCTTAAAACAAGGATGCGAACCCGCAGTGTACGGGTCAATCGTAGTAAAAGCAAGGAATCCCAGGGGTCGATCACAGGGACTCGGTGAAACAAAGTCGATAACGGTAAGCTTTGTAAATACTAACCACAAGAGCAGTTAACACAATCAAAGATGAATAAGAAGTCAATAAAGCAAACATGCAATTCTAGGGATTAAAACGTCTAGTTGTGGTTCCAACTCAAGATCTAAAGATAAGCGGACAAAGTTGAGGTTTTTGCATGGGGAAGGTGTTACTAAAGTGGAATAGATCACCGGGTAAGTCTCACTACTCACTAATTCTAAACCGTAACTCCTATTACCGGGTAAGTCTCAAGGAATCAAGATAAAGAACTATAACCTCAAACTAACACACCATCTAAGGGGATATAATCAACCTTTACCGGGTAAGTCTCAGGCTAACTCACAAAGATCGGATGGAAGCACACTCAAACCCTAATAAAGGGTAAACCTTTATTACCTACACTTATTATCGTTGGTACACAAACTAAGGAATTACCGGGTAAGTCTCATCCTAAGCTTGCATTGAACCAGGAAAAGTGTAATAAGAATAGGATTTGGCAAACTCTAACACTTAACTCTCAGTTTAGGATCAGATAAGTCACCTCGGTCAGCCAAATTCCACCCTGGCCGAGATGTTCATCGACTGAGCGAGATGCTTAGGGTTAAGGTTAAAGACTCGAACTTTCAGGATCCTACTGGAATCTAAGATTATTCTATCATTGTTTTTCCCACAACCTTCAGCCAATCACCCTAGAATCACACAAGGAAATTAGCCACTCATCATCATTATGAAAGTATTAATCAAATATATGGGAAGAAGGTGAATATTTGAACAAGAAGAATTTAATGAAAAGACTTCAATAACTGAATCAAATATCACAACAAAAGCGTTCCTTGGATAGCAATCCAACAAGAGAAGACAACAAGGAAGGGAATCAAAGACAATCTTACAAAACCCTCCAAAAGCTATAAAAGATATGATCTTCAACCTTCCTTCAACCTTCAAAAAGGTTCTTCAAATCTCCCAACTGGAGTATGGCTGTTGCTGCGTATAAACCCTGATCGATGGTATAGCATGATCCTCGATTTGTGGAAATCCAACCCTTTTTATAGGAAAATAACCCTCCAAAGATAAAATATCTTAAAAGATCTCTTCCCATAAAAATAGGTAAAATATAAGATCTTCTTCCTTCTAGGAGCCAAGCCCAAAAATATAAGATCACTTTCCAAAGATAAAAGATCTCAGCCAAGAATAAAATATTCTCGCCGCGTCCTAGGTATTCGCCTCGGTCGAGTCGGCGTCTCTGGATCACCTCGGTCGAGATGAATCTCTGGTCAACCGAGGTGAGTCACAACTGAATGTGAAATCTCTTAAAACTAGTCCAAAGTGAATCTTTAATCCATGACTATGCTTCCTGGATGGTTCCTTATGTTCCTCAATGTAGCTCCAATGACTCCATAGCTCCTTTTGCTCCTTTTTGATGCAAAACGTGCCATTTTACCTATAATTACAACAAAACTAGGTGTAGACCTCGATTCTCGCAAAGGTTGATAAAATGGTAATATAATCACATAATATACATACAAACATACATATTATGAAAGATAAAACGTCCAAACAAACCCCAAAATATAGACTATAATTCTTGCTATCAAAATACCCCATACTTAGCCCTTGCTTGTCCCCAAGCAAGTTCCGCATATAGAAGACAAGATAGAATGGATTATAGGTCATGAAAATCAATGAAAAGTCTTTCAAAAACATTTTTATGGTGTGCAACAATCATAGATCACTCTAAGAGAATACTTCATGGAATTTAAAATCCAAATATGATCAAAACATTTTATAAATATAGAAAAGTTGTTCATCTTTGCATAAAACCATAGAATGCATAATAAGTCATAATTATCAAAATTAATCATGTATAATCCAGTTTAAACCACTAAGTCAATCAACAAGCTCAAGGTCTCAAGGGCTTCCCAAAAGAAAGGTCAAGAAACGTGTAGGGTAGGGATGTATGTAAGGTAATGTGGTGCTAGAATCCGGGAAAAGGATGAACTTCACTTCCACTTTGACTTGCAACATCTTCCACCAATAAGCTTTGCTTATTTCACACCTTTTTTTTCTTTTTACTTTACTTTTTGGGATGCATGGACAGAGGTGCACAATAACCGAAGCCTAGGAAATCCGCAATCATCAATTTCTTGAGATGCATCAAACCCTTGATGCACATACCATGACCCGTTAGGAATATCGCTCAATCCGACTTTGGCAAGACACAAACACCCGGCTATGTGAATGGTGCCGAGTTACTCATCTTCATGATTGACTTCCCCAAACCTAAAATTGCTTTCTAACACTTTCACTTCCAGCCAACTTCTCAACTTTAACTTCACTTGCTTTCACCACTTCGCTTGCTTCCAAATTCCCGGATAGGTAAAGGGAGGCAAAATGTATATGAGGGGCTAAGCATGAATAAGAAGAAGAAGAGAGAAGAATGAATTGCCTTGGTCTTTCCAGGAAGAAAGTGAGAGAACTCATGATGTGGTGTCAACCTTCAAATTCAACATAATTTAGATAATACAAAGTATTAAACATGCCAATAATTTCAAACAAAGCAATTAGCAACTTAAACATATTATAAAACCTTTCAAACACATAAAGAATTTAAAACCAGCCAGTAAGCAAGATCTTCACTGAGATCATATCCAGATAAGAAGCACAAAAATAATTTTCGAAAACTCTCAGTTAACCCACCTCGGTCGAGGTGTTCTTGGGTCAACCGAGGTGAAACGCCTCGTTTGGCCAAGACTGACTCGGTCGAGGTCAAAAATTTTTTTTTAAAACCATTTTTTTTTCAGTTTCGACATTTTTCTCAATCAAATAACCTGTAAATATGCATGCAATCTCAGATAAACATATAAATGCAGAAGTGAAGCATAAATATAAAATATCCGATAGAGTGTGAGTCATACATCAAAGTCATTGAATAAGTACATCAAATCGTCATCAAATAAGTACAACAAATACCCCATACTTGGGACACACTGTCCCAGTGGGTCAAAATAAGTCTAAAGATAAGAGTACTCACCGGATAAATAGCTGAACTGCATAAAAAATATAATAAAGAAAGTCCTGCAGCTCATCAATAGTCGCGATCCGGTGGTGGTGGTGGTGGCACGTACGGATACTGGGTCGGGTCGAATGGATGACCCATGATACGCTCGAACTGAAGCTGGGCCATAATGTGCTGATAATGCTGCCGCTCCTGCATCTTGCGGATATCCAACGACAAAGCAGCATACGAATCAATAACCTGATCCGTCAGGTCATCGATCCGTCTGTGAGCATCTGGATCCCTCACTCTGCGCCTCTTGCGTCTAGCAGGCCTAACCGGAGAAGTGGCAGGTGCATCAGCTGGTGCAGGCTCAGTCTCATCATCATCATCCAGATCTATAATCGGTGGTGCGCTCGTCCCTGCAGTATATGTCCCTGTATCCATTGGGACTCCACCCTCTCTCTCATCCACTGTCTCCTCGTCGTCAGCCTCCTCCTCCTCAGCTGGGGCAGCTGCTGCCTCCCTATGATCCTCCATCAGTGGAGCCCAGGCGGTCTGCCAATAGTGTGGATCGTAAACAGTGAACTGGGCAGACCATCGGATCCCCTGTGGCGCAGTCAGCTCCCACGGCATAGCCACGTAGGGAGTAGTCAGACCTCGGGGAACTAGAATCCGCCGAGTGATCATCTCCTGCAGCCCAAGCGGCTTCGGAGCCGCCACCATCGTACAAGCACTGAGGTCCATGTCATGATAAGCAACTATGTGGGTGACAAGCCCTCCGCAACAGATGTCTCCCTTTGCTTTGGCCTTGATCTTGTGCAGATCCTCTGCCAAAATCAAGCCAAAGTCTGGGGAACCCCCAGTAACCATGCAGTATAAACTGAAAAGCTCGCCCTGTCGGATCTTCTGGGGCGTCTCAGTACGCGCCAGAAGTGTCTCGCTGAATATCCGGTGGGCTAACCTAAAGGCTAGGTGGAAGATGACCTTCTCCCTGGAATCTCCAGGGCGCCATCTATCTGCGTGCTCAGCAATATGGGCAATCTGCCCCCAGAACTCCCTAGCTACAGATCGGGAAGGGAAGTCAATGGCGGTGGGCTCAGGAAAGCCGAAGATATCTCTCCAAATCTCAAGCGGTACTAAGAAGTTCCGGTTCATCAACCGGTACTTCACAGACTGCTCTGTGGGAAGGTAGGTGAAGGAGCTAACGAACTCTAGGGTCGGCTCCAAGTAGACTGGGGCTCGGATCTCAGTAAACTGATCCAGCCCAACTGTAGTAATCATCCTCCTAAGGTCTCCATCTACCCCTAGGCAATCAAAAGCGGACATGTCCAGAAAACGTGGTGCAATCACTGGACGGCCAGAAATACGCTCATAATCCACCCGGTGTCTCTCATGGACCACCGGGCGGTAAGGTCAGGAAGAAGAGAAAGAAGGGGGAAGGTGAGGATCTATCTCTGAGGGCAAGGCGACGTTCAGAACTCATTTTCACTCAGCTACTGTCAGATCACCTTGGTCACTGACAACTCTCAAGAATCACCTCGGCCGAGGCGCAGTTCGACTGGACCGAGGCGGTGAACTAGATCTAATTTCCTCAAAAAATTCAGTTCTTTTCCCCCAAAAATCACTACAATTGCTTCCTATGGGGTACTTAAGCCTTTCCTCAGCAGATGCGAGGGCAACCAAAGCCCAAATCGAAGCGAATAAACGAGTTAGGGTTCGGTTTCGTTTTTACCTCGTTTCGGCCGAATCATTCGATTTCTTCGCAGATCTGTACTTGCAATGGGATCCTCTATGCCTTAATCGCAGTTTGGAAGCGGAAATCTTCGAAAACGAGCAAGAATCGAGGAAGCGAGGTGGAAGAGCGCCGCGGTCGAGTCGAAATAGGTAAAAAGTGAAAAAAAGAAATTTTTTCCCCTTTTATACTGTTCCTGGAACTGCTGTCACCTCGGTCGAGATGGTCTCGACTGGACCGAGGTGGTACGGACCGAGGTGGTTCTGCAGAAACCCTAGTCGCCTCGGTTGCTCAAAAATCAACTCGGTCGAGGTGGCCTCGACTGGACCGAGGTGTCTCAGTCAAACTTTGTTTTCTCGAATTCTCGAACTTCTGTTCTTCCAGTTATGCTCCTGATTGGTTCTCCTTCCTTAGATGTAACATGTTATCTGTCTAGGACGCCAAAAACAAACAAAACAAAGCAAAAGCAAACTATCTAAGCTAAACTAGAAAAAGAGAAAAGAAAGCAATACCTTGGGTTGCCTCCCAAGAAGCGCTTGATTTAAGGTCGCTAGCTGGACCATGATGCGTCTCAAACGTGATGGGAGGTGCCCTCACCCCATACTTCACCTCCATCGTGGGGGGAGTAAGTAAATCTATCAAACGCTCCAACAAGTGTAAGTGCTCATCGGGGAATGAATCGTCTATGGGTGGGTCGTCCTTCTCACGTGAAGATGCAGGTATCCGGCTGAGGTGATCCGCAACAGAATTCTCGGATCCCTTCTTATCGCGGATCTCTAGGTCAAACTCTTGAAGCAAGAGAATCCATCGAATAAGGCGTGGCTTGGCATCTTTCTTAGCCAACAAGTAACGAATGGCTGCATGGTCGGTGTAGACAATGACTTTCGCCCCAACTAAGTAGGAACGAAACTTCTCGAAAGTGTATACAACCGCCAATAACTCCTTCTCGGTGGTAGCGTAGTTGCGTTGTGCTACATCTAGCGTCTTGCTAGCATAGTAGATGGCGGTGGTCCGTCCATCCTTCTTTTGCCCAAGCACCGCTCCTACGGCTACGTCACTAGCATCGCACATGATCTCAAAGGGCAAGGTCCAATCTGGAGGCTGGATAATAGGAGCGGAGATCAACGCTTCCTTAATCCTGTAAAAAGCATCAAGACACTCCTGCGAAAACTCAAAAACAACATCTTTATTCAAGAGGTTAGTTAAAGGTTTAGAAATCTTAGAGAAGTCCTTGATGAATCTCCTGATGAAACCTGCATGCCCGAGAAAACTCCTCACACCTTTAACAGAACAAGGGGAGGGAGTTTCTCAATAGTCTCGATCTTAGCGCGATCGACCTCAATGCCTCGATTAGAAACGAGGTGTCCTAGCACAATGCCTTCACTAACCATAAAATGACACTTCTCCCAATTCAAAACGAGATTAGTGTCTTCACATCTTTTAAGCACTAGCGAAAGGTTAGTAAGCAATCATCAAAAGAGGAACCATATACAGAAAAATCATCCATAAATACCTCCATGATCTCCTCTATGTACTCGGAGAAGATAGCCATCATGCATCGCTGGAAGGTAGCGGGTGCATTGCACAATCCGAATGGCATCCTCCTATAAGCAAATGTCCCCCATGAACAAGTGAAAGTGGTCTTCTCTTGATCATCCGGATGGATAGGAATCTGGAAGAATCCACTGTAACCGTCTAAGTAGCAAAAGTGTGAATGCTGGGCTAACCGCTCGAGCATCTGATCGATGAAGGGAAGTGGAAAATGGTCCTTCCGTGTGGCCGTGTTCAGCTTCCTATAATCGATGCAAACCCTCCAACCTGTAACGGTCCTAGTTGGAATCAACTCGTTGTTCTTATTAGTCACAACGGTCATCCCTCCTTTCTTCGGAACGACATGCACCGGGCTAACCCACTTGCTGTCCGAGATAGGATAAATAATACCTGCATCCAACAACTTAAGAATTTCTTTCTTCACAACCTCTTTCATGATCGGATTTAACCGTCTTTGAGGTTCCCGTGAAGTCTTATGATTGTCTTCCATTAGAATTCTATGCATGCAGAAAGAAGGCTTAATGCCAATAAGATCATCCGTGGTATAACCTATAGCCTTTCGATGCTTTCTCAAGACATGCATTAACTTAGACAATTCAGATTCGGAAAGGGAAGCACTAACAATAACGGGATAAGTAGAATCCGGTCCAAGAAAGACATACCTCAAGTGACTAGGGAGTTGTTTAAGCTCCACAACTGGGGGTGTCTTCTGAGGGGGATCCTTGCTTCCTCCTTCCTGTGGAATGGTTTTAGAAATTGGACTTTCGGAAGTCTCAGTTGAATTCGTCTCGCCATCGACCTCGGTCGAGGCGTAGAGGCATTGACCGAGATGTTCTTCAGTCGCCTCGCTCAGTCCAGGAAGTGCCTCGGTCGAGGTACTGCAACTGGAACAGAAACTGGAGATCTTCGTCTCCTGGGTTAGCTTCTCAGTTTTTGCTCCTGGATCCTCTTCCAGTGCCTTTAAGCTCCGTATATCTGCATCACAAGAAGCATCTATACCTTCCTCCATTAAACTGAAGCTAATAACTCTTTCGAGTGGATCGTTAATAAGGATAGAGCTCACCAATTCTCTTGATTCTTCTTCATCGTAGATGTTGAAGATATCGTTAGTTAGCTGCTCCCCTTTCATGGCTGCAAGTAGTGCGAACTCCACCTCATCGCCACCAATGTTGAATTTCAACTTGGCGTTCTTGCAATCCACGTTGCAACCCGAAGTTGCTAGAAATGACCTCCCGAGAATAATAGGAACAGGATAATCTACGGGAATGTCAAGTACAACAAAATCTATAGGTAGATAGAAGTTACCTAACTTGACCGGAACGTCCTCCAAGATGCCCACGGGATGGGTGATGGAGCGATCCGCCATATAAAGTCGAATCTTGACCGGCTTGGGCTCTCCAAGTCCGATCTTCATACATAGCTCCAGCGGAATGATGCTCACGCTGGCTCCTAGATCACAAAGGGCTTCACAAGTGACATCCCCAACTTGAATGGGAATGCAAAATGAGCCGGGATCTCTCAATTTAGGTGGCATCTTCTCCTTCATGATTTGAATAAGCTCCGAGGATTTAGATGTCATCCTAACTTCACCAAAGTCTTCCAGTTTCCTCTTCCTTGAAAGGATCTCCTTTAAGAACTTCCCATAGGCGGGCATTCCTAGAATGGCATCAAGGAAAGGAATGTTAATATGCAGCTTATTCATCAAGTCAAGGAACTTACCAAAGTGCTTGTCTAGATGTGCTCTGGCCCTTGACTGGGGGAATGAAAGTGGTGGTTTGTATGCAGGAGGTGGAACATAAACTTCAGTTTTCCCCTCCGCTTTCTGTGGTTCCACCTCGGTTGGCATCTCGGTCGAAGTGTTCTTCGACTGCACCTGGACCGAGGTGGTCTTCGTCGGTACTGGCACCGACCGAGGCACTGGATCTGCAGTCTTCAGTCCACTCCTCGTAGTTATGGCCATGATCTGGCCCTTAGGGTTGCTTTCCGTCTTTGCTGGAAGCTTCCCTGGATCTCTTGGCGCTTCATTCTCCCTACTTGCAAGTTGTTGTTCGAAGGACTTTTGGGCCCTCGAAAATGAAGTCATAGAAGTCTCCATAGCACTAAGCTTGATCAAGATAGCCTCCAGAACTGCGTCTTTCTTCTCTGGCTGAGACGAACTTGATCCTTGCCCCTGGCTCTTTAATGGAGTAGAAGAAGAAGAAGGAGAAGAGAGGAAAGGGTTAGAGGAATATTAGAGTTGGAGTTAGAATAATTATTACCAGGATTCTGGTTGTTTTGATTGTTCGTCCTCCAATTATTGCTATTGGACCCTCTATTGTTGTTGTTGTAGTTGTTGTTCCGGGAACCGTTGTTGTTGTTACGGTATCCATTGTTGTTGTTCCTTTGTCCTTTCTCTTCCTTCTTGGTTTGAGCAACCAAGAGTTCCTTCAATTGCTTCACGTCATTCTTCAAAGACGTGAGTTGATTGTTGTTGGATTGAGTCTCTTGAAAGTTGACTCTTTTAACTCCACCTTCATCTCCTTGGTGGTTATATTTTTCCATGTGCAAGGCTTGCTTCTCAATGAAGTCCCAAGCCTCGTCAATCGCCATGTCCATGAAGGTACCGGAGGAGAGTAGTTGGAGATTGAACTGGGTGCTTCCGTCCAGTCCCTTGAAGTAGATCTCCAACAACTCGATTTTTGGAATCCCATGATATGGGCAATCCAAAAGGATATCCTTGAACCGCTCCCATGACTTGGACAAGCTCTCCTTGTCCTTCATAATGAAAGCATTGATCTTCCCTCTCATTTCAGCTGTCTTTGAGGGGGGAAAGAATTTGGTCAAGAATTCCATAGTCATCTCCTCCCATATGCTAATTTTACCTGGAGGAAGAGATTGATACCAAGTAAGAGCTCTATCTTTTAAAGAAAAGTAAAAAGGTCTTAGCTTGTAATTATTATTTTCAATTCTGGAAGGTCGCAAGGTTTCCATCAAGATCTCGTAGTTTTGAAGATGTTGATGTGGTGATTCATTCTCCATCCCTCCGAATTGGCATTGGCGAATCATGGATAGAACTTGCGGTCGAAGTTCGTAGTCATGGTCCGCTGGATCTCCTAGGTTGACTCTTGGACGCCTCAGTTGTTGATTAGGGTCCATCCTTTGACCTAGGGTTTGTGGGATTCCTGCAAGAAGAACATCTCGGATTGGCATCCGAGGTGGAAGTATCTCGGCCGGGGCGTCTGGTACTGGGACCTGCCTCGGTCGAGGGTCAGAAACTGGGACCTGCCTCGGTCCAGCATCGGGAACTGGGTCTTCCCTCGGTCGAAGTAGAATCTGGTCTCGTATGACGGCCATTTCTGCTTCGATTGCTTCAGTTTTGGTGCGAGTTTCTTCCTTCTCTCGCCTTAGTTCTTCCTTGCTGAGGCGTAGCAGCTCTAACGCCTCTTTCAATTCGGCCTCAAGATCGCGGTTGTCTTATTGGGCCATCTTCGCTTCTCTTAAGCGTCGCTTGTATGTCTTTTCTGGTTCGGGATCGTAAGGAACGATTTCCTTCCCAGTGCGGGTTCTTCGCATATACCTAAGAAAGAACCTGCAAAAGTCACTCAAGTAGAGTGGTTAGAAGACACGGGGGCAAATGCCCCAAGAGCAAACCGTACCGGCTCGGTCTAGACCAAGTCCCCGGCAACGGCGCCAAAAACTTGTTCGCTCCAAACGGTGTGTGCAAGCTTTAAATTTATAACCCTAGACTTAAGCTTAAAACAAGGATGCAAACCCGCAGTGTAAGGGTCAATCGTAGTAAAAGCAAGGAATTCCAGGGGAAGATCACAAGGACTCGGTGAAACAAAGTCGATAACGGTAAGCTTCGTAAATACTAACCACAAGAGCAGTTAACACAATCAAAGATGAATAAGAAGTCAATAAAGCAAACATGCAATTCTAGGGATTAAAGCGTCTAGTTGTGGTTCCAACTCAAGATCTAAAGATAAGCGGACAAAGTTGAGGTTTTTGCATGGGGAAGGTGTTACTAAAGTGGAATAGATCACCGGGTAAGTCTCACTACTCACTAATCCTAAACCGTAACTCCTATTACCGGGTAAGTCTCAAGGAATCAAGATAAAGAACTATAACCTCAAACTAACACACCATCTAAGGGGATAGAATCAACCTTTACCGGGTAAGTCTTAGGCTAACTCACAAAGATCGGATGGAAGCACACTCAAACCCCAATAAAGGGTAAACC
The DNA here is from genome assembly GCA_033239045.1 of Fagopyrum esculentum. Taxonomy (NCBI): domain Eukaryota; kingdom Viridiplantae; phylum Streptophyta; class Magnoliopsida; order Caryophyllales; family Polygonaceae; genus Fagopyrum; species Fagopyrum esculentum. The sequence continues at coordinate 103,983,499 of BSUD01000005.1, forward strand.
TTTATTACCTACACTTATGATCGTTGGTACACAAACTAAGGAATTACCGGGTAAGTCTCATCCTAAGCTTGCATTGAACCAGGAAAGGTGTAATAAGAATAGGATTTGGCAAACTCTAACACTTAACTCTCAGTTTAGGATCAGATAAGTCACCTCGGTCAGCCAAATTCCACCCCGGCCGAGATGTTCATCGATTGAGCGAGATGCTTAGGGTTAAGGTTAAAGACTCGAACTTTCAAGATCCTACTGGAATCTAAGATTATTCTATCATTGTTTTTCCCACAACCTTCAGCCAATCACCCTAGAATCACACAAGGAAATTAGCCACTCATCATCATTATGAAAGTATTAATCAAATATATGGGAAGAAGGTGAATATTTGAACAAGAAGAATTTAATGAAAAGACTTCAATAACTGAATCAAATATCACAACAAAAGCGTTCCTTGGATAGCAATCCAACAAGAGAAGACAACAAGGAAGGGAATCAAAGACAATCTTACAAAACCCTCCAAAAGCTATAAAAGCTATGATCTTCAACCTTCCTTCAACCTTCAAAAAGGTTCTTCAAATCTCCCAACTGGAGTATGGCTGCTGCTGCGTATAAACCCTGATCGATGGTATAGCATGATCCTCGATTTGTGGAAATCCAACCCTTTTTATAGGAAAATAACCCTCCAAAGATAAAATATCTTAGAAAGATCTCTTCCCATAAAAATAGGTAAAATATAAGATCTTCTTCCTTCCAGGAGCCAAGCCCAAAAATATAAGATCACTTTCCAAAGATAAAAGATCTCAGCCAAGAATAAAATATTCTCGCCGCGTCCTAGGTATTCGCCTCGGTCGAGTCGGCGTCTCTGGATCACCTCGGTCGAGATGAATCTCTGGTCAACCGAGGTGAGTCACAACTGAATGTGAAATCTCTTAAAACTGGTCCAAAGTGAATCTTTAATCCATGGTTATGCTTCCTGGATGGTTCCTTATGTTCATCAATGTAGCTCCAATGACTCCATAGCTCCTTTTGCTCCTTTTTGATGCAAAACGTGCCATTTTACCTATAATTACAACAAAACTAGGTGTAGACCTCGATTCTCGCAAAGGTAGATGAAATGGTAATATAATCACATAATATACATACAAACATGCAGATTATGAAAGATAAAACGTCCAAACAAACCCCAAAATATAGACTATAATTCATGCTATCACATTTACTCCTATTTAGTGTCTTTTGTAGTATAAATAGTCTATGGTTGATTGCTAGAATCATCAAACTTATCATCCAACAAATTATCCACTTTTTCCATTTAGATTATCTTGCTACCTTTGTAATGAGTTGCTAACTCCATTGTTACATTGGGTTGGTTTGAAGCTGCATTATTACTTTGGTTGTAAGTTCTTTTTAATATAAGTTTTCATTTAGTAATGCTTTGTGTTTCCTTGATCTTCATTGTCTAATTGCATGTTTTACTATTACTTGAGATTGATCACCTTAGGTTCTAAAGTGCATGCAAAGAACCAGGATTAATAGGTTCCGGGTTCGGGTCTTTAATCTAGTAATAAACTTTAAGTAATAACGGGTTGTAATTACTTAAAGAAAAGGAACACAAATATAAAGATAAGTTTAACGGTTTTAATCTTTTCTTTATATCCCTTAGTCTTTGTTTGAAAGCTAACTTGTTATTTGTTCTTGTAGGTTTACGGAACACTAACCCCGGTTGGCTCAACACATATATATGATCGAGACGGGAGATTACTTGAAAACTTGTAAAAGGAACTCACCAAAGTAGCAATTGCATGCTTAGAATCAACCTAGTGTAGATTCACCCATTATTGTCTTACTTGTTGCGTTATTCGTTTTCATAAGTTTTTGTGCATCAATTTAACC
>BSUD01000005.1:103985515-104009005 GCA_033239045.1 Fagopyrum esculentum
CCCCCCCCCCCCCCCCTTGTTACTCATTTCTGTAATCAATAATTGCATCTAATAAAACACCTTAACTCTCTTGGGTTCGACCCTTACTTAACCACTATACTTGTTTTAGTGCTAAGTCGGGATTTACTTTTGATTGGGTATAGACGACCATAGAAATACCTCCAGTCAGGGCTGTTTTGGGACAAAGGAAAGATGGGCTTACACAGGCCATCTATTATGCTAGCAAGACGCTAGATGATGCCCAACTCAATTATGCTACCACCGAGAAGGAGTTGCTAGCGGTTGTGTATACATTTGAGAAGTTCCGCTCGTATCTTGTTGGAGTGAAGGTCATTGTGTATACGGATCATGCTGCGATCCGTTATCTCCTTACAAAGAAGGATGCCAAGCCTCGTTTGATTAGGTGGATCCTTCTTCTCCAAGAGTTTGATTTGGAGATCCGGGACAAAAAAGGTTCCGAAAATTCTGCGGCGGACCACCTTAGTAGGCTACCACCATTAGAGATTGAGAGAGACGACATCCCGATTGATGACTCATTCTGGGATGAGCAATTGCAATTGATGGAGGAATGCTTGCTTCAAGTGACTAGAGGGGGTGAGCCATGGTATGCGGATATAGTGAACTATCTCGTTTGTGAAGAGGTGCCACCCGGTTTGTCCTATGCCCAAAGAAAAAAGTTCTTCAAGGATGTGAGGCATTACTATTGGAGTGAACCGCTCTTGTTTAAGAGAGGGCCGGATGGGGTCTTTAGGAGATGCATACCGAAGGATGAGGTGGAGAGTGTGATCCGCCATTGTCATTCCTTGCCATGTGGAGGCCATGCTATCTCACACAAGACGTGTGCAAAGGTGTTGCAATCCGGGTTTTATTGGCCAAGTTTGTTCAAGGACGTGCATAATTTTGTGGTAGCTTGTGATGCTTGCCAAAGGACGGACAACATCTCAAGGAGGAATGAGATGCCCTTGAACAACATACAAGAGGTGGAGATATTTGATGTTTGGGGTGTGGACTTCATGGGGCCATTCCCCTCTTCATGTGGCAACCTCTACATCCTATTGGCGGTAGACTATGTGTCGAGATGGGTAGAAGCAATCGCCTCTCCCACAAATGATGCCAAGGTTGTGGTGCGGTTCTTCAACCGAGTCATCTTCCCTAGATTTGGAACACCAAGAGTGATCATAAGTGATGGAGGGAAGCATTTCACCAATAGGAACTTTGGGACACTTTTGGCTAAGTATGGGGTGACTCATAAGATGGCAACACCTTACCATCCCTAAACTAGTGGCCAAGTGGAGATCTCCAACCGGGAGATAAAGGGGATACTTGAGAAGACGGTTTCTAGGATGAGAAAGGATTGGGATATGAAGCTCAATGATACTTTGTGGGCATATAGAACCGCTTTCAAGACACCGATTGGCACCACTCCCTACAAGCTAGTTTATGGCAAGTCTTGCCACCTTTCGGTGGAGATGGAGCATAGAGCGTATTGGGCTATAAGGTGGCTGAATTTTGACCTCAAGGAGGCCGGTGAGAAGAGGTTGCTAGACATGAACGCTCTTGAGGAGATCTGGTTGGATGCCTATGAAAACGCCCGGATCTACAAAGAAAGGACCAAATGTTGGCATGACAAGCGTCTCATCCCGAAGGAGTTGAGTGAAGGTGACTTAGTCCTTCTATTCAACTCAAGGTTGTGGCTCTTCCCCGGAAAGCTAAAGTCAAGATGGACGGGTCCTTATGTGGTGAAGAAGATCTTTCCCCATGGAGCGGTTGAGATAGGCGGGGAGCATTGTGGAGATTTTAAGGTGAATGGGCACCATTTGAAGAAGTATATCCCGGGAGCTCCGGTGGATATGATTGCCCCACTTCACCTTGCGTGAGACGCTCCCGAATTTGGTCAAGCTAATGACCTTAAAGAAGCGCTTAATGGGAGACAACCCATTGGTAGACATCTTTCCCTTTTCATTTTTGTTTTGGTTTTCATTTTTCTGTTTTTGTGTTTTTGTGTGCTTTGTGTTTGTGTGCTAGAGTCTTGGTAACATGGAGGCCTTGCAAGACACGAGTTGATGATGATGATCCCATATCAAATATGGGTGGAGCGGACGTGGGATTTGGACGGCTAGTTGTGCTTAGCGCGGGTCCCGACGCCATAACGAATACCTTGAGCTCTCTACCATCTTTGATAGATCATCCGCCATCAATCCACTTGAGTAAACCAAAATACCAAAGCAAACCATTTTTACATTGTGAGGACCCTCTTTCACTCTTCTTTACTTGAATTGCACATTGGGGACAATGTGTTTCTAAGTATGGGGTTGGGTTTTCATGATCACTTGTATGATTAGCATCTAGGATATTTTAATATTGTCACATGTTTCATTATGTTTTGTATTGTACATACATATTTCGAAAATTCCAAAAAAATCAGAAAATTTTAAAAAATTTTAGTGCTTCTAAGTTTGGGTATGACCCTTATTGATGAGATTGTCTTGTGAATTGGCTATGGATGGCCTTGTGTTTTGAATGTATGTATGCATATGTGGACTTGAAGTACTTATCTTGAATCCCATGTATGAATTGTGATCATGATGTTTGCCTTTATTGGATTGAGGATTGATAGTCGAAATTACATACTAGTTCTTGCACATCCTTTAGGAGTGATTAAGGCAATTCATCTTTCTCTACTTCTCATCTTGATCATGTTGTTTGAGCACCTCAATTGATATAAATTTTGACCTCTTTTGACCCATCCGGGAATAGGAGCATGCTAGTGTGTTGATGTGTGTGAAAAGCAAGTGTGGGGTGAAGTTGTTGATGAAAAAATGTTGTGAATGAAGTGCTGAATTTGTTGTGAAAAGTGTAGAAAAAAAATATAGGTTTGGGGACTTTGGTTTTGATGACGAGTAACTCGGCACCATTCACATAATCGGGTGTTTGTGCCTTGCCAAAGTCGGATAAACCGAATGTCCTAACGAGCCTTGGTATGTGTGCCCGGTGTGAGGCGCCTCAGAAAAATCCCGAGGTCCGCTAATCACCAAGGTTTCGGCTTTTGTACACCAATGTCATTGTCTCAAAAAAAAGTGAAAAAGAAAAGAAAACAAAGAAAAGAAAAGATGGAGAAAAATATACACTTGTGGGGAAGTTGATCAAAAATGAAATTGTGGAGTTAGTTCCTTTTCCGGATTAGCATCACATGACCTAAAAATTCCCACCTATTCACAACGTTTCTTGGCCTCTTCTTTCCTAAGTCCTTGTGACCTATTTCCATGTGTGTAAGACTTAGTGATCTAGATTGGATATGCTCATGATCATCTTGACTTCTTCGATTTCACCTTGCATGCATGATTTTGAGTTAAGTATAATTGTCTTTCCATGCCTTCATTCATTTGATGCATGATTGCTTATCCATTGCCGTGAAACATGACTATGAAGGTGATCCAATGTTAGAAGCACAATTGCAAAAAGATTTTTTTGTTTTTCTGCATGCATAAATCATGTCATCTCTTAGTCTATAGTTGGGTCTTGCTCGGGGACGAGCAAACCTTAAGTATGGGGTATTTTTGATAACACGATTTATGACGTAGGTTTAGGCATCCATTTAGATAGTTTTTCCCGTTAATCATGCACGGTTTGACATTAGTTCGTGACGATTTGCACTTAATTCATGTATGTTGTCGAGATAGACATCTACACGGACTTTTGCATGTTTTGTAGGTATTTTGGGAGCTTTTGGAGCCTAATCGATACATTCGAGGATCGTTCCTCGTGATGACACACTTCCAGACTCATTGGGAAGCAAGCTAGGGGCAAAGGAGAGCACATGGGATCTTGTTGGTGCATGCCTTGCACCAACTCGTGACTTAATGATCCAAAGAAGGCTGAGGCACCAAAACCACGGTCACTGGGACTTCCACAGGCGTGGAAATGGGACGTGGTTCTCTCTGCACAGCTGTGACAGCTGTCCCGTGATCTCCATAACCGACCCTTGCCCATGATGGAGTATAAGAGGTGGTCCTGCAGGCTGTTGAGGGGAGACCCCACCCCATCATTCCATTCTCTTCCACACTTTCACACAATACACCATTGAATTGGAGCTACTCTTGGAGGAGAAGAAACACTCTCATTTTGGGGAAGAAAAGAAGAACACGCTAATCTTGTAGTTTTCATAGTTTTTAGAGTGATTTTGGAGTGAACTTGTTGGAAACGTTTGTAAGGGTTTGTAAGGAACGATTCGAACCTTCTTTTGAAGGGTTGTAAGTCTTTCTCAACATTTATTCAGCTCGTTTTCTTGTTATACTTATTCATCTCTCTTTCATTTCATTATCTTGGTATGGAAGCCATGAATGTATGCTTGTTGAGTTTGATTGTTAAGATGCATTTTGTTGGCTAAATAGATGCGATTCTAGGGTAAGGAAATGATGGTTATGGCTTGGACTATGATAGGATAGACTTAAACATACCTTTGGATGATTTGTTTGCTCGAACCTAGCTACTATTGTAAATCACGGTTTGTTCTAGGAATGATGTTTAGGACTTGCCTTCCCGAGACTTACCCGGTAAGGAGAGGTTACATCCCTAGATAACAATCCGGTTTGTGTAGAATTCCTAACCTTAGGCTCTTTGAGACTTACCCGGTGATAGGACCTTAGGTGCGGGATTAGAGGATCATGATACCTACCCGGTGATTGACCCCATTGGAGAAACATTCCTTCCCAACATACTATAGCTAGTCCAAGGTTGATTAGAAGCTTGAGTCCAATGCCATAACCGAAATTCCTAACCCCTAGAATTTGCTTTTCTCTCTTTGATCACATATCTCGTGTTTGTTTGCTTGTTTGTGTTGCTAGCTTAGTTGTTCGTTTGATTTGTTAATCTTGCATGATATTGTGATCCTTACTAGATCACCACAAAACGAATCCAAAAACATTGTGATTTTCTTTTCTTTATTCCTTCATCCTTTCTTCACTAGGTTTACACTATCCTTAGTCGCTATTTGATTCAATTTCACCTCAGTCTTTGTGTTCGACCTCGGAATACTTTCCTTCCTACATAACGATCCATACATTGTGGGTTCTCTAGGAGTTAGAAAAAATATATCGAGTTATAAATTTAAGACTTTTGCGTGCACCAATTCTAGCGTAACACGCGCTTTGCGCGCAGTTGGAATAAGACGATCGTGAAATAAGCGTGGTAGGAATTACCTAATTAGCAATTAAAAAAAGCCAAATAAAACTGAAACTATTGCAAGCAATGAATTTAGAAAATATTACATAGTTATTAGATTTAAATCCACAAGATGGAGCTGAACATAAATACAGTAACACAATAACAATACAAAAGATGTTGCTCAACACATTTGATATTATCAAGCTTCTTTAATGGCTTCTTTTGTGAGCTGCTACCAGAATCGCTCTCTTCTTCCTTTTGAATGTGTGATATACACAAGAGAACTTATCTCAAAGCCGAAGCCACTCATGGACTTCTACCATGATTCAAGAGTTCACAGAGAAACTTCCTTCCAATCTGTAATGTATAAGAAAGCCGGCTCAACTTTTTTTTTCCTTTTGTTTAAACAAGTAGATATCTTCAAGTTACGTCAATATCGGTATGGGCATGCATGCATTCAGGCTCTGGTAGCAAGGTGACAACAAACAAAACAAATGCGCATACAAGGAAAGAGCTTCACTGATACACAATCATACGGTAAAGGTTTTACTAATACGGCAACTTGTCGAGCAATATGCTCATAGCAAGATGAACTCCTTTTATCATTTTGAAATTGGTGGAAGAATTTATTCCAAAAGACGCCTTTGACTACACTTTTTTGCTAAATAATATCAGCAATACATACCTAGAAATTGCCTATGATGCTCAAAAACAACTATCCAAAATGCTCACAGGTTTGTTGAATGGAACTTGTAACTTTTAAAACTTACTTTGGAGTGATAGAGACAACACAGGTTTTATCCATGGCAGGATTCACCGCAGTAATCTAGAAGAAATGAAGTAATAAATGTATATTAAATTTTTTTCTTACTAGGTTTGGATTTCAATCTCCAAATCAAAAGTGGTATTTTAAGAAATACAGTATCATTTAATTTAAAGTTAATCCAATTTCAGTCGTTTGGACTTATTTTTTCAATGTACACAAACATAAACTTCATGCAGTTAGCATAGTTTACTTCTGGCTTATGTAATGAAAGCAAAATGCCCTGACCCTTTAAAGTATCATTGTATCTCCATTACTGCAAGTTTCAAGTACAGCATATCTATCTTCCGGGGCATAATGCAAGTGCCAAATGAGTGTACATTACATGTCTAATCAAGACTACTTAACCACTACCCTAGATGAGCATTGAGCAATACATGTAAGTGCAACAATACTTGATGTCAAGCCCATCAAAACTCCAGGAAAGCATCATAACTACCCCCAGCTCATGGTATTACTAAATTGGACCAAAATCAAGCTGACTAGAGACCAGAGAGTTAAAATATATATTGAGAACTTAACATGGTATCCTCGCACGTGTCCTCTAGCACTCTACCTGATGGTTAATCTATATAAAATGACATGCAACGACCTAAGGCCTAGTGCCCATTTCATAAAATAACCTACGCTTACATTTTAAATCAAATTGCCACTACAATAACCTGTTAGCATTACATAACCTTTTATATATTGTCATGAAAATTAAGGGATACTAAGAACACTAATTTGATCAAACAGAAGTTGGCAGGTTGCCATTAAAATTTACGACAAACGGCAACTAGCAAATATTCTAAAAGCTCCACATAAAATTCAAAAACAATATTTCCTTAGGAAATGCTTATTTATGAGAGCACCATTTAGAACTTTCACCACGGTTGTGTGATTAAGACTGTTAGATACTAAGACCACTTCGAGGAGAATCTCACAATGAGGAACTTGTGTAGGAATATCATAAGTTTCTGACTCTGCTTTGATTGATAAATAATCTGATGCCTTACAATCCGACTCTAACCTGACTTAAATAGTGCATAAATAACAACTAACCCCTACTGATCTCCCACTAACCCACTAAGGAGAAGCTTTAGGAACAATATAACTAGATGACTAAAAGTAAGGAACTGACTCTGCAAAAGCACATTAATAAAAGACTAATTAAAATTAACTCTAACTTATCCCATCTGGTGCCCCCTCATAGAATAAGTCAACCAAGGCCCAGCTTTTGCTGCTGGGGTCGTATTATTGCACCCACCCTGAAAAAATAACTTGTCCTCAAGTTGAAAGTCTGGAAATTGCTGCTTTAATAACTCAAACTCCTCCCAACTATCTTCTTCAGTTGGCCTGTTACGCGATTTGATAAGTAACTCAAGTATCTCTGAGTCCCCAAACTTCGTCCAACGGTGAGCAGCCACTTGTTGTGGATGAACGGTGAACTCAAAAGAGTCACTAACAGGTGGTGGTGTCATTGACACCTGAGCATCCTGACCCCTTGCAGGTCGAAGTAATGAGACATGGAACATTGGATGTAACTTAGAAGTAGGTGGTAAGTCTAACTTATAAGCCACCGTCCCGATGCGTCGGAGCACTCTATACCAAAAAACCGGGGAGATAGTTTCTAATTGGTTCGTCGGGCCAGTGATCGTTGTCTGTAGGGTTGCAACCTTAGGAATACCAAATCACCATCTTTAAAAGAAAGCTCACGGCGATGCGCATTTGCCTGCACTGTCATTCGTTCCTGAGCTTTGAGTAAATTGGACTTCAAAAGGCTTAGCATCTCATCTCTTGCTTCAAGCTGTATTTCTAATTCCGGTAGCCTAGTTTCCCCATGCACAAAAGGGATGATTGGGGGAGGATCACGACCATAAACGAGCTTAAATGGAGTATAACCAGCTGAAGTATAAAAACTTGTATTGTAAGAGAACTCAGCCCACGGTAAGAAGTGAACCCAACGTTGAGGTTGTTCCATGGCAAAACATCGAAGGTATGTTTCAAGGCATCTATTAACCACTTCCGTTTGCCCGTCGGTTTGTGGGTGGTAAGCTGAGCTCATACGCAATTGAGTTTGGCTAAGGCGGAACAACTCTTTCCAGAAGGCACTTAAAAAGACCGGGTCGTGATCCGATACTATTGACTGTGGCACCCCATGAAGCCGTACAACTTCTTTGTAGAACAAAGTAGCAACCGATTTAGCAGAGTATGGATGGGACATACCAATGAAGTGGGCATACTTGCTCAAACGATCTACTACCACCAGAATAACGTCAACACATCAAGATTTGGGCAATCATGAGATGAAGTCAAGGGATATATCATCCCATACTTGAACGGGAATTGGTAGGGGCTGTAGAAGTCCAGCTAGAGCGAGCATCTGATATTTGGCACGCTGGCATGTCTCACAGCTTTGCACGTACCGACGGACATCGGCTTTCAAGTCAGGCCAATAAAATTCAGACATAACTCGCTTTAAGGTCTTAAGAAAACCACCGTGGCCTGCTGCAGGAGCATCATGAGTTTCAAACAAAACCTTACTGCGCAGTTTTGCATCCCCTAGAACAACAAGTCGGTTTCGGGAGAAGAGCTTGTCATTTACTACAGAAAATTCTGGTAAGGATTTGGCGTCCTTCTGCTTAGCCTGAATGATATTGTATGTGAACGGATCGGCCCAGAGTGTTCCTGACCAATCGTTAAGCTTCTGGGACAATGGAATTGCCATAGCTAAAAAATCGGATTGTTGTGGTCTTCTTGAGAGTGCATCAGCGCCGGAATTCTCTCGCCCTGGTTTTTATTCAATAATAAAATCGAAGGGCAATAATTTAAGAAGAAGCCGTTGCTGAGTGTTGGTGGTAATACATTGATCAAGCAAGTATTGCAAACTTCGATGATCTGTACGCACAATGAATTTAGAGCCCATCAGATAATGCGACCACTTTTGTAAAGCCAGGACCAAGGCGAGTAACTCCCTGTCATAAGCAGATTTGAGCCGGTTGGAGAAAGAAAAACCCTTGCTGAAATATGCTACCGGATGCCGCGATTGCAGAAGAATGACGCCTACCCCCTCCATAGATGCATCACATTCGACTGTAAAAGATTCTGAAAAATTCGGGAGACGGAGTACATGTACCATTGTCAAGGCTATTTTTAGCTAGCTGAAAGCCTGCTCAACCTCGTTGGACCATCTAAATGCATCTTTCTTGGTCAGCTCTGACATAGGGCGGGCTAGTAGACCGTAACATTTAACGAATCGACGGTAGTAGCCTATTAACCCCAAGAACCACGCAGTTCCTTGACTGTAACAAGTGAAGGCCAGCTAATGACTGCCGCAATCTTCTCTTGATCGACGGCTACTCCTGAGTGGGAAATAACATGCCCAAGGAAAGCAATTTGTTGTTGCCCAAACAAACATTTCGAAGGCTTTGCATAAAAGTTGTGGTCCTGCAGAAGTTGCAACGTCATTGAGAGGTGACGAACATGTTGCTCCATAGAGGGGTTGTACACCAAAATATCGTCAAAGAATACCACGATAACTGGCGGAGATAGGGTCGGAAAAGATCGTTCATCACTGCTTGAAAAGTTGAGGGGGCGTTGGTGAGTCCAAAGGGCATCACCATGAACTCATAGTGCCCAGAATGAGTTCTAAAAGTGATTTTGTGGATGTCTGCAGGAAGGACCCGGATCTGATGGTAGCTTGACCGAAGGTCGATTTTTGAGAAAATTGACGCTCCATGTAGCTCGTCCAATAATTCATCAATGATCGGAAAATTTGTCGGGAATGGTTAGGCTATTCAGCTGCCTATAGTCAACACACATCCGCCAGCTATCATCTTTCTTTTTAACCAAGAGAACCGGACTAGAAAATGGGCTGGTGCTCGGTACAATGAACCCGGCGTTCAGTAGTTCTGTTGTCTGTTTTTCGATTTCTGTTTTTTGGTGGTAAGGGTATTTGTATGGGCAGAGATTTGGTGGTTTGGAGTTAGGTAGGAGGGGAATAGTGTGAGTGTGGGATCTTGGAGGGGGGAGTGATAGTGGTTATTGAAAGATGTGGGAGAATTTATGTATTACCTGCTGAATGTCTTGGTTGTAAGATGTGGTTGGGGTCTCGTGCGTAGAAGAAAGCAGGCTGAATGAAGCTAGAGATGAGCCTCCTATCTGGTTGTTGACACCAGAAATCTTTACCCGTCGGCCGTCCCGAATGAAAGAGATAAACATCTCGCTCCAATTAGCCTCGATTGTCTCAAGAGAGGCTAACCACCGAACGCCTAAAACCAATTCAGTGTGTAATGATGAGTCCGGGCATATGGATGACAACTTCTGGGCAAATATTGTTACAGGAAACTACATCGCCGTTACCGATGGTAACTCCGAACGCAGGCACTTCCTGGGTATGTAAACCCAATTCTACTACTAATTTGTCTGATATGAAATTATGGGTGGATCCACTATCTACCGAAATCAAAACTGGTCGGCTTCTGATTGTACCTTTGAGCTTCATAGTTGCAGTTGTGTTTTGCCCTTATATTTGGTGGAATGATATTTCGACGGAGTCGTCGTTGACATGCTCAGTCTCTTCTCCCTGATTGTCGGTGTCATCTGCCCCCATTGAAGGACCATCACCTTCTTCAGTGAACTCCATGTGCGAGAACGAGGGGCAGAACATGTGTCTTGGTGTGAACTTTTACCCACGCCGGAAACAAAGTCCTTTCTCCCGTCGGAGTTGACGTTCGTTGGCCCATGATGTTGTTGATGTGTTTGTGATGGTCGGTTGGCGTAGCGGTGCAAAAGGAGTTGGATTGTGAGAAACTTGGGAAGGGGTCTGATTTGAACGTGAAAGCGGAGATAGCATAGGTTTTTGGAATGGGTTGGGCCTGTTTATGGAAGAAAATGATTTATGGGCTTTGGATAAATTTACTTTAGCCTCAAACTGGAGAGCTGAACTTGCTGCTTGGAATACAGACCTTGGTTTATGGATGCAAACCTCTGTCTGTAATTCCTCCTTCAGTCCCGTGAGGAAAACTCCGAGTAGGCAATGATCAGGCCAATCACGTACACGAGCGACCTGCTGAGCAAATTCTTGACAATATTCTGCCACCGTTCCAGACTGCTTGGCGCATAAAAACTCGTCGGGGTTTTGAAACTCGGGAGGCCCGTAACTTTCCTGGAAGATTTTTACGAGATCTTCCTATAACAAAACTTCACCCTCTCCGTGAACCCAAGCATAGAGATCAAGGGCATCCCCTTCGAGGTGCATCGATGTCACCTCGACTTTCATCTCATCTGGTATTTGGAAGTACCGGAAATATTTTTCAGCCTTCAGCACCCATCCGCGTGGATCACCCCCCTCGAACTTTGGGAAGTCGATTTTGGCTCTTGGTCTTTGCTGGGATTGGAAGCTTCGTTGACTATCATCTTCATCTTCTTGATCATCCCACACACGTTGCCGATCACGTTCGAATGTGGGACCCGTTGGGATCTTGATGCCCCCTTGGGAACTCCCGGGGTTTCCAGCATGGTAAAACTGGGGTAACTGGGGCATGGCTGACAACCGAGTTGTGAGGGTGCGGAAAGCCGCAGTCAAATCTCGTAGAATTTTAGGCGGTGGGTTGAGGTTGGATGATGAGATGGATTGGTTGTTTTGAGAGATAAAAGCGGGGTTTGGCAGTGGTGGGGGCGGTGGATCGTGTGCTGAGGAGCGTGTTGTCACCATAAAGATCGTATGGCTCTGATACCCAAAATGTTAGATACTAAGACCACTCAGAGGGGAATCTCACAATGAGGAACTTGTGTAGGAATATCCTACGTTTCTGACTCTGCTTTGATTGATAAATAATCTTATGCTTACAATCCGACTCTAACCTGACTTAAATAGTGCATAAATAACAACTAACCCCTATTGATCTCCCACTAACCCACTAAGGAGATGCTTTAGGAACAATATAACTAGATGATTAAAAGTAAGGAACTGACTCTGCAAAAGCACATTAATAAAAGCACCTCGGGTTATGTGTTTGTCTTAGCGGGAGGGGCCATCTCCTGGCAGAGTGCTCAGCAAACCATTATTGCATCATCCACAATGGAGGCCGAGTTTGTAGCGTGCTTTCAGGCTACAAATCATGCATTATGGTTGCGGAACTTTATTTCGGGGTTAATCGTTCTAAGCTCGATCGTAAGACCGCTGAGAATCTTCTGTGACAACACTGCGGCCGTTTTCTTTTCGAAAAATGATAAGTATTCCAAAGGCATAAAACACATGGAAATGAGATTCTTATCAGTTAAGGAGGAAGTTCGGAAGAGAAGAGTATTTGTGGAGCACATTTCGACTAGTGCTAATATAGCATATCTACTTACTAAGGGACTACCACCCAAGACATTTCTGATGCATGCTAGCCTAATGGGTCTTGAGTGTAGTACTTAGTTTTTATGTTATGTGGATTGCAAGTGTTTTGTAAAGATATTGTGTTTTGATCATTTATGTTATAGATCTTCTGAACCATTCTGTTTTCATATTATTGTTCAGTATATATACATTTTGTTGGTTGAACAGAAACAGTCATTTCCTAAAGACATTAAAGAGACCATTATGCTTATTCCCCTATACGGATCGGGTTTTCCTGGGACAACAATCAGTAGTAGATGGAAGGAACCATGTTGAATAGATAATGTGGAACTGCCATTACTCTATTGTTGTTTTAGGATTCTCGAGGTAATTAAGATAAACCCGTAAAGTAAATTTAGCACTTTGTACAATTTAAGTTTACCTGCATATAACAGTATAGTAGATGTACCTAGGGTCCAAGTGGGAGAATGCAAGAATAATTTTATCCCGTTATGTGGACCTATAGATAATCTATGTTTATTGCGGTAATTGGCTAAATATAATAGTCGGGGTTTTTAGTGGGAGTAACCCGATTAATTTAATTGTTGACGGACAAATTAAATTAATCAGGTGAAGAAGCTCGATCCTCCTCTCGCCCTTAAATATAAGCTATTCCGTTAATAGCCATATAATGTGTGGCATATATCCTATCATGTGATATTATATGACCCCTAATGATATGGGTATATAAATAAGGTCATAAGGATATATGTCATAAGATAATGCACATACTAAAAGTAAGGGTAGGGAGAGAGAGAGGAGAAACCAAGGGACTTCCCCTCCATCACCGCCTTCTCCTACCGGCCGCCGCCGGCTCTGTTGCCGCTGCTACCGTCGCCGGACTTCACTGTTGTACCACCATGGCGGATCAAGGTACAAACTACCAGGGTCGTCTCATTGTTTTCGGAGGCCCCGTGCTAAAAAATTTTAGAGGCCTTTACGAAAATTAAAACGATATTACACGGTTTATTTTAAATAATAGTAGTTCATAAACTATATTTTATATGATAAAAAAATAATAGTATTTCATAAACTATATGTAGTATATGCTAAAAATGATTTAATAAAATTTACTGATTTTAGTTAAAAATAAAATATAAAATAGAGATGGAGGCTTCAAGATTCGAACCAGTGATCTTTTAGATCAAAAAAGCTAGACATCACCAATTTACTAGCTGGGCCAACATTACAAGGTATACAAATTTACTTTTCACTAAACTATATTGAGGCCCACAAAATTTTGAGGCCCAATTCGGTTTCAAATCTAAGATCCCTAAAAGAACAAATTAGAGTTTGAAATTGTTACTAATTGATAAAACTAACTCACAAAGAAGCCATAAAATACAAAGGAGCACCTAGATTACCTGCCTGAGGTTGCAAGTATCACAGGAAGACACCTCTCGTTTGCCCCCAAAGCTACTATTCTCCATATCAAGCTGTCGTGGTATATGGATGCACAGACTGTTGATTTGTCAGTCAGCTGTGCATTTCGCAAAATATCTATGTTGTTCAACACCAGCTTCGGCTGCCCAAATATAATCAAGTTTGCAAAGTGATCAAACGTTCTACAGATCACAAATTAATGGACAAATCTGACACGACAAGTAAACCTACAATCCACGAACAAACATATAAGACACATTTATTTAACTCAAGCATCATTCTCATATATAAATCATAAACTGACTAGAGCCTACTGACTACCTGAAAGTGATCAATCTCAGCAGCCGAAGACAACAATTCCAACAACAAGCAAGGCCAATCAGTGGCGATATTCACTAAATATCTCAAAAACCCACCAGGTGAATTGAGATGAGCAACAGCATTAGCTCTCCATCCTTGCTGCATTCTAATCACCTCCTTAGCCAATCTCAAAGCAACAATAGCTTCCTTCAAATACGTACCCTCCTCCTTACAGTCTCATCCGCGTCTTTCTTGCACCTCATGTACTCCGATTTCCTTAGAACCACAAATCAAGTGCTTACTTGTCCCATGGGAGGACATACGGTCAATGCAAAGGAGATGCTAACCTTTGCCAAGTCTCAAGTAGACTACATCCTCGGATCAAATCCCATGAACATGAGTTACTTGGTAGGGTACGGGCCTCGGTACCCTAAGAGAGTGCCCATAGAGAGGCCTCAGTTGTGCATCATACAAAGAAAATAAGGCTTTCATTGGTTGCACTCAAGGGTATGATAATTGGTATAGTCACGATGAAGATAACCCTAACGATGTAGTTGGGGCTCTTGTTGGAGGGCCGGATCATCAAGACGATTTTAAGGATGATCGAGGCAATTTCGTGCAAACCGAGGCATGTACTTACAACATATCTCCTTTGGTTGGAGTTTGTGCGAGGTTGAACCAACTACAAAACCAAGAACTAGGTTTAGCAAAGTTTGGTTTTTCGAGTTTGATTCGCCAAGCCTAGATAGATCATCAAGTGATGATGACAACGGATTTTGAATCAAGCTAGTACATAGAAAAGGCTCATATAAATACAACAAAATTTCATATTCAGCTTTTGAGGCATGTTTTTTATGTGTATGTAAAACCTCATTTTTTGAATTGGTTGTAAAGTATAACAATAAGGTTTAAGGTCACATCCTTTGTTGTCAATAAAAAATTTTGAATAAAAGATTGTTTTTGTTGAGTGTACTCAAACTCTTGTTATCCAGCAGAAATTTCGAGTTATACTTATCAGTTCAAGGTCAATAAACACTTCCAACATAGACAAGACTCGAGAGCTGGTGCAGCATCGGGTAGGATAGTTACGGATGGTGAGTGTCTCGAGCTGGCCTCGGTGATGGAACGATGGTGTTAGGATTGTGCTGCACTGCTGCATTGATAAGACAACAACATATATGTTTTCTTACAAGAAAGAACTTTCGTTAACTTCGGTCATTATCATATTCGCCCTACCTTCTTCGGATAAAATGTCAATCAGAATTCACAGTTGGTGAATAGACAGACTATGTCCATAGAGCTGTCGGTTTGGCTGTTGGAGAAACAATAAAATAGCCAGAATAATAAGAGAAGCATAAACATCTCAACAGATTAGATTATTGATAAACTGGTCAAAACACATCCATTATAGATATTCAGCAGGAAGGCTAATCAATCACAGGAACAGAAAGCTAACACACTTGCGCCTATACATTGTCTCCAAAGGATGCAGGATGAGGGTTTTAGTGCATAATCAACCTCTTACAGGATATCTAACTACAAGATGATTCACTTGGAGGGGCCGAAACATGGTTTATGACTAGAGGAGGGCGTACCGCTTTATGGTTGGCCAGATTCTGTTTCCGAGCATTGTACATCTCCTCGGTCTCAACAACAACTAACCTCTTAACCTGTTGTATCATTCCTCTAACAGTCGGAGTGTTCCATCTCATGACAGTTCGGTTGCACTTGCCAAGACGCAGTGCTTCAAGGGTCCGTCTATGAAGACTCCTGGTTCCTGGTATACCTCTCACCAATGTTATGTAGAGGTTCGGACTCCACGCAATTGGAACCTGAGCCTTAAAAGCCTTGAATGCATTCATAATTGGCTCACCTGCAAGATTCAGTTGAAAGCCAATCTGATAACCTGCATTGCTGAAACACAGTTTTTAAAACCTGCAATTCTCAAAAGTGAAAACCTGTACAGAAATTATTACTCTAAATCTCTAACGTTGTTCAACTTCAGTTCACAAATTACAATTACAACTTTACAAGGTCACTGCAGTAGTGCTGCTCAACATCATATTACAGATTTACAATTCAGGAATTACAAATTTACAGTTTAGGAAGATGGAGGAAGATGAAGAGGGACGAAGACTAAGCGAAGAGTGAAGATGGAGGAAGATGAAGAGGGAGCTTACCAATATCCAGACGAGACCAGCGTTGTTGAAGACGTCGTTGAAGACTCGAAGAGGACAAGGGGAGAGGACGACTGGACGAGTCTCACGAGTCACTACTGACGAGCGCAAATGTGCAAGGAGCCAAGGACGAAGACTGAGCGAAGAGTGAAGAGATGGGGTCGGGGTCTCGGACTCTCGTTGATGAGGGGACGACCGGAGTGAAGAGAGATGGAGCGGCCGGACGACGGGAGTCACACGAGTGAAGAGAGATGGGGCGAAGACTGAGTGAAGAGTGAAGAGTGAAGAGAGAAAAGCGGCCGCCTCCTGCTAGGGTTAAGAGACGAAGACGGAAGAGTGAGGAGACTTAGAGCCGAAAACGGAATGAAAACTAATTTAGTCCATATCTTTATCCTTATTTATGAAGTTTATGTAAAATGCACTTGATTCCCCATATTTTGTTATCTAGCTATCAAAATTAATCAAACTCTACTTCAATTACTTTAAACCACAACCAACTTTCATGAATAAAGGTATACGTATGGACTAGATTCGTTTCCATTTCGTTTCCGATTCCGCAGTTAATACTAAACGGGCCCTTAAGGGTTTACAATTTAATGATGCTATATTTTTTTAAAAATATTTTACCGGACCCGGGCCGGCCGGGCCTAATGTTTTGCCCGTATCTGGCCCGGCGGGCTGTTCGGGTCGGGCCTAGATGCCCGGTCGGACTTACCACGTTGTTCATACCCACCCGTTTTTGCGGGCGAACGGGCCGGGCGGGCTACCTAGAATTGAACAAGTCTAGTTTTAATCTTCTAGACTATATACTAATGATAAAATTTTGATAAAAGAATAATAAGTAGTATTATAGTTATAATGTGCATAAGTGTGACCATATATGGAGAAGTCAATGTGGTTTAAATTTGCGGATATTTGAACCAAATGTTTATAAAATATTAATCATTAGTCAATATATATTTATGAAGATTTTTGAACCATTCGTATTTCATTAACATTTAGGGCCCGTTTGGTTCCAACTCCGAAAACGGAAACGGAATGGAAACGAATTTAGTCCATATGTATATCCATATTCATGAAATTCTATGGAATCATTCTTTGTGTTTACATGCAAAATGCACTTGTCTCCCCATATTTTGTTACCCTATAGGGTATCAAAAGTAATCAAATTCAACCCCAATTACTTCAAATCACAAGGAATGATTCCAACAACTTTCATGAATAAGGGTATACATATGGACTAGATTCGTTTCCATTCCGTTTCCGATTCCGGAGTTCAAACCAAACGGGCCCTTAGTTTGAGGTTTAGTTTTACCATTATAATATATATATATATGAACCAAATATTTATAAAATATTGATCATTAGTTAATATATCTTTACAAATTGATATTTTATGAAGATTTTTGAACTGCTCATATGTCATTGACATTTAGTTCATTGTCTGAAAGTTTTAGTGCACGATTATATATATATATATATATATATATATATATATATATATCATTTTAGTTAATTTTTATTAACTAACATCTTTTTTCTAAAAAAAAATCATATTTTACAAATATTTAGTTCAACCACCCGTTAATTCATATTAGAAGTTTGACCTTATCATGAACAATTTTTCGATTAATGACTACATAGCGTAGTTTTCTATATATAATAAGCATAACTAGATGTACTAAGGGTATCATATCTCCTTTCAACAAAAAAAAATAATAAATGCAGATAAATTCTAAATTTTGGTAGGTCGAATAATGTTGGAAACTGTCGTCAATGTATTATAATTACGATGAATTTTTATCCTTTAATCAATTGACAATAAAAAGAGTTATACACGGATTATATTAATCTTGACGTTGAATAATCTTATTTTCGTTTATTCTTTTGAGTGCATACGTGTTACGTCAGACCTGGTTGTCCAGGACGAACTATATATTGACTAATCCGATCAAATAAAGAAATGTCTTAAAATCGACGAACTTTAATATCGTAATATAGTGGGTCAACTAACGTAGAAACTCCCACACAACGATAAAACTCTGTGATGGATAAGGAAAAAATTTTGTTTTCACAAGTATACGTATTTTGCTCTCCTATGAATTTTTTAGGTTGTAAGAGTAGGTAGAGTCATATAATACTAAATAATGGTTTTAGCGAGTTTGCAAGTAAACAATGATTATTAACAACTTAACATCTATATATTTTGACAACATTAAGAATGGTTGGATACTTTGAATCTGAGCAAACATAAATCAAGATAGAAAGTGGACCTCCATTATCCTCACCTTCGTAAGAGTTATTACGAGTTATACAATGCCTGAGATTTTTGTCGGTGCCCACAATTCAAATTGTATCTTTCATCTTCCCAAACTAGCGTTTGTAATCCTTCAACCACCAATACCAAACACAGCTCTCGTGGACATGCAAATTCAAACCCACTATTTTCATGATGGGCACGTGACCAAATTCAATTTTCATCTCCTAATTATAGACATTTTTAACAATTGGGTTCTGTTAATATCGAACAAACAAACGAATCTCGTCAAGATAGAGTTTTCTTCTGTCTTGCTAGTCTTCTCCACGTTCATGGAGAATGTGTCACCCATTTCTCCATCATCAAATCTCCATTTCCAATTGCATCATTTTGACATAAAATCTTTATTTCCCATTGCATTTCATAGTTAATCGTATCGATCAACCATGCCGAGCAAGCTGAAGAAGGCGATCGCGGTCGTCAAGGACCAAACAAGCATAAGCTTGGCAATGGTGAAGACAACTCGGGCCCATAACAGCTCTTCAAGCCTCGAGGTTGCCATTCTCAAAGCCACCTCTCATGACGATTCTCAGATCAACCCTCATCACATCGACGACATTATCCGGATCGTCGCTTCAAACCGGGCATATGCAGCCGTATGTGCACGTGCTATAGGGCGGCGAGTGAGTCGTACGCGCAGCTGGATGGTGGCTCTCAAATCGCTAATGGTTGTTCTTCGTTTGTTCCAAGACGGTGATCCGCATTTTCCTAAAGAAGTCCTTCACGCCATGAAAAGCGGTTACAAGATTCTCAATCTCGATTCATCTTCAGGCTCCTCGTCGGAACTCGCCATCTTCGTACGATCCTTTGCAAATTACCTTGAGGAGCGTCTACAGTGTTTCATGGCCGGAAAACTCCAGCTCCGCCGCAACTCTGCCTCTTCCTCCACAGATCTGAAACTGACGGATTTTCACGATCGGATTCCGCGATGGCAACGTCTCCTTAAAAAAGCAATTGCGATGGGGCTAACCGGTTCGGGCTTGGCTGCCCGATCTAATAAACTGACTCATACCACGCTACATGCGGTGGTTCAAGAAAGTTTCGATATCTACAAGGATATCTCCATTGGACTTGCGGTTCTCCTCGATGAATTCTTCCATCTTCCTCATGATTCATGCGTTATTGCTTTAGATGCATGTATCGAGGTATCAAGGCAATTCGACCAGCTTCGTTCGTTTTACGATCTTTGTAGGTCATCAGGTGTCGGAATCGTTACCGAGTATCCAGAAGTTAAGAAGATTCCAGAGGAGTTAATTGATACTTTGCAAGATTATCTCAAGGATCAATCATCGTATCCGGCAACTGGAACAACAAGGTTGATCCCGATTTCGCTAATCGGATTTACCACTGCAATAGAAGGAAGGCACAGATCGTATGATCACGATAGGTATTCAGATCCTGGAGATGAGAAGCCATCTCCGCTTGCTGATTTATCTGGTGCGAATGATATTGGATCTGCTATGTCTGATCCCGATTCCAGAAATTTCTTTGGTTCGGATTTTTTGGACCATGGAGAATCAACAATGTTACGAGATGAGAAACTCGATGATGAAAGTAGCGTCGAATCTGGTAATGGCGATGAAAATCCTAGAGGATGGGAGGTAGCGTTACTGGAGACAAGCAAAGGTGGATTTGGAGATGATTTCTTAGACGCCAATGTAACTTCATCTCTACTTTCTGATCCTCCTGCAAACCAATATAATCCTTTTTTAAAAGATCTTGCACAGGATCCAACTCCAGTTTGCAATGTTCCCAAATCAGACGATGATTTCTTCACGACACTCAATTCCGAAAACGATGCTGAGTTTTGGGTCGATTTCTCCGATCAAGGAAAGGGCAACTCAATAGCGAATCCAGATGTTGATTTGTTTGCAACCTTTGGTAATGCCAATAGCAATGGTAATTCAAATGATAATGGTGGAATGGATCTCTTCGCTAGCTTTGACAATGTCGATTCAACTTTTTCCAACTCGAATGCAAATGTATCAGCGACGGTAACTCCATCCGACGAGGGTGCCAATGTCGGATTCGGGTTTGACGACAATTTTAATCCTTTGACTGTCATTGTTCCGTCTAGTGACGTCGTAGGAGGGACGGGTATTTTAGGGTCGACTCCGACGTTTAAAGCTACTCCTCCAAGTGATCATTATTTTGAAGAGGATTCCGTGGCGACATTTTCAAGTGTCGAGTCTGGTAACTATGAGATGGGAAGTGGAGCAAATGTAGATGATCAAAATGTGCAACACCAACAAGAAATGTGGTTACAAATACAGCATAAGATTTTGGCCAAGCACTTGACATGAACCAAAACTTGTTAGATGACAAAAAGGTTTAGGATCTACATAGAACAATTTTGATGTTGTTTTCATTGTGGATCAATTAATTGTTTTCTTCAATTTTTGTTGCATTCGTGTTGTCAATACAAAGTTATGTCCAATCTCAATTCAATAAGCTATTTTAATCATTAATGATACTAGATTTTACTTAGAAGCTGAATAACTCGTGTGCATGATAAGAAAAAAAACGGAATTAAAAAAAACCACACGATTCTTCGAATATTGACTATGTCGACTTATAGAAATTTTATTGAGGAATTTCGTGTTACAGGTGAAACATATTCGGAGATATGATTTTGATACTAAGTATAGAATACTGAAACTAACATAGGTCCGAAACCTAAACCATCGGTTTAGGTTTCGGAAGGTCAAACCTAAACCGACCACAACCCAAACTGGCGGTTTAGGTTAACCTAAACCGCCGGTTTGGTAGGCGGTTTATAAAAAAAAAAGAGTGAATCTAGACCAAGCCAGCGGTTAACCGACAGTTAGAGAACCTAAACCGCCGGTTTGGGGTAAACTGTCGGTTTAGGTTTCGGCCAAACATAAACCTAAACCGGTAACCCACGGTTTGGCCAAACCGGAAACCTTAACCGCCGGTTTGGTGGTTTAGCCTAAACCGGACCCATGTCTAACTGAAACGTTAAAAATAACTTTAAAGATAATACATGGCAACTAAGTATCGGACCGGACAAACAATAAAAATTCAAATAGATGACAGACCACCCAAACCACGTGGATACCATATTGTTTGCGTCGGAACAACTCCACCCCCGGGGCCCTAGACGAGGGGTGCTTTGTCCCCTCAATCCCAAACTCGCTTGTTCCGGATCCGGAAGCGCCGCCGCCCTCAAACCCCATACGAAGGGACTTTGTCCCCCTCGACGCCTCCCTCACAGTCTATGAAAGAGACATATAGTATAGTATTATAATTGTATAGTAGTAAAAGTTCTCATTTTGAGAACGTATATAGAGTTTTATCCGAAACCATAATAAGCTTTATTAATTAGGGTCGGTTTAAGTGAGGTAAGTTAATTTGTTTTCTCCAGTGTCCTTGCGTTGAAAGAGCACACAAAGACATGCTCTCGCATTTGAGCGTGTCACCTCTTTGTAGCTAATTACTCTTATACGGCCCGGTGTACAACCACTCTTGCTCTTATGTGAGTGAAGCATTGTTCCACTCGCGCACGTCAACTACATAGTTGTCAAGTCAACGACAATGCGTTGTTGTCATGCATTTGAGCAAATCACCGTACACTATGTTTCAAATACCTTTAGTTGTTGTAACCCTTGTTCTTGTACGTTGCAATGCCGACCCCGCTTTTGCCTTTTTCGGATGTTTAGACTACTATATAAACATATAGTGTCAAATGTTTAGGAGTTATTTTAATTTAGATTTACACGATCATCTATTTGATTTGTATTGAAGCATTGGTGTGGTGATCATTTACCGAATGTTTCCTTCCTTTGAACAAAAACTAAAATGTTTTACTTTTGTTATTGCATTTAATAGCAGCATGGTAAATTTGTAAGGTGGACTAATTTTATCAATGTTATATTTAATAGGCCATTAAAATATGTGTAGGAAAAAAAGGTTTTTTTTTATTTATATAAACATCATAAAACACATGTGATAATTGTCATCAACTTTATAACGACTGCTATAATTATGTGCATATTTATCATACTAAGTTATTTTCTTCTTTCCTTTTTTTTTACGTTAATCTTTACAAGAATTTCTCTAACCGTTTTTTCCCAAAAAATACAATAATTTTGTTTATATTGCCGTATTCTATTTAAACTTTTGATTGCGTATAATATTTTTGATTAACTGTTTAATATAAAAACCCAATAACTTTTTCAAACTCATTGAATTGTGTTATTTTCTGTAATTATTTTGATGCGTTAGTTTTTGTAAATTTTTGTTTGTGTAAATATTATTTAATATTTACACGAGTTACTTATATTAAATTACATAAGCTACACAAATTTAATCATAATTGCATCCTTCTAAATTCAATAAGAGTGTTGCAGCATAAAGGTGCATCATGAGACGTGCGAGTGCCCACCGAATCAACATAGGAATGGGTTGTGTATGAAGATTTATCTGGTGGAACATTTGTTAATGGTCTAAGAGGTGATTGTGGATGAGCAGGGGAGGGGGAAGCCATTTAGAGTGCAATGATGAATGATTGTTAATATCATCTATTTTGATGTGTATTCAAGCATTGGTGTGGTGATCATTTACCTCAAATGTTTTCCTCCTTTGAACTAAAGTTTAAATATTTAACTTTTGTTATTGCATTTAATAGCAAAAGGGTAAATTTATAAAATGAGGATAATTTTATCAATATCATATTTAATATGCCAACAAAATTTGTGTAGAAAAAAAAAGCTTATTCATTTATATAGACACCATAACATGATAACTCTCTAATTAACTTGTGATGATTCTCCAATTAACTTTGTAACATGTGCGATAATTATGTCCATATTTATCATTTTGAGTTATTTTCTTTTCTTTTTTTTTGTGTTAATCTTTACAAGATTTTTTTCTAACCATTTACCCCATTTATATATATATATATATATATATATATATATATATATATATATATATATAT
>BSUD01000005.1:104009087-104032232 GCA_033239045.1 Fagopyrum esculentum
TATATATATATATATATATATATATATATATATATATATATATAGAATCATACTCCCATGTAAACAGCCCTTATAGTGTACAATGAGAACAAATAGTAGCCCTTGATCTGATTAATCTAAAGGCTGAAAATTAACATAAATATTCAATGAAAATTTCAGCACACTCTCCTCATTGGAATGTGTAATACACTCTCCAAAATAAGGCAATTACAATATTTTAGAAAAATTATAAATGAGATCTTCTTCCACTATTTTAGGGAGTTACAATATACAGAATCTTCCAATTAATATCAACAAAATCGATCAAAGCAATATCAATTATATGGATGATACGTTTTGCTGAAACGCCATACACTCCATTGTCGCCGGAAGAACTAAACATATTTTCGCCGGAATAGTTAACAGTAAGTGTATCTTTTTCAGTATACAATATTCTCATCAACAAACAACGGTTGATTTGTCCACAATTTTTTCGTTTTTCATCAATATATGTCCTCAATTGTTCGGTTGATTTGTGTAGGGGATTCAGGCAAGCAACAGATTCGGAATCGATGGAAGAAGGTAACTGAACGTGGAATAACATAAACAGTTAAAGTAATATGTTAACGGATATTTGGTTTCATATTAACGAATATAGTTGAATATACCACAGAATACGATTCGGTGACGGTGAAGGTTTACCTAAATATCAACTATTAAACAAACTCGTATTTAAATTATCATAATATAAATATTTATTGAATTTTTTACAGATTCCCCATGTGAAAGAGATTGGGATGTTGATGGATCCGGCATTGATGCTAACATTGAGAGTATGGATGAATTTTATGAAGCAGTCTTACCTAAATATCAACCACTCGGTTTTTGTTCTTCAAACGGCTTGAGTCATTTTACAGTCTTACGTTTTTTATCATTATATGTCCACATTTATCGGTTGATTTGTGTAGGGCATTCTGGCAAGCAACATTTTCGACATCGATGGAAGAAGGTAAGTGAATGTGAAACATCATACACGATTAAATTAATATATCAACATATATTTGGTTTCATATTAACGAATATATGTGATTATACTTCCGAATACGTTCTATAACATGGTTACGAAAACAGATATGGCACCGGTTATGGTTTATCCACTCATCAAACATTAAACATACTCGTAATCGTTAGCTATATTTCAATTATCAGATTATAAATATGTAGTGAATTTTTTACAGATTCCGGAAATAAAAGGGATTGAGATGTTGATGGATTCGACATTGATGCTAACATGGAGAGTATGGATGATTTTTATGAAGCAGCGACAAATGAAGAGCTCAACGATGCAATAGACATGACGCAATCACCGGCGAAAACAAAATATTGGACTCCACAGTACGATGAATCCATACATCCATGTATTGAAATGTGTATCAAGACACCGGAGGAAGGTATCGATTTTTATAAGGCGTATGATAAAAAGGTTGGTTTTGATGTTCGTTTGTCATCTTCCCGTGTATGCACACAAGACGGGACTCTATTGCATCGTCGCATATTGTGTAGTCGTTCTCAAGGAAAATGTACTCACTACCGGAAAGTGTCAAAGAGTTTCACTCTTTATATCATGTACGTTGTGAAACTTGTCTTAGATGAATGTGATATTTCGTAATCGGTGAACTACTATAATGAATTCTATAATCAACTGTGGTGTTACTTGTTATATTTACTCGATCATACGCACTTAATTCGTTCATCTGAATCCGGTACACGAAGAGTATAATATCCAGAACTTATATCGAATATATTCGGCAACTATATCCTTTATATTCCATACTTATATTGTTTATATTCAATAAGAAGAACACTTACTAATCTATCATTTTTTTGTATGGTTATCGGTGTTTGCATACAAGATAACGTTCGTCTTTCTATGTTGGCTGTGTTATTCTCACCGTTTTTGTGAAGACAAATTATTTCAAAAAAAAGAACCATTGATAGAAATATTATTTCCGGTAATATAGAAATATTTAGAATTAATTAGGGAAATAGGACCCCTTAAAATTATCTTTTGTAAATTAGGCCTCTATATAAAAGAAAGAAAAAGTAGGTATGGAAACTAGAAAATAGGGCAATAATTTCTTTAGTTGAAATGATGGTGATTAGATATTTACTTTTGGTTTAAATATCTTTTTTACATGTTTATCTTTTATTTTTGGTTAATGTAGCTAGTTTGATGAAATTTCCAAGTCCATAAATGTTTAATTATTTTGGGTGACATTGTTTTCGTTACCCAAATATGAATTATAGTATTTTTTCATTATTGGGTATATGTTTATTGTTTTTGTGTTATGTTTCTTATTGTTGAGTATGCTTAAAGTGATATTTTTGGGTATGTTTTATGGTTATCCAAACTGTGTTACAAGGACCAAATGTCATTTGGTATTGATGTTTGTGTACAATATCGATTTGTGTAAATTTTGGTTATGAAAAATTCAACTTGGGTATGCTTTTGTACGTGTATTGGCTTTGTAGTATATTTCTTATTATTAAGTATATTTAAAGTGATGTCGTGGGTATGTTTTATGGTTACCCAAAATGTGTTATAATTATCAAATGTCAAGCGAATTTTTGGGTAATGGCCAAATGTCATTTGATATTGATGTTTGTGTACAATATCGAGTTTTGAAAATTTCAGGTATGACAAATTTAAATTGGGTATGGATTTTGTATTAAGTGATGTTTAAATTGGGTATAAATATAAAATATTATCCAATTTATGGATATTGTTTTATTTTGATATTTGATTTATTGGGTATGTTGTTTTCGAGTATATTTTTGTACTTTAGAAATTTATTTTTGGGTATGATTGTGGCATTAATTGGGTAAGCGGATTTTTGGGTAAGCGGATTTTTGGGTAAGCGGATTTTTTCTGGATAGAGGACTGCGTTTTTTTTCCCCAAATTTCCTCCAAATGTCAATCAAAAGGTCACAGTCAACACTCACATCAACCATCACTCATTAGTCATCACTTTTGTCAACTTTTTGTCTTATTTATGAATTAGTCTAGTAAAGTAGGAGCCCTATTTATCAATTTGTAATTGGTAGGGTCCTAAATTTCAACTCTATAGTGTAAAAGGCCCTAAGTGCCAATTCAGCCAAATATTTATAACTATATTCGTTAATATAGAAATATTATTTTCGGTAATCTTGTTTGTAATACGATTACATTTTATAGTATTGAAACACCAAATAAGAAAGTGTAAACTCCATTACCCAAGTGTACATGTTGCGTTCATTAACATATGACACACTAAAATATTATATATCCGGTTACTATATCTTGTATATTCTATAAAATATATCGTTCATATTCGATAAAGAGTACATTTTCTAATCCGTCATATTATCTATGGTAAACGGAGTTTGCATACAAGATAACTATCGTCTTCGTATGTTTCCTCAAGTGTAAAGGTTGTGCTCTTTAACATACAACACCTAATATATGAAGCATCCATTAACTATATCATGTATATTCTGAAATTATATCGTTCATATTCGGTAATGAATACACTTACTAATCTATCATATTATGCATGGTAAACGGTGTTTGCATACAAGATAAAGATTGTCTTCCAATGTTTGTTGTGTTATACTCATTGTAGCAAAAGAGTTTTCCGAAACAACATATCAAAAGAGTTTGACATTGTAGCATAAAACTTCGACATTAATATAGACAGGAGTGTCAAACGCATTAATCCCTACATAAGTGATTCAAATATCCAAAAAGAGAAAGAAACTGTAGCATATAGTTTTGACATAGTGTAGCAAAACAGTTGTCCGAAACAACATATCAAAATAACAACTTGAATCGTCTATTCCTCATCATTCATAGCATTGTCAGTCTTCAATGCCCCTCTAGCAACTATACACGGTATTTCTGGCAACACTGTGTTTTACCATGTCAAGATTTCTGAAATATTCCATGTGATCAGTTGATATTATGCACTTGTTCAGTTCGTAGTTGAAAACGTCGTACATTTCTTCGAACTCAACGCTCCCTTCGTCACCAATTGAAAGTAGTTGCGTACAAGTCTGTAACAATTTTTAACGTTATCTTCCACACAGAAACAAAACAGCTATTAGCGAATAAAAAAGTAGTATGCTATCGAATATAAATAATAAAAAGAACCGAATAGCGAGTTGTTTTTCCATTTTACCGTGCATTAAACCCACACAAAAAAGATCTTTGGTGAATTTTCGCCTCTAAACCACTCAAGTGCGTTCAGATACGATGCCCAAGCATCCACAAGTGCGTTCAGAAAAAAAAAACTCATAGCCCTTAACACCAATCATTTATGAACAGACAAGTATTGAATGGCTGCAGCCTAACTCGCATTCGACAGGGCATGAACGAACATTCAACAACAATGGACAACCAATCCAATTCGGCAACCATATTTCAAAATAAAAAAACAAATCAGAAAACCATAATCGGAATCAATGCACCGGAAATTACATTGATATCGACAATACCTCGAGTGACGGAGGAGAGCGGCGAGACGAACAATACCCTAATCTGAATGACGATTGACATTGAAATGGTGATTAGGCCGTTGTGTGCGCCGAATACCGGCGCACACAACACCGAATACCGGCGCACACAACACCGAATACCGGCGAACACAGCACCGAATGTAGATTGGAGGTCGAGCACAACACCGACGAGACCAACAGCGCCGAATACCCGATGAAGAAGACGGCACGGAAAACTGTAAAAGATTTAGGGGTTTTATTTGAGGGGTATTATTTTAGGGAATATTACATTAATCCGCAAAACCCTAATCGGAATCAATGAACCAGAAATTTCATTGCCGTCGACAATACCTCGAGTGACGGAGGGGAGCGGCGAGTCGAACAATACGCTAATCGGAATGACGATCGGCACTGAAATGTTGATTAGGAGGAAGAACACAACACCGGCGAACACAGTACCTAATGTAGAATGGAGGGGGAACACAACACCGGCTTGACCAACGACATCGGATACCGGAAGAAGAAGACAGTATCGATGGTATGCTTGAGGACGAACAACACACGATCTTGATTAGGCGGAAGAAGAGGAAGCAATAACTGTAAAAGATTTAGGAATTTTATTTTAGGGAATTTTAATATTGGGGTAGATATGGTGTGGTGTGTATCACGCTCCTATTACTTCCAAATATGCAGTTTCAATTTTATTTTTATATTTTTTCCCTTAAAATCTCACTTAATCACAGCCATCCATTATAACAATCCAACGAATATAATTCGTTCTCATTGAACACTATAAGAGTTGTTTACATGGGAGCCAAACTCTATATATATATATATATATATATATATATATATATATATATATATATATATATATGTATATAGATACTGACTCGTATGTAAACAACCCTTATAGTGTTCAATGAAAATAAATAATAGCCCTTGATCTGATTAATCCAAAGGCTGAAATTTAACCTAAATATTCTATAAAAAATACAATCCACTCTCCTGATTGGAATGTGTAATACACTCTCCAAAATAAGACAATTTCGATATTTTTAATAATTATAAATGAGATCTTTTTCCACTATTTTAGGCAGTTACAATTTACAAAATCTTCCAATTAATTAATAAGGCTAGTAAAGAATTCCAACACAATCGTTCAAACGCAATATCAATTATCTGGCTGCTACCTTTTGCTGAAACTACATGGTCTCCATTCTCGCCGGAAACCTAACCATATCTTCGCCGGAATAGTTAACAGTTGTGATTCGTTTTCAGTATACAATATACCCATCATCAAATAATCGGTTTTTTGTCCTTCAAACGGCTGTAGTCATTTTAAAGTCTTACGTTTTTTATCAATATATGTCCACAATTATCGGTTGATTTGTGTAGGGCATTTTGGCAAGCAACAGTTTCGTAATCGATGGAAGAAGGTAAGTGAACGTGAAATACCATAAACAATTAAATTAATATATTAACAAATATTTGGTTTCATATTAACGAATATATTTGACTATACCACCGAATACGGTTTACAGAATGGTTACGAAAATAGATTCGGTAACGGTGATGGTTTACCCAAATATCAATTATTAAACATACTCGTAATCATTATTTATATTTCAATTCTCAGAATATAAATCTGTATTGAATTTTTTACAGATTCCCCAAGTGAAAGAGATTGGGATGTTGATGGATTCGGCATTGATGCTAACATGGAGAGTATGGATGAATTTTATGAAGCAGCGGCAAAACGAAGAACTCAATGCCGAAATAGTCATGACGCAATCACCGGGGAAAACGAAATATTGGACTCCGCATTATGATGAATCAACGCATCCACGTATTGGAATGTGTTTCAAGACGCCGGAGGAAGGTATAGATTTTTATAAGGCGTATGCTAAAGAAGTCGGTTTTGATATTCGTTTGTCATCTTCACGTGTATGCTCAAAAGACGGGACTCTATTGCATCGTCGCATATTGTGTAGTCGGTCAGGATTTAAGGGAAATGTACCCACTACCGGAAAGCGTCATAGAGTTTGAAATCGTGTTGGTTGCAAAGCAATATTTGCTATTAAGTTTTCCGGAAACGATGGGTATACTGTATCAAAATTTGAGGCTCAACATAATCATTCGCTACTTGAAGGAGTGTTGAAGAAATTCATGATAACGAACAAGAAGCTTGATTATGGACATCAAAAGTTTCTTATAAATTATGCAAAAGCTAATTTAGGTTCATCTATGTCACACCGTTTGATGGACGAAATTATGGGAGGGTACGGAGATGTTGGACCTATTATAAAGGATTGTCGAAATTTCAAGAGGGATTTAATGGCCTACATATCCGGTGCGGATGCACAAATGATTTTGGATACATTCCACAAAAAGCAAGAGCGGTGTAGTGGTTTCTACTTTGCATATGACGTGGACGAACAAAAAACGACTCACAAGGTTGTTTTGGTGTGACCCAATTGCTAGGGAAAATTTTGCTGCGTTTGGCGATGTGGTATCTTTCGACTCTATGTATCGATCAAACAAGTAAGTTTAAACAATATTTTTTGTATTCAATCACCATATTTGATTAATTCGGTCTAATTGGAACTATTTGTTGTATCATGAACATCTCACCGCACACTGCAGGTATAGTATGGTATTCGCTCCCTTTACAGGAATGGATAACCATCGTAAATTGGTTACATTTGGTTCCGGTCTACTTTTGAAAGAGGACATAGATTCTTACACATGGATTCTACTCCACTTTAAGAAAGCAATGTTCAGGTCTCCTGCTGTTATCGTTACCGATCAATATCCTGCCCTTAGGATTGCTGTGCCAGATGTATTCCCCGATACTCGACACCGCTTTTGCATGTGGCATATAATGATGAAATTGCCGCTACACGTAAGGAACACGTTTGTACATTTGGTATACAAGTTTTAGATGTCGAATATGTGAAATATATAATAACGAATATATTATGTTATTTCAGTGAATATATTTAACAATTAGAATTTCTTACGATCTAACAAGTGGACAAAGTTGTGCTGTTGAACAAGGATTTTAGGCTGAAGATTAACAAGGTTGTTTGGAGTTACGAGACTACAATCACGGAGTTTGAACAACAATGAGGGAAAATGATCGATGAATTTGACTTGGGTTCAAACACTTGGCTTTCATTAATGTACTCGTTGCGGCAACTCTGAATTCCTGCATATTTTAGGGACGTACTATATGCTCATGAATTTTTGCAAACTTGTTATATTAAGTAAATCATAAGCAAGTAATTAGTTAATCTGAATTTGTAACACAAACATTATAACATTCAGAGATTATATCGAGTATATTCGACAACTCAAACCTTTATATTCATTACTTATATTGTTTATATTCAATAACAGTGGTCATTAATATAAAACACAGTAATATATTATATATCAGGTAAATATACATTGTATATTATAAAAAATATAACATCATATACGGTGAAAAATGTAAATGATTTGATTCTAAACATACTACATATAATATACGAAACATCCATTAAATATATAATGTATATTCTGATACATACCTTTGATGAGACATTATATCGAGTATATTCGGCAACTCAAACCTTTATATTCCTTACTTATATTGACTATATTCAGTAACTGGGGTCATTAACATACAACACACTTATATTGTCTATATCGAATATATTGGGCAACTCAAACATTTATATTACTTACATATATTGTCTATATTAAGTAACATGTGTAATTAACATACAACACACTAATATATTATATATCAGGTAAATATACATTGTATATTCTATAAAATTTAACATCTTATACGGTACAAATTGCAAAGGATGTGATTCTTAACATACAACATATAATGTACGAAATATCCATTAAATACACAATGTATATTATGTAAATATGGCGTTCACATTCGGTGATTTGTATACTTAATAATCCAGCATATATAGACTGTTAATCAGTGTTAGCATACAAGATAAAAATCTTACACGAATGACTGTTGTAAAATAGTGTTTTGACATTAATAAAGACAGTAGTGTCAAACACAATAATCCATACATAAGTGTTCAAAATATCAAAACAGAGAAAGAAACGGTAGAATATAGTTAGACAAATTGTAGCAAAATAGTTGTCCAAAGCAACATATCTAGATAACAGCTTGGTACGTCTATTCATCATCATCTTTAGCGTTGTTAATCTCCAAAGCCTCTCTAGCAACCATACGTGGTATGTCATGCATCACTGTGTTCTCAGACCAATGGAACAAAGTATATAAATATATAACCCTCAACACCCCAATACTTTTCCTGGTTCCTCGTGCAAAATTACAGTCCTAGTTGACACCCCCTGGTAAGTTTCCATGTGATGCATCGCATATATACCGCTGTCTTCGCTAACACGCGTATCTCTCCATTTCATATTCACGTTGTGCATTCTGACCATGCTTTTCAGCTTATGAGGCAGATCTGCATAATCATCCTCCAACAAATAGGCTTGTAATAGACGCTTATGCGTCACACACAAACACACAATTTTTCAACAAATATGTACGCATATAGCACCTTAGCAAGGCCAACACACATGTTAATTGAAATAAAACTAACAATTAAAGTGAAGTGTGTTATGTATGGATGATTGAGAATTGGTGGTCCATCCAGTGAGTTGTCAAGTATGTCAATGACCCCCTCCTTCATTTTAAAGCACATAACGTAATAATGTCCATATACGCACATCGGAAACATAACCTGTTACACAATAAAATATAGCCTTAGTTCATATTCAATAAATATTATAATGTTAATATAAACAAAACAAAAATTAATTTTGTTTTACCATGTCAAGATTTCTGAAATCTTCTATGTGATTTGTTGATATTATGCACTTGTTAAGTTCGTAATTGAAAATTTTGTACATTTCTTCGAACTCAACTTCCTCTTCGTCACCCATTGAAAGTAGCTGCGTACAATTTTGCACCAATTGATAGCGTTAACTTAAAATTAGAAACAATTTATAAATTATATTCCACACAGAAACAAATGTTATATTACAAAATATAAAGGTCATATGCTATTGAATATAAATACACAAAATGACCGAATATCGATTTCTATTTTCACTTTACTGTGCATGACACACCCACAAAAAAGATCTTTGGTGAGTTTTCTACTCTGTACCACTCAAGTGCGTTTAAATATGATGTCCAAGCATCCACAATAGCTGGCGCCATATATGAGTTACCTTGGATGGATTTACATATTTCGGTATCCATCACAATTGCTCCATGTTTGAAAAGTATTTTCCTGAACAATAAGGTAGTTTTCTTTTAATCAACAATATATAATTAATACAAAATTAAGTAATTTATAAATAACAATTACAACTTGTAGGAAGACCATACACAATTACCTAACATTCAACGCCCCTATGAACTTGTTCAATGAAGTCTCCTCAACAGAACTTCGGCCCACAATTTTCACAACCCTATCAACATATGGACTTTTCTCATACACAGATTTTTTCACCTCCCTCTTTGGACGTGGAGTTTTTGACTTGCCAACATTATGAGTAGCGGCTTCCTTCCCCTAAGCATAAAGGTTATATACAATACATGTACTTATATAATAATAACATCCTTTACCGGATATAATAAAAATATAACTTTATAAAAACTACGTGTCAAATGTGTAGCATATATATTCAACATCATACCTTTGACGAAATCAAGGTGACCCCTGTTTGCACATCTCGTACAGAACTTCGAACAGTATTTTTGATCTTATAAGGATCATAAACAACGAGTTCCTTCCCCTGCACATATACCACAACAAAATAACTTTAACAACTAATAGATGATTTTATCAACACACCGAATATAACATAAATTGCAACAGAATACAACACAATTAATTAGATGAATATATGATATTCATATACATACTTTTGATGTAACACCCCAAATTTTACAACTCGGGGAGTTACTGGCTAGGACCTCACAGTGGGTCCCGACCTTAGTTTGACAACAACTTAACAAGATCATACAACAAGGCACAAATAAGGAAAAACCGAAAATCATAAATTAAGTCTTAACAACGTATGAATGTGACCAGAATAACCAACAGCCGGAAAACATAAGATAACCATAACGAATAAAAAAGGAACCGAGGTCCAACTGGAAATCCCACAATCAAAGAAACTACAACACGCCCTAAAAAGTACGACACCCCGGCTGACCACTACCATCCGGATCACTCGGCATCTGCTCTAACCTGTGGTACGTCTACACAATATAACAACTATTAGCTAACTAACCAAATATAAGCAGAAAAATAACAGCACAAACACACTCATAATAACGTAAACAAACATCATGCTGGCACACAACCGTTTATTATCTATTATTTAGGTGATTCATCTTATTCAATTTTACAGTTGTGGCACGAGAATCTTAAGAGTTCTCGCCTCCGTTCCTTATCCAACTGGGTGTAGGTCTAGCTTACCTCCGCCGGTAGCATCACTACAAACCGAGTGTGGACTAGTCCCTAAAGAAACCCTCAGCGCCCTCAAGCTAACTGAGCAGAATGCCACCGCCCGTTACTCTTAGGCCAAGTATAGGTTGGTAAATATCTATCACAACCTATAATTCTAAACATCTCAATCACACACCACTATCATCATTCATGCTCATATTCAGAAGTAAGCTAAGTAAGCCCAAAGGACTTACCTTAAATAGATCTCGATTCTCGAATGTGCAATTCAATCTGTAACAGTAGGAGTTCCGTGGCCTGTCAAATGAGGCTAGGGTGTCAGCACACTTCCTAGGTAATTAGAAGTCTAAGACTTCTAAGATAGAAGAGCTTATCCGAACAGAACTCATTACAGTACTAATTTAGGGAAAATGACTATTTTACCCTTGGTCCTGAAACTTCCAAAATTTCCGAAATTCATGTCTAAACTCTTATTCGAGACAACAAAGTCATATTCTAACTCCTAAAGCTTAGTTTGGTTACAAACTAGCACTTAACCTATTTTCCCTATTTTCCGAAAGATCGTAAAGGTCCAACTTCGGCTTCAAATATGAAATCCGTATAAACTTATAAAAATTCCAAAATAATTCTCTAGATTATCTATATATGTTCCATCTATCCTTAGAAGCAAGAATTTCTCAAAACTGTTCAACCGTCGATTTAATAAAAATTCCCAAAGTTGCTTACCACACTCACATTTCCTATACTTAGCCAAAATTTCATTGCTGAAAAAAAAAACAGCTTAGCTACCCTACTTTGGGAGCTTATAAATTCTAATCCGACCGTTCATTTCTTCTTAAATTTTAATACACCCAACTACATATTTCTATCTAAAACATATGAAAATTTCAACGGTGGATTCTCGATGAAAGGTATCGAATCAACATCCTAAAGTCAGCAGTCCAGGACTGAAATTTACGGGGTGCAGTAGGTCTAAATTTCACTTCTCACTGTCAGCTATTTCTTTCCTTTATTCTACTCTAGGATCTCTAGTTCGAAACCTACAACTTACAACTTATACACCGACTAATCTAATGTCCTAGGTTCTCTTAAGGTGCAATCAACCCTTATACACATAAGCTTAAAAAAAACAACTATTGAATAAGTTTATCCTCAGAAGAACCTCACCTATCGGACTTCAGCAGGGAGGAGGCGCGTTGTTGCTGCGTCGTTCGGCACCACCAGCTCCGGGGATCGAGGGTTAAAGTTCCCTGCTGCAGTTGCAGGACGACTCTCCTGGACCTTGCTGTGGCATCCGATTGAGTCGAAGTTAAGGACCCGTCCGGCACAGAGGAGGAACGCGTGAGCGACTAATCAAGACAGAAAGGAGAGAAGGAGTCGAGGGCTGGGTCTTACCGGAGGGACAGAGAAAACTCGGATCACTCAGAAATCCTAGGCGCTTGACGATGATGGAACTGGTGAGCGACAGTGATGACTGCAGATGTTGCAGTTTCCTCTCCGCTGTAGACTTTCGATGGGACGAACGTTGCGGCTGAAACTGTAGGGATCGATGGGAGTGTGTAGAGGCGTGGATAGCAGGGAGAATGATATCTAAGCTGTGTGAATCCGGACAAAATTAAGGAGAGAAGTGCATAAGGAAAGGAGATCGGAAGGGCTGATTGTTCTGCGTGAAATCCGGCAGTTACATCGTGGTAACGTTCAGCAGCCGCACGGAATCTGCACGTCCCTGATCTTTCTGGGTTGCGACTCGCTGGGCTGAGAAGATGGCATGCTGCTGGGTTGCTGGAAGCTAGGTACGTTGGGCTGAAGATGGGCACGCTGGGCTGAAGCTGGGCTGAAGATGGGCACGCTGGGCACGCTAGGCACGCTGGGCAGAAGGTCACGGACTGGGCCGGCTGCTGAGCTGCTGGACAAGCTGGGCTGGGCATTGGCGCAAGGGAGCAGCAGTCCGGTGCTAGCTGCAGTCCGGAAACGAGATCACCGACTAAAGAGTGCCCGGAATGGACTGAACTATTCAAAATATTGTCCTATCGTATAAACTCGCGATTTACAATGGCCAAGGAGAAAGGCTTGTTGATCGGGCTTGTCACAGCTTGTCAAAACTTGTCCAGCCCATGCATGTACTTGTCACGAGTTTGTCTTGGTCTCGTCTTAACTCGTCATGGTCTCGTCTTGACCTTGTCTTGGGCTCGTCTCGACCTCGTCACTAGGATGTCATGACTTGTCAACGACAAGTCATGTTCTAAATTAGGGTTTGGGCTAAACTTATCATTTTATGTGAAGTCAAGGGATCGGAATTCGGTAAGCTACGGAAATAGACGGAATAAAAATTCCGGATATTACATTTGACGAGTCAAACGACACATCCATTTACAATGCAACGTCAGAGCTTGGTGGCACTGTTGTTGTGGTGACCTGATTATCAATGTCGACTTCCTTTCCCTACACATTTATAGTTAAAACAAGAATTTATACCTACAAGTTTATAAATACACACATATTATACCGAATATATAAACACAGGCAGTTGAATATATTTAATTAATAATTGTGAAGTAAACTTAATGAAATACATACCTTAGATTTGTCAACAGACACATACCGCATGGTATCGGATGTAATACCCGGAAAATTTATTCCCATTTAAAACCCGATCGAACCGGATTCTTGACCTTTCTTATTTGTAAACAAAATAAAACAATACTAAATTTTATCATTTTATGTGACCTTAATTCACATAAAATGATAATTATGTAGCTTAACTCATATAAAATATCAGATATGTAAACGGAATAACAATATTCGTATTTGTTTAAAAACCGAAGAGCGGTTCCGTGCGAGTAACGATTTAATTATCAGCCCACCTTAGTTAGATGAGCAGGCCCAACAGACTCGGCCCAAAGACATTCTCAACCCAAACCATTATCTACCTTAACCCTAATTAATTAACCTAATCCTTGTTTTGCCCTAATCTAATTCAGCGCTAACCCATCCCCTTCCGACCATACAACCCCCTCACGTCTGGAGAATTGACGCCACCGCCGCACGTCTGGAGAATTGACGCCACCGCCGCACGTCTGGAGAATCGAAACTACCACCGCCTCGCCGGAGACACCACTAAGACAACCACTCCGTCCTCACTGAGAACCTAAGGGTCCTCACATTCAGCTTCCGCAGCAACAAAACCTCTGAATTTCATTCCCCTTCTGCTCGCGATACTGGACCTTCGTCTCGGACGCCGGAACACCACACCAGACTGGAGGGAGACATGGCTCAGCCGTCGTTATCTCCTCTCCCTATTTTCGTCTTCTACCTTCTGCACGTATCTAACCGACCGGCCGTGTGCAACACCTTCTTCTCGCGACCTCCGGCAGCGCAACATCGACCTGCTGTTTCCTTCCACCAGCCGGAGTACCGCCCGCCTTCTTCCGTCTTCGATTCGTCTTAGCAGGAGGTAAGCGCTCTGTGCCTCTTCGTCAAGTCTTTCATGCAACGGGTAGTATCGGGGTATAATTATCGACCCTATTGTTAGCTGGTGCTACGCAGGACTGTGCGAGTTCCATTCGAAGTTGTCCCGATCAAGCTAGGCAACAAGTCTCTGCAGGGGAGTGTCGGATTGTTGAGGACGGTGAGTTCCTTGCCTCAGTATAAACTTTGTATACATAAATGTATATATATATATGTATAAGTACAGTGTATACATATAAGTATATATAGATGTATAAGATTAGTGTATATATAAGTATATATATAAATGTATAAGTGTAGAGTGGTGAAGGTAGGAGCCACTGAGAAGTGTAGGCACTTGGGTAGGTGACCGAAGGTATTTCTATGGTCGTTTATACCCAATCAAAAGTAAATCCCGACTTAGCACTAAGAACAAGTATAGTGAATAAGTAAGGGTCGAACCCAAGAGAGTTAAGGTGTTTTAGATGCGATTATCGATTATAGTGACAAGTAACACAAGGGGCGGTGGGGGGTGGGGGTGGGGGGTTTGGTTGAATTGATGCACAAAAACTTATGAAAACGATTAATGCGACAAGTAAGACAATAGTTGATGAATCTACACTAGGTTGATTCTAAGCATGCAATTGCTACTTTGGTGAGTTCTTTTTACAAGTTTTCAAGTAATCTCCCGTCTCGATCATATATATGTGTTGAGCCAACCGGCATCAATACAACTTAACAGGTTAGAGTTCCGTAAACCTACAAGAACAAATAACAAGTTAGCTTTCAAACAAAGACTAAGGGATATAAAGAGAAGATTAAAACCGTTAAACTTAGCTTTATATATGTGTTCCTTTTCTTTAAGTA
Organism: Fagopyrum esculentum; assembly: GCA_033239045.1. Taxonomy (NCBI): domain Eukaryota; kingdom Viridiplantae; phylum Streptophyta; class Magnoliopsida; order Caryophyllales; family Polygonaceae; genus Fagopyrum; species Fagopyrum esculentum. Next base: position 104,024,426 of record BSUD01000005.1, read on the forward strand.
ATCACAACCCGTTATTACTTAAAGTTGCTACTAGATTAAAGACCCGAACCCGGAACCTATTAATCCTAGTTGTTTACATGCACTTTAGAACCTAAGGTGATCAATCTCAAGCAATAGTAAACATGCAATTAGACAAATAAAGATCAAGGAGACACAAAGTATTACTGAATGAAAACTTATATTATAAAGAACTTACAACCAAAGTAACAATGCAGCTTCAAGCCAACCCAATGTAGCAAGGGAGTTAACAACTCATTACAAGGTAGCAAGACAATCTAAGTGGATAATTTTGTTGGCTAACAAGATGATAAGATAGATGATTCTAGCAATCAAGCAAGGACTATTTATACTACAAAAGACACTAAATAGGAGTAAATGGCCGGCCCAAAACAGCCACCTTAAATGCCATAAAGGTGGTGTAAACAGCCGGAGTAAAGCTTCTAGCGTTAAACCGCATGGGCGGCCTTCAGGAACCGCAGGGGCGGTTTAGGCAGAATCGGTTGATCTTCTTCAGAGCCGCTGGGGCGGCTACACAGGTCCGCTATGGCGGATCTTCAATGTTCTTCAACGTCTGACCTTTCGCCTTCCTGACATTTCTGATGCCAGGCCGCCGGGGCGTTCCTATGTCGGCGCAAGGGCGGTGACACAACCCCTTCGTCTTCCAACTTCATGTTGAGCCGCAGGCAGGGGCGCAGTGGAAGGCGCAAGGAAGCTGATCTTCGTCTCTTCAGGGCAGATCACCGCAGGGGCGCCAGGGAGTGGCGCAGGGAGGTGGCATTCATCATGGCAGGCGCTGGCGAAGACGCAGAGAGCGCTCCAGTGGAAAACGTCATCCGCAGGGGCGGCTGCAAGGACCCGCTGGGGCGGTGAGGCAACAGAAGCTTTGCTTCGTGATCGATCTTCACTTCTAAGTTCTTATAACTCTTTCTTTAGCTTCTTTTAGTGTTCTTCTTCTAGACCAAGGAGTTAGTACCATAAACTGACACTAATGCAATAAAAAGACTCTAAAAACTACCCTAAATGATAGTGATTCCATCACCTATCAAACTCCCCCATACTTAGACCTTTTACTCGTCCCGAGTAAAAACAAATGACATCAACTAGACTCAAAGGCCTCAGGAAGCATGAGCAAGCAGAAAGACAATGAAAAACAAGAGAAAAGCCAAGAAAGAAAGAAGGAAAAGAGAGGAAATATGAGAAAAAGAAATACTACCATCCTTAACGCTCCAAGAGTAGCCTACCCGGACAACCTCCTTATGACTCCCCTTCTTATGTCGCCAAAATGCCGGTAGGGAAACCTACACTCGGTGTCGCTCATTTTGCCAAGGCGCCCTTTCGGGTTTTCATCTTGCCACTCTTCTTCTTTTCTCACTTTAACTCACATCCCTCAAGTCCAATTTTGCACCAACCTAGGGTTGGTCGGACTACCTTCTTTTTGCCTAAACCGCCCTTTCGGGTTTTCGGTTTATCCAAGGATTTTCATGCCTTTTTTTCACTTCTTTGGCTTTTTCTTTTCTTTTTTTTTTTGCGAATTTCAATATGAATTCAAAGATGCAAAAAAAAAAAAAATAAAAAAAACTCAATGAACTGTACAAGCAATGATATGTCCTTCCCCATACTTGAAGTACACTAAAGATAAATGTGGGAGAAGGGAAAAGAAATGTACCCCTCAGTAGGGTGGTCCGGATGGACCACCTGGACCCTCCTCCGGTGGGTAAGGAAAGTGACGGAAGAAGTGCTCCTGCCAGCGGTAGATGTCATCAATGCGGTCCTGCTGGGCTGTCATCCGGCGGCCAAAAGAGGTCTCAAAACTGGCCTGTCAAGCCAGCTGCTGAGCCTCAAGCTGCTGCTGCTGGGCTACCTGCCAGGCCTCCTGCCTCTGGTCAAAGTGTGAGGTCATAGAGGCAGCAAAGCTCGTCTTCCAGCTCTCTTGCTGCTCCAGCATGGTTCTCTGATACTCCGTATGCCATGTCCGGTGCTGGGTGGTCATGGCAGCCATCTGAGCCTGAAGGCTCGCCATGGCTGGGTCCTCCTCTGGAGCCGTAGTGGGCATCTCCTTGTCATCGTCGGGAATGGGCAGGTCTCCTCCTGATGAGCCCGGCTGGAGCTGGCAACATGCCTCTCCACAATGGCCACTAGTGGCCTCCTCGACACAAAGGGATCTGCCGGAATGTAGAGCTCAAAGAGCTCACCTCCTAATGGTAAAGGCCGGGGGAGGTAGGTGAGGTGGCTCCCATCTGCAAGGGAGATCCAAAATAGGTTCTCCCTGTCCCGTCGGAGGAGCTTGCACTTCCTAAGCATCCCCTCAGTGTAGAGAGGAGCCGCCATCCCGTCCTCTAACTCGGACAGGTCCATCACTTGTGAGGCGATCAAAGATATCACCCCACCGCCGACAATATCCCTCGGCTCGTCCCTCCTAATCCGCTTCAAAGCGGCAAGGAAGAGAGAGGGCCAATCCATCACCTTCTCGCTCTGTGGAAGGGAGGAGTATGTAACGCCCCAATTTTAGGCGTGTTCTCGATTCATATCGTTCTGTATATTTATTGATATTTTAAGAGCCTAAATATTTATACGAGTTTATAGGTATGTATAAAAGTATTTCATAATCATATATTATCCGTTTAAAATAATTTTGTAATCTTGTACATATTTTTACGAGAACGTTTTCTATATCGAAAAGCATACTATTCCAAGTATATTTACATATAATTGATTTATATATTTTTTGCAAATTATTTAACGGAAAAGTTCGGAAATATTTTCCGATAAAAAAATTTCACTCCGATTAATTCGATCAAAGTTTGTTAATTCTCGTTTCCCTCTATTTTAGCTGTTTTTTTATTTTTTTTTCCTTATTCCTTTTATTTAATTTTTTTATGTATCTTCCTTGCCCCTTTCTCTTTCATCGTTGGCTGATGAGCGTCTCTCTCCCCGACAGTGACTTCTCGCCTTCTACGCTACCAGCCTGACTGTTGCCCTCTGCCCACCCGACCCCTTGCTTCCCACACAATCGACCCCTCAACCCCTCTTTTTCCTCCTGTCCCAAATGACACACCAGTGGACCAGCCTGCCTTGCCTATTCACGCCAATTTCTCTATCCATCTCCCTTCTTCTCTGTATCTTCTGGAAAACAAAATTGCGGGAGAGCTGCTCCTTTTGGGTACCACCGGAGACCGCCTTCCACCGGGGACGCCAACGCCACACTCCCGCCGCCACACTCCTTTCCCCCTTCCCTCTCGATGGACGCTTGGAGCCCTTGGATCTGGATACCCCTACCGTCGCAACGACGAAGCCCCACCGGAGGCCGCCCTCTCTACCGCCAGGAAGGAAGCCCCGCCTCTTCCCTTTCCTTCGCCGTCGGAGCACCGTGCCGCGCCTCCTGGAAGAGCGCCGACCATCAGCCCCCATCCCCTTTCCTGCGTGTTTCAAAGGTTGAAGGAGACACCTTTATTTAATTAGTAAATCGGCCCTACCTTTTATTGTTATTACAATCTGGACCCCCCTCATTTATGTATTACAATTTTGACCCCCATTCTCTTGGAATTTGTTGTGTGTACCCTGCTGAATGGCATTATTGTAATCTTGATATTATATTCTTAAAATGTGCAACTTTTACCCTTGGGTATAAATTATAATTTTGACCCAAAGCTTATTTCGAAAATGGCCGAGTTTTGTGAGTTTCCTTGTTGCCGGAAAAGTTGACTTCGGATTTTATCTATGTTTATAAATTTTGTATGGATCGTCCCGGAAAGCGTTTTTGCGAGCTTTAATCCTTATTTTAAAAGCGGGACTTTCCTTATATTTTATACACTCGATGAATTAATTTTGAGTTATGACTCAAGGGTTTAATTATGGGTTTTTAGCGTTTGCTAAATTTGTGTAGTTTGGTTTTAGGTCCGGAAGCACCCCCGATAAAGGCCTAACGAGTCCAAGTTCGACTTCCGTCTTTTGACGTCACGTGAGTACCCTCTCCCTCGAGATTATGATCTTACTCGATTTAGTTATATTTAGTATTAGTATCATGCTAGGTTGGATCTAACATAACTTTGAGTGAATGCCAAGTAGTGACTTTGAAGCTTAAGAGAATTGATTAGGCATGTTGGACCTTCTAGGCTAGATTATCGTTCCTTAGGTTGGGGTTCATGATCTTGTGAGGTATATGTTGTTATGAGTTCTAGCATGTGTTTGAGAGAGTGGGTTGTGGGTAGATCTCCTCATGCGTTGAGTGAGAGGTGAGTGTAGGAATTCTAGGATGCGGTCCTAGAATTGAGAGTCAAATGGTCTTGCGTTGATCATTTGTATAGAAGTCTAAGACTTCTTGTGTGAGTGGGTTGTTGACATATATCCTCTTGTGAGCAGGTTGTGGACTTCTTCCCAAGGGAAGCGAGAGTGTTGTGAGTTGAGTGTGGAGACGAGGTAAGTCTTTGGACTTACTTAGCTCGTATTCGTCGTATTAGTTTCGATGTATGTTTGGTGGTGTTTGTTTATTTCGTTTATTGTATAACAATTAAACCGGAATTAGGATTACCAACTTTATTTATTATAGGCCCAAGTGTATGATAACGGGCGGTGACAACACTGCCTAGCTCTTGCGGAGAGCTAGGGGGTTCTCGGCGACTAGCCCGGGCAGGTAGACGGCCAGATGCATCAGTGCCATTCCTTGACGGTGAGTAGGACCGAGGCGAGATCATGCGGTGATTTTCGTGTCACAAACCTAAGTTGAATTAGTAACGGGATATGACTTAATAATAATAAAAAGATAATGAACCGGTCTTGTGTGTTTCGAGCATGTTGTGTGTTTATGTTTATTTGTTTGTGTGTGTGCCATCACCTTGATTCTAATGCTTTGAATATAGCTAACGGTATTATACCGATTGTTGTAGATTGTCCTACAGGTTAGGAATGCGGCCGAGAGTTCCGGAAGAGTGGGCAGCCGGGGTCCCTACATTTTAGGAAGGGTTTTTGGTTGGTTTTATGTTTGGAGTTTCTTTGTGATAACTTGCAGAAATCGATCAAGCCATATACAAGAGGAATCTCGTCTTTAGTGCCTTACTTCGATGATTGCTTCCTTTGATGTTATATTCATTTGCCATTACAAACATTTTTGTGGGCATGTTAGAATATAGAAACCGATGATTGCTTGAACATTGTGCTGAGACTTGCATGATAACATGGGACTTGTGAGCATCTGCTTGGAATCGAATCTCTACTCAAGTGGTAATATTTAAGCTACCTGAGCTAACTATCTAGAACAATGTTTGTCAATAGCCTGTCTAAACATGATTGACCCACGTCTGGCCACAATTATGATCCGACCCCACACAAAATACTAGGTTCAGCCAAAATTTTCAATAGAATACCTTGAAATAAACCGAACCCGAAATGCCTGAAATCTAAAACAACTTGATTGAATATCTGACCTGATCAGCTGATCAGCTGATCCTGAAGTTGTAGGTTGAGGCCTGCAACTAGATACTACCTGAATTGGTATAAGTAAACAACCAAAACAAGAATATTCTCATTGGATAACATTCTCCATTTATCATCTAGTTTACGACCGCCATATTTCCCCCACAATGTCTTCTCCATTATTGTATTATCTAAAATTACCTAGTTCATATACATTACACAGACGATTTTACGTACTTCACAAAATAAACTAATTTTTGGAAATTACAGACTAAACTAAAATTCTCAACTTTTTGGAAATTACACAGACTAAACTAAAAAAATTCTCTTTTAACATACTTTACACATACTTGCACAAGTGCCTTGATAATCTTGTAATCGTAGTGGAGAGGGTTGAAAAAATGCTAAATTTTATCTCCTTTTTCATCTTCACCTCACAAAATAATCTTCAATCTTCATCCCTTCTGACAAACACACCCTTGGTCTTAATTTACTCAAAACATTTCGAAATACACAAACTAATATATTTTCCATTCTTTTTCTCACCTAAAATTACAGTAGTTGCATATATTGCATGAAAATAACTAAACTGATTTTACATTGTAATTGGTTGTTCTCGGAAAGGACAGGGTTGAGGTCGATGTAACTGAAAGCGGCAGTAGTGCCGGATATGTTAGCGGCGGAATAGGCACCGGCTTGAATCGTGGGTTTGGTTGCTAGCTGTATGGGCTTTTTCACCAAATGGCATGGGCATCGATTTCTCCAGGGTTGTTTTGAATACCGTGAAAACTAGTGAATTAGAAGATTAGGTTTGTATTAATGCGTGATTATTCAGGGTAAATTGACATATGGATAATCCTATAAAGCTAAAGCCCATTTTGTCATTTAATTTCGAAAGGTTCCACCTTTTCTCCAAATCCCTGAATAATTTTCGATTTTAGCATCACACCAGCCTGGTTATCAGTTTAACTTGTCTAATTAAATTTCTACTTCATTTATGTCTGAGAAAGCAAAGTGATGTCTCTTTGTTTCCTTGGCTATTTCTTATTAACTCTTCTTTGCAGGATAAATATATAGCAAGAGCTATACAAACACTATTTTGAATAAATCTGAAATATATTCTGTTGTAGGTACAGCTTGAGTTTCTAACTCAGCAAGCGGCAAGCGCAGTATTAAGTGTCCAATTTGAATCAGGAGGTTCAAAGCCCATGCATTGTAAACCTGGCCGATAAGCATCAGAACGGAATGCCATTCAACTGGTTTTCTTCAGAGAACGGCTTTGTAAGGGAATCTACAAAAAATTTACCAGCTGAAGCTGGATCAATTGTTTTGCAATTACAGTTAGTCTCTAATTGTTGTTGCTAGCAGTTGTACAGTGCTAATGTTAAAAACCTGGAGGTGGCCTGAACCACTTTGAAGGATCTACTCATAAGCAGTTGCTGCAGGTATTTTGATACAAACAAGAATACATCTCAAGAACCCCTGTTAATAAGAAAGGGGTAGACAGAAAAGATTGATTGAGATTATCTAGGGGCAAAAAGTTTTTTTGGATGCAGAAAAATACCAAGGGACTTGTCTTGTTCTTGTGATGTGTGTATTCAAAACAGTCGAAAAAGTAATAATGTATTAAACGTCACTACATTTTGTTGTGACAACCTTAGAACACTTGAGAATTGATTGAGTGAATGTTGTAACAAAAATGGTCATTAGCTTTCTCCATACTACAATACCGAGAATCTGTATAATGAAGAAATCTCATTGAGGTGCCAATTTCCGATTTTCATATGTAAACATGGTTCTAAACCTAAACTGCCTATTTAGGAATAAGTTTGAAAAAACTATTGAGTTTTTATATTAAACAAATAATTAAAAATTATACTCAACTAAAACACAATCAAAAGTTTAAATAAAATGTTTTAGCTATTGATCACTGTAGGAATAGGTTTAGAGAATTCCTTGAATATAATATTCTGATCTCTTTTATTCATCAATAGAGATTATATATATATATATATATATATATATATATATATATATATATATATATATATATATATATATATATATATATATATATATATATATATGGTCCGGTTCCGGTGAGGAGGACCCTTGTAGATAGGAATGAGGAGAGGTGGAGTGGTGACATGTGGCATGCCACATCACCATTTTTTTTTCTTTTTCCAGATTTTCTTTTTGTAAATAAAAATTGGTGTTTATAATTTTATAAGTATGTGTTCATTTTTAAAAGAGTCATTGTTCATATTTTATCAATAAATGTTCATTTTTCCAACACTAATTGTTCATTTCTTAACAGTAATTGTTCATTTTGTTTTTTTTTTTTACATTTTTTTGGATTTTTTAAAAAAATTATGCTATTTGTTCAAATCGTGTTAAT
>BSUD01000005.1:104032543-104083700 GCA_033239045.1 Fagopyrum esculentum
TGTATTCATTTTTTTTTTACAGTTATGGTGTTTATAATATGCTATTCATTTTTTTTTGAAAATTATACTTTTCTTTAAAAACGTGTTTATAATATTCAGAGATCGATTACATAAAAAATTGTAAAATCAAAGAGAATACAAGACGATTCAGGTTTTGTTTCTTCAAATTTCTACTATCAGTGTTTAGATTTTCATTCTTAAGGTTTATATTTCATTATGATTGATGTTTGTGTTCGAAATCAAATTTGTTTGAATCATTTTGTGTTTGATAAGTTTGATTGAGAAAATACATGTATATACATATGTTGAGTTGGTCTAATAGCTCCAATTGAATATTCTATATGCTCCTTTTAGTGTGCACGCTAACTGTTCGGCAAAATACCTTATAGAAAAATAGTTTATAATATTTACTGAAACAATGACATAAAAAGTATGAACACTGACGAATAAAAACATGAACAATCACGTATAAAAGTATGAACACTGATGACTTATCTATAACTTTGACACATACATAACATATTATGATCATCTTTTAACGTTTTGTGATGAGTTTTTTTTAGTTTTTTGTGGTTATATACTGTAAATGAACATCTATGCATTATAAAATGAACACAAAAGAATAAATGGACATGACACTTTGATGAATAAAAATACTATGAACACCAAAGTATAAAAACATGAACAATGACATATAAAAGTATGAACACCAATGACTATTTTGAACGTAAGGGTATTTTTCCAGATTTGAAGTTAATTTACAAAAATGTCATTAATGATGAGCGTGTGAGAGCCCTTGATTTAAATTCATCCAATGGCTTACAACTGTCCTAATTCCTATTAACTACGAATAATCAACTCAACCAACAATAACTACGAATAATACATTAAACGATATGACACATTCGTAACAAAACTGATAATAATTACGAATCTGTTCTCATGTTCTCACGTTAGGGGGTGTTCTCATAGGATCTATACTCTCTCTCTCTCTCTCTCTCTCTCTATATATATATATATATATATATATATATATATATATATATATATATATATATATATATATATATATATATATATCAGCTATGAGAATACACTAACTAAGGTAATAGCATAATTTAAGCAAAGGAAATATATATTCTGATACAAGAATATCATAACAGATAATATTAACATGATTCTAGGGATATTCTAACATTCCCCCTCAAGTTGGAGCATGGATGTCACAAATGCCCAACTTGTGAAGAAGATACTTGAACTGTTGTTGTCCTAAAGCCTTCGTAAATATGACTGCGAGTTGCTCTGCAGAACGGACGTGAGATGTACGAATGGATCCATTTTGAACTTGGTCCTGGACAACATGGCAGTCGACCTCAATATTCTTAGTACGTTCGTGGAAGACCGGATTGAAGGCGATGTGGAGTGCGGTCTGGTTATTACAGTGGAGATCCATCGGTTGTCGGTGTAAGATGCCGAGAGATGAAAGTAGCGATTTAATCCATTTGAGTTCGCATGTAGTGGTGGCCATTGCCCTGTATTCGGCTTCGGCGGAAGAACGAGAAACAGTTGTTTGCTTCTTTGTTTTCCACGAAATGGGAGACTCGCCAAGTAATATGAGAAAACCGGTTAAAGAACGTCGAGTTAGTGGATGTTCGCTCCAAACGGTGTGTGCAAGCTTTAAATTTATAACCGAGGAAATAAGCTTAAACAAGGATGCGAACCCGCAGTGTACGGGTCAATCGTAGTAAAAGCAAGAAATTCCAGGGGTCGATCACAGGGACTTAGTGAAACAAAGCAAGTATAGGTTGTCTATGTAATTACTAACCACAAAAGCAATTAAAGCAATCAAAGATGGTAAAAAGTCAATTAAGGAAATATGCAATTCTAGGGATAAAAGCATCTAGTTGTGGTTCCAACTCAAGATCTAAAGATAAAGCGGACAAAGCTGAGATTTTTGCAAAGGGAAGGTGTTTCTAAAGTGGAATAGATCACCGGGTAAGTCTCACTACTCACAATCCCGAATCGTAACTCCTATTACCGGGTAAGTCTCAAGGAATTAAGGAAAAGAACTATAACCTCAAACCAACACACCATCTAAGGGAATAGAATCAACCTTTACCGGGTAAGTCTCAGGCTAACTCACAAAGATGGGATGAAAGCACACTCAAACCCCAATAAAGGATAAACCTTTATTACCTACACTTATGATCATGGGTAAACAAGCAAAGGAATTACCGGGTAAGTCTCATCCTAGGCTTGCATTGAACCAGGAAAGGTATAATAAGGATAGGATTTGGCAAACTCTGTATATGGCTTGATCGATTTCTGCAAGTTATCACAAAGAGCTAGCGGAAATTGATCTTCTCTAGTATATAACATGTTACCTTAAACAAAATCATATTAGCAGCTATCGGTTTTTGTACAGCGGAACATCTGAACCTTCGCTGAGATATAGATCTTCTAAGCTTAATGTATGGTATGGTATGGTTAAGACTGTTTGTGTAAGCTTTTTGTAGTTCCAATTTACACCTATTCATTCGCTACTAAGATTGTTTGAAGCAAATGAAGTTTTTTATGTCGGCTACGACACTCGGGAGATGGAGACATTCAACTACTTTCTCATTCAAATTTTATCAAGGAACATAAAAAAAAGAATGAAATATGCCATCACAAAAATGCAGAAAAATTTCAATTGCCATTGACAGCTAGAGGGAAGTTTTCTTGCACATACCTCTTTACCCTTTATAATAACCAGCCTGCAGCATAAGGTGACGGTATCTACGTCCTCGAAAGAACCTTTGCCAGACAAACTTCAGCGACCTCAAGGCATCCATTTCCATCCGCTCTTGGACAAGCCTGTCAGTTTGCCCATGAATATGCAAGTCGGTTCCCTCCATGTTTTGTTTGATCATTGAAACCATATAAGGAGAGCTAACTAACCATCTCACTAAGCATCTTTCGATACCACGAGATACTGGACAAATGAAGGATGGGTCACGTTGAGCATACAGTAAACCAACCTAAATCAGGATAAATAAATATATAAACAAATAAATAAAAAACTAACAGTTTGTTAGTTGATGGAAATTGGCAATGTAGGATCACATATACAGACAGTGAATGCTTCATTAGCATGAGTAACTAAAAATCTACAACTACGGATGCTGCGATAGGAAATACCTCCACCATTGCTAGAGCTGAAGGGTCATCAAAGATTTCTAGGCTACAGTCACCTAGATAATTAACCTGGAAGATAGAAAGCACAAACCAGTCATTAAAAGAAGAAAACAGTTCACCAGACCAAAATCATTACAAAAAAAAATCAGAGTTTAGTAATACATTCAGGAAAAGAAGAATTATGCTATCAGAAGACAAACAGTGTCTTTTCATTTATAGTTTGCTACAAAACAATATATCTATGAAAAACACTTAAACCCAATATCACAAATTAATATCTGCTTAACTGGTTGAAAACATTGAGATAAACTATCATCGTCATGTATCCTAAACAAATTACATGGAGTACAAAATATGCAGATTCAAATGTCTTGTAACACTTGACAGAAAGAACAGAGAGACCCAAGTGCAGAATGCACCTCCAAAATTTCGGGGAACTATGAGATATGCTACAGGAAATCAAAATTAGCGAAAGACAGATGCTTACACCAAATTCAGTATTTACAAGGCATTGTTCAAAATCCATTAGTTGAAGCTTAGCCCATTCCAAGGTGACAGTAGGGTTATTTGTTTGTGGAGGATGTCTCCATGGAACTCCAAAACGTAACTTATCCTTTAGAACTTTTCCCTCATGTGCATCAGAAGCAAACTTCTCGAGAATTGATACAGCTTTATCCATGGCAGGATTCACCACAGTAATCTAGAAGAAATGAAGTAATAAATGTATATTATAATTTTTTTCTTACTAGATTTGGATTTCAGTCTCCAGATCCAAAATGGTATTTTAAGAAATACAGTATCATTTAATGTAAAGTTAATTTGGACCGAGCTGTAAGCCAAACTGATTAAATTTAATCCAATTTCAATCATTTGGACTATATTTTCTCAATGTACACAAACATACACGTCATGCAGTTAACATAGTTTACTTCTGGCTTATGTAATGAAAGCAAAATGCCCTGGCCCTTAAAAGTATCAACAGTATCTCCATTACTGCAAGTTTCAAGTACAACATATCTATCTTCCGGGGCATGATGCAAGTGTCAAGTGAGTGTACAATACATGTCTTATCAAGGCTACTTAACCACTACCCTAGATGAGCATTGAGCAATACATGTAAGTGCAACAATACTTGATGTCAAGCCCATCAAAACTCCAGGATAGCAACATAACTACCCCCAGCTCATGGTATTACTAAATTGGACCAAAATCAAGCTGACTAGAGACCAGAGAGTCAAAATATATATTGAGAACTTAACATGGTATCCTCGCACGCGTCCTCTACCACTCTACCTGATGGTTAATCTATATAAAATGACATGCAACGACCTAAGGCTTAGTGCCCATTTCATAAAATAACCTACACTTGCATTTTAAATCAAATTGCCACTAAAATAACCTGTTAGCATTACATAACCTTTTATATATTGTCATAAAAATGAAGGGATACTAAGAACACTAATTTGATCAAACAGAAGTTGGCAGATTTCCATTAAAATTTACGACAAACGGCAACTAGCAAATATTCTAAAAGCTCCACATAAAATTCAAAAACAATATTTCCTTTGGAAATGCTTATTTATGAGAGCACCATGTAGAACTTTCACCACGGTTGTGTGATTAAGACTAAGAAGACTCTAAGACATTTTCATACCTCAATGTGTTCCCCTTGGAGCTGAGTACAAAGAAACACTATATAAAGGTTATTAATCAAAAAAATGAGGCGCATTATCAACTGTTGTCGCAAAGGGTTTCTTGGTTGGGTTCAATGACTAATTCTTCGCAAAATGAAGTCAAAACTAGGACTAGGTGTGTGCCGATACAGGCGATGGTAGGGTGATCACTACCCTCTTCTTTAACTAGGACGGGCTCGTAATGTAATGAGCAGAAATCATATTTTGAGAAATTCAGGAAAAAAAATTGGATGTATGCTGCAACAAGAGCTTCTATTTGCAAGAGAGAAGGTAACCTTTGTACTGAAAACATTATAGGGATCTTTTTCTCTTCAATTGGGTGTTAAGGAATATTTCAAGAAAAAACATTTCAAACAAAAGACAATTCAGTGTAATTGCATCAAAGATACTGTTATGCACCATTAAACATGATTTAGTGTCTCCCCATACTCTCATGTTACAAATGTCAAGCAGGAGTAGGTAGTAGAAATCACAACCTTAAAGAATCCATGTTAACAAGCAGTAATCAGTTGCACAACATAAAAGCTTTGGTGGACGTTTTATAAACAGACTAGGTACACTAACGGGTTTAACACAATTGATTGTAAAAAAAAAAAGTGTTAAATTGGCTATTTTGAAACTGCAATTTGTCTGTTAAGCTATCCTAGATGTAAATCTGTGAATGAATCCCTGACTTTCCAATCTCATTAAGGAGTTTAAATAGGGTTTGCAATACAATAATTACAAGATTAGCCTTCAGTTGACCAAGACTAAGTATACACATAATATACTGACTAACACTCCCCCTCAGTCGAAGCGGGAGGACGACGAATGCATAGACTGGATCTGAAGTCCAGGAATAGTGATGACGGAATTCCCTTCGTGAAGATGTCCGCGTACTGGTGACTGGAAGGAACATGAAGAACTCGAAGATGACCTAGAGCAACTTTCTCCCGCACAAAGTGTATATCCATTTCAACATGCTTAGTGCGCTGGTGCTGAACTGGGTTAGCAGACAAGTAGACAGCACTAATATTATCACAACAAACAATGGTCGCCCTCCTTAGAGGGACCTGAAGCTCAATCAGAAGGTTACGAAGCCAACATGTCTCACCAACAGCATTAGCAACACCACGATACTCTGCTTCTGCACTGGAACGAGACATAGTAGGTTGGCGCTTAGAAGACCACGAGATCAGATTATCCCCCAAATAAACACAGTAACCTGATGTAGAACGACGGGTGTCTGGGCACCCACCCCAATCAGCATTCGAATAAGCAGTGAGACCGGAGCACGTAGATGATGCCAGTTGTAAACCAAGATCTGGTGTACCCTGAATGTACCGAATGATCCGTTTGAGAGCTTGGAAATGAGGCTCTCGAGGATCATGCATAAATAGACAACATTGTTGAACCGCATAGGAGATGTCCGGTCTAGTAAAGGTGAGGTACTGAAGGGCGCCGGCGAGGCTACGGTAGACTTCGGGGTCAGAAACCGGTGGCCCAACATTGGCCTCCAATTTCCTTCGGGTCTCAACGGGAGTGGTTGCCGTCTTGCAAGAGGCCATGTGTGCTCTACTGATTATCGCACGGGCATACTTTGATTGGCTCAAAAACAACCCTGCAGTGCTCCGGGTAACATGAAGACCCAGAAAATAGCTAAGAGGACCTAGATCAGTCATAGCAAACTCAGCTGTCAGAATGAGCTTGGAAATGAGGCTCTCGAGGATCATGTCAAAACCACAAGTGTAAACAAATAAAGACTGATCACTCTTACTGCAATAGAAACCGTGTGACTGAATGTATGTAGCAAAGCGATGGAACCAAGCACGGGGGGCTTGCTTGAGACCGTATAGGGTTTTACGCATATGACATACATGATCCGGGAACCTGGGATCTCGAAAACCCGGTGGTTGGTGCATATAAACAGTCTCCTAAAGATGCCCATGAAGGAAAGCGTTGTTCACATCAAGTTGGTGAATAGGCCAACCACGGGATAATGCAAGACTCAAAATAAACCGAATCGTCGCCGGCTTGACCACCGGACTGAAGGTCTCATCACAATCAATTCCAACCTGCTGCGATTTCCCGTTGACCACCAAGCGAGCTTTATGAAGCTCAAGTGAACCATCAGACCTGTATTTGTGCGTAAAAATCCACATTCAACGAATGACATTAGTAGCAAGGGCCTCGGAACAAGTTCTCATGTACCATTTTTAATTAAAGCACTATATTCCTCCCGCATGGCCGTAAGCCAGTTAGGGTCTTTCAACGCTAATATTGGTGATTTTGGAATCGGAGAAATTGGTTGTGGCGGTGTGAGCATGGCATACTTGGGATTCGGTTTATTTATGCCGGATTGTAGCCGGGTGGTCATACGGTGTGTCGGGGTTTGGGGAGGAACTGAGCATGAGTGAAGTGTTCGGGTTTGGGTGTGGGTCGTCAAGCGTGTGGGTGGGAGGGGTGCAATAGCCACAGGGGGGTTCACGGTTGGGGCCGGCTGTTGTAGGTGGTGGACCGAGGGTACAACAGTAGGGGACAACAAGCCTGGAGCCGGAGAGGTCAAGGGTTCGGTCAAGTCCTCGAGGGCTAAGCGGTTTATGGGGGTTGTGTCCGAGGTGGTACTGGTGTGGTCAGCCAGAATGGTACGGGCGAAAGGAAAAGTCAATTCATCAAAGGTAAGATGTCGCGAGATGATGATTTTCTTATTTTATAGATTGAGACAACGATATCCCCGGTGGGAGGTCGAGAATCCTAAGTAGATGCACGGGGTGGAGCGAGGAGCAAGCTTGTGTGCGGAGGTGGCGACTATATTAGGGTAACAAAGACACCCGAAAACCCGAAGGAGGGAATAGGAAGGTTGAAGCTGAAACAAGGCAAGAGTCGGGGTCCTATTTCCAAGGAGTTTGGTGGGCATAATGTTGTGTAGATATGAATCCATGTGAAGGGCTTCTACCCAATATGAGAGGGGAAGGGAAGCATGAGCGAGAAGAGAACGAGTAATGCCGTTCAAGGTTCTAAGGATGCGCTCGGCCTTACCGTTTTGTGGGGAAGTTTGGGGACATGCAAAACGAATGTTTAGCCTTGATGTTGACAAAAGGATGTGAAGGAGTTGTTATTGAACTCTCCCCCTACGTCACATTGTACTGATTTGATGAAGCAACCGAATTGAGTACGAACATAGGAGTGGAAATATAGGAATTTGGCAAGCGTTTTGGATTTGTGCTTTAGTGGGAAAACCCAAGCAAACTTTGTAAAATCATCCAAAAATACGAGGTAATACCGAAATCCCGATTCACTAACAATAGGTGAAGTCCAAATATCACTATGTATTATATCAAACGGTGCATAAGTTTGCAACAATGAATCATAAAGGGCAACTTTTTGTGTTTGGCCACTTGACAAGAATGACAAAGACCGGAGCGGGGCTCCTTATTGCAAAATATTAAATTATTCCTATCTAGAAATGAAAAGACATGATCGCCGGGGTGACCAAGGCGGGCGTGCCATAGGTCGGACGATGGACGACTCGAGGAGGCGGAAAGGGCCGAGGGAGGGCAGATTGGTGATGCCAACTTCGTGACCGGGTAAAGGTTTCCGGAGCTACTGCACCTCGCTATTAGGGTCACCGTACGCGGATCCTTCACCGAAAAACCAAATTTATCAAAAGCAACAATGACATTATTATCGTTAACGAATTGACGGACAAAAATAAGGTTCTTTATGCATTTGGGTGTATGTAAGACACTTGGGAGATGAAGGTTTGGTGGCAAAAGTGGGATATTAGCGGATTCAGACCCTACAACTGAAATACATGAACTATTAGCAACCAAAATGTTAGGATAACTGCTAGAATTAAAATAGGTACGTAGGTTACCGGCGTTAGAGGTCATGTGCGACGAAGCTCTTGTGTCCATGTACCATGAATCGTTTGGGGGTTGTAGCGAGACACCACTAAAGGCCATTGTGAGGTCCGTTGGTTGCACTGTGTAGTTGGCCTGGTGGTGCTACTGTTGGGCCGGTGGACAATGTGGGGAGCCAACGTAGGACGTGGGAAAGAAGCTTGATGGAGGGCGTTCCACAATTGGATACGGGCACGGTGGAGGACCCCATGGCCAGTAGAATGGAGGCGAGTTCCAGTTTCTATTGTGGGCCTGTTCACGCTGATTTGGGTGTGCTCCTGAGTCTCGCTGATGTTGTCCAGAACCTGTCTGTTGTTGGCCGGTATTTTTCCGACCCGTATTGCGCCCTCTGTTACAAGAGTTTCTATTAGAGTTGTTCGTCTCTGACAGCTGCACGGACTGAGATGGAGCTTGCTGGCCTGTGGTGGCGAGGGCATGGTTGGGCTCACTATGACACGCTCTACGAGTTTCCTCCCGAGTCAGCATACTGCGGGCATTAGAAAAACTCGGAAGTGGTGATTGTTGGCTTATGAACATCCCAACAGTGTCATATGAAGTTGATAAGCCGTTAATCATTTGAAGCACCAGACGTTCTTCATTGACAGCGTGGTTGACGTCAGAAAGTTGATCCGCAAGAGATTTAAGGTGGGAGAAATATGTTGAGATAGTCGGGAAAGAGTCAAGGCGCGCGTTAATAAACTTACTTTCCAAATCAGCGGCACGAGCACTTTGATTGTCATGGAAGATATCTTTGGCTCGTAACCATGCTTGACGAGCGGTAGATCCGGGTTTGATGACCGTAACGAGAAGATCCTCAGAAATAATGCTATAGATCCAAGAGAGCACAATTGCGTCAAGGATTTTCCACTTGCCATCGGTGAGTCCATCTGGCCATTCGGTTCCATCGATGTGATAGAGAACATCGTGTCCCGTAGCGGCGATCTAAAATAATTCCGCCCAAGTATGGTAGTACACTTTCGTGAGATCCAGGCTGAGCGGAATCAGATTCTTAATATTGTTGACAGCCTGAGAGGGATGGAGACGCTCTGTAGGCGTGGGTGTGTTGTAAGCCAGCGGCGGTGGTGGGTTGTTGTTGCCATTGTTATTCGGTGGAGGTGGGTTGTTGATCTCGCCGGCGAAAGACAACACGATTGAGGGACAGAGTCACAAGAGATGGTGGGCGGCGAAAGGTACTTTGGATCGGCAGTTTTCTAGGTTTGAAGTGGAAACGTCTCATACCATGTAAATCTGTGAATGAATCCCTGACTTTCCAATCTCATTAAGGAGTTTAAATAGGGTTTACAATACAATAATTACAAGATTAGCCTTCAGTTGACCAAGACTAAGTATATACATAATATACTGACTAACACTAGAGCTCTAGGCTTCATTATTTGCTATCGTTTTAGGATATGCTATAGATCCTAGAATTTGACTTAATTAGACAGCTTCTCTTATACAGCTTTACTTTTCAATCTTTTAGCTTTTCTTGTCAGCTCATCTTCTTGTATTAAATTGGTGTCTGGAATGAAAGATTATAACAGGATAGAATGGAGAAGCTCTTTGACTTCTCTTTGTTCTTCCTTAAGATCCTCCTCGAAATTTTAATTTCTGCTGATTTGATTTCACTTCAAAAATCTAGCCACAAAGGAAACTAGAATGGCTACAAGAACTTACTTGTAAATAAGCCAAATATGCATCCACAATGTCATCAAATGTACTACTTTCACCACCCATCATCCTGCACACCAAACAAGGCCAAATTGATTATAACAAAAGCAGAAAATAAATTAAAATAGTAGCTGATGCTCTTGCAAATAAATATATAAAAGTGATACATAAGCCAAAACCGAGAAGAAGAGTGCTAAATAGTGTCAGCTCGTGATTCATATGATAACACCCCCACCGATCAACAATATAGGGGATTTTAACCTTCAACTTAATTTTAATAAATCAAAGTATTAAATAACTAAATAGTATCATATTTTTACGAAATTTTTCATCAACTTTATCAAGTGTCAATTGTCATCAACCTTTACAACAATGGAAAATACAATGTCAAAAAGAACGTAAATTAATGACAATTATCGTAATTCACTATCTAGAAAATGTAAAAGACCCTAAATTCTTGATCTAATTTGAAAGGAAAGGCCTTACATGCGATTAGAGGAGTAAGATATAGATCAATTTATTTCATAAACTACATTTTTGTACTCTACAACAGAAAAGATTTCATTCCAAACAAAATAATTCAGATCGCTACAAGCAATAGGCAAAGTCCATTTAATGAAATGGCAATCGCCTTTTAATAAAAATGAATGAGAACAAAAAGTCATTTAAAAATATACATGTGAATCATTTAAAAAACTGTATAAAAATTCTACGGAAAAAAAACTGTATGAAAGCTGAAAAACATCTTAAATCAGGAAGCACAAAACAACAGAACCCAAGAACAAATTCTTAAACCATTAGAAAAAGAAGTCCCTTATATCTTATAGACAGGTTAAAATATGTCATTGAGAAATTCTGGGTTTCAAAGGGAGACAGAAACATAATAAGCAGTCAAGCAACAGATCCACTTACTTTTGGTAATGGCTGCTTTGCTTAAGTGCATAGAGATCAAACATATGCCTAGGGGTTGAACAAAGGATATCACTCACTACTTTCAGGTACAGTTATAAAAGAAGGCAGAAAACCACTCATGGATTGATACAGATATTGCATAATAGTTGCAATATATTTCTTCTCAACATACAGAGCACACTGCCACAGAAGAAGTTAACAAAAGCGTGAATTTCGATACTTTGCTTACCTCCTCGTGGATCTCGGGAGCACCTTTTGTGAACCAAAATTGGAAGACCGCCGCCAATAGCTGAGTGTTGTTCATCGGCTCCTTTGGCTCCAGATATTGGGTCTCGGATTCTTGGGTGTTGAGGAAAGAAGGTGATTCCATGTTGATATCCTCCTTGTGGATCTCGTGATCTCTACTTAAGCCCCGCCTTATATCCTAACCGGTTGGAGGACCGCTAACGGAATGACGTCCTCGGCTAACACCTCCGCCGGATGAAGGAACGCTTGATAGTTTATGTAAATATGTAAATATAGGGTGCCCTTTTGTAATTATGTAAACTCCGCTTATTATTAATATGATCCGTCTAATGACGGAAACCCTAAGGGGAATTCATTCACGTTCTCACATGGTATCAGACTTCTCCTTCCTCTCAAACACAATCTTCCGCTCCCTCTAACCCTAAGATCGTTTCCCCTTCATCATCTTCCTCGATGGTTGTTGAACGGAGACTTACTTTCCATTCTGCCCTCGGAATCTCCAACATCAAGAACAATATTACTCTCATCCTTGACCATGACACTCCGTATGCGTCTTGGGTCACCTTATTTCGCGTTACTACAAAAGCACACAACGTTCTCGATCACATCGTTGCAAAGGTTCCCAAACCAACGGATATTGATGATTCTCTATGGCAACAAGTCGACGCTGCAATTATGCAATGGATATATAGCACTGTCTCCCGGGACATCCTCCTCCAAATACTTGACTCTGACGATACTGCGCTTCAGACAACAAGAACACTCGTGCCGTCTATCTTGAACATGAGTTTTCGAATTGTAAGTTGTATGGCTTCGCTACCATTAACGCGTATTGTCTTCAACTCAAGTCATTGGTTAATCAACTCAAGGGACTTGGTTCACCCGTTCCTGACACCCGCCTCGTTCTTCAATTAATTTCTGGTTTACCTTCTAAGTATAATGTTGCGGCCAAATTCATTCAACAATCTGACCCGCTTCCTAGTTTCACGAAGGCCCGGTCTCAATTATTGCTTGAAGAAACTCGTATGGCGTTTCAATCCGGCTCCGACTCCTCCGCAACGGCTTTAGCGGCTGATGCTCGCTCGACCTCTACTGGCTCTTCCGAGTCCCGCACCGGCACCCAATCTGCACCACCGGACCAGTCGGCCGGCCGGTGTGGTCGAAATTGGAAGGGCCGCCAACGCCAGCCAGGTGGCACCAGCAACTCCACTGGCGGCGGAAACCCTCAGCAGCAGCTTCGCTACACCTGGCGTCCTCAGGGTTGGTATCCTCTACAAGAGTCCAACTCTGGCGGCCCACTTCCTTGGCAGCCGGCCCAAGTCCACCTTGCCCTTATCCTCAGCAACAACAGCCTTTTTCCCCTCAAAATGGTCGGCTTGGACCCGGCCCACTTCCGCCTCAGCATCAGGCCCACTACGCTGCTTCCTCACATCCCACAAACTTGGATCATTCATTTGCTACCATGACATTGAATCCGGCGGACAATTATTGGTACATAGACACAGGCGCAACATCACATATGACGAATAATTCAGGTTCACTCTCGTCTTTTTCACATAATGGTTCATAAAATTCGATAATTGTTGGGAATGGTATGCGCATTCCTTCTACAAGTATTGGAGATACTACTATCCCTATCACTGCATCCCCGCTTCATCTATCCAATGTCCTAATTGCCCCAAAAATTGTCAAAAATTTAGTGTCTGATAGACGTTTTACATCCGATAATAATGCATCCATGGAATTTGACCCTTTTGGCTTTTCTGTGAAGGATCTACTAACGGGGATCACACGTCTGAGATGTAATAATTCCGGGAAACTCTATCCTATCACTCGTCCTCCCATCCGTCCTCACCACGCTCTTTCCGTTGAGTCGTCTAGCATTTGGCATGCCCGCCTTGGTCATCCCGGAGCTCCGGTTTTAGATTACCTTAGACGTTCGTTTTTCATTAAGTGTAATAAGTCCAACGTGACTTCTCTTTGTCATGCTTGTCAATTAGGAAAACACCATAGGTTAGCTTTTGATCGCTCTATAACTCGTTCGGTTGCACCGTTCGACATCATTCATAGTGATCTTTGGACTTCCCCTATCCCGAGTCGGGAAGGTTTTAAATACTACTTGCTTTTTCTTGATGATTTTTCTCATTTCTTATGGATTTATCCTCTCAAGTTTAAGTCTCATGTGTTCGATCTTTTCGTTCAATTTCACCGGTTTGTCCAAACTCAAATCAACTTACCTATCAAAAGCTTCCAATGTGACATGGGTGGTGAATTTAACAACACAAAATTCCACAAATTCTTTGTTGACCATGGCATTGTCTTCCAATTATCCTGCCCTCACACATCACCTCAAAATGGTAAAGCCGAACGAATCATTCAAACGATCAATAACATAATGCGTTCGCTTTTATTCCACGCTTCCATTCCAATTTCCTATTGGCCTCATGCCGTGGAAATTTCTTGCTATCTCCTTAACATTCTTCCCTCCTCGTCTATTCACAATAACTCTCCTACTAGGGTGTTATACCATACCACACCTTCTCTAGCTCACCTCCGGATTTTTGGTTGCCTTTGTTATCCTAACCAAAGTGCCACTATTTCGCACAAGCTTCAACATTGTTCCCGCCCTTGCGTGTTCCTTGGGTACCCCAATCATCATCGGGGATTTAAATGTTTAGACTTAGTCATACAAAAAATTATCATTTCTCTTCATGTGACTTTTGATGAGTCGGTTTTTCCGTTTTCTAACCCTTCTCATGGTTCCCCGAATTCTCTTACATCATCAAATTCCGACGATGAATTCTCCCCCTATCTTTTACGGCAATTAAATACCCCAGCCCCACCTACCACTGTTGGCCCACCGGCCTCACCAGGCCCATCAGTCCTGGCCCACTTCGCAGCCTTTCCCCTCACCCTCTGTCCCTTGCAGTGACGCGTTGCTGCCTTCCCTTTCTCCATCCGGGCCCACTTCCTCTGGCCTATTTTCCTCAGCTAGCCCACTCCACTAGCACACTCGAGCCTCACGCTCCAGCCCATCCAGCTGCCACCATCCCACACCACAATTTTGCGCCTGCCAGCTCCACTGCCTCACCAATAAATACCACTAATCTCATACCTGCTCCACTAGCATGCTCAAACTGCCCACAAACCAGGAGCCATTCAGGAATTGTTAAACCCAAATCCATTTTTTACCTATCAGTTAGCACCACAAAAATTTCCCTGCTATCCAAATCCCACAATGTAGCTCTTCAAGACCCGTATTGGACCGCCGTCATGCTCGATGAATATTGAGCCCTTATGCGAAATAAGACTTGGGTCCTGGTTCCTCGTCCTATTGATGCTAACATTGTGCGATGCATGTGGATTTTTAAGCACAAATACAGGTCAGATGGCTCCCTTGAGCGGTACAAAGCCCGCTTAGTCGCTAATGGATGTTCTCAGCAGGTTGGCATTGATTGTGATGAGACTTTCAGCCCTGTGGTTAAACTAGCCACCATCCGTATGGTTCTCAGTATTGTAGTATCCCCTTTTGGTCCATTCACCAGCTGAATGTTTAGAACGCGTTTCTTCACGGCCATATAAACGAAACGGTGTATATGTTTCAACCACCATGCTTCCGCGACCCTTCCAAACCCAACCATGTTTGCATGTTGCAGAAGTCTCTCTATGGCCTGAAACAAGCTCCCCGGGCATGGTTCCAGCGTTTTGCAGGCTTCCTTCATCACATCGGATTTATTAGCAGTAAGAGTGACTCTTCCCTTTTTATTTATAATCGAGGATCTGACATTGCCTATCTGCTTCTATATCTTCACTTCCGAGAGGAAGAGTAAGATATTTCTATTACATATACGTTGGGAGCCGTATTTGTGTATTTTTGCTTGAGCTGTACGAGATCAAATTCTCATATATGGTTCTCAGAGGGGGAGTACCCCGGGTTACCTATCTCAATAAAGTCTATGATTGGTTCGAAGAACGTCTCGAGATTCAGGCGATTGCAGATGATATAACTAGTAAATATGTTCCTCCCCATGTCATTATATTTTATTGTCTAGGTGGGATTACCCTTACTTGTTTTTTAGTACAAGTTATTGGTAATTGCTTTCAAAAGAGAGTCTGTCTTGTCCTTACGACTTCTTCTGACGCCCTGCGCAAGCATCTGATCAAGCTTCTGAGTAAGGAATTTGCCCTAAAAGACTTAGGCCCCCTATCCTATTTCTTGGGCATTTCTGTTCGTCGGACATCTTCTGGCTTATTCCTGTCCCAGGATAAATATGCTCGCAAAATTGTTGAAAGAAAAAAGATGTCTAACTGCAAACCCTCTGCTACCCCAGCTGAAACGTCTGTCAAGTTAAATGCTTCATCCAGCCATGCTATCAGTGATCCGACACTTTACCGTAGTCTAGTTGGGGCACTATAATACTTTACATTCACACGGCCAGACATCAGTTTTGTAGTACAGCAAGTGTGCATTTTTATGCACGACCCCAGGGAAGCCCATTTTGCAGCTCTCAAGCACATTATCCGATACATCTCTGGGACGTCTTCTTTAGATATCACCATCTCATCTTCTACGAAGTCTGATCTTATTGCCTATACAGATGTTGATTGGGCAGGCTGTCCCGATACACGCCGCTCTACCTCAGGTTATTGTGTTTTCTTCAATGACACTCTAATCTCGTGGTCTACTAAAAGGCAATTTGTCGTCTCCAGATCCAGTGCAGAGGCAGAATATAGAGGAGTTGCCAATATTGTGTCCAGAATGTTCCTGGTTGCGGAACCTCTTGCTTGAGTTACATTGTCCGCTTGTCAAGGCATCCATTGTCTACACATACAACATCTCTGCTACTTACCTTGCCAGCAACCCTGTTCAACACCAACGGACCAAGCACATTGAGATCGACATCCACTTCGTCCGCGACAAGGTTGCTCGTGGTCACGTTAGAGTTCTTCAAGTACCTTCGGCTTTTTAGTATGCAGACATTTTTACAAAGGGTCTTCCCCGACAATTATTTTTAGATTTTAGATCCAGTCTCACTATTCAACCTCCTCCAGTTTCGACTACGGAGGTATGATAGTTTATGTAAATATGTAAATATACGGTGCCCTTTTGTAATTATGTAAACTCTGGTTATAATTAATATGAGCCGTTTGATGACGGAAACCCTAAGGGGAATTCATTCACGTTCTCACACCGCTAACGGAACGTCTTCCTCGGCTAGCCATTTTTGTTTAAATAATTGAATGTAGTAAGAGTTGTAAAATGAATAATTAAAAAGAAAATAAGAGAATGAGATTTGTAGAGTAATTGAATGTAAGAGTTGAAAATTATGGAGATATTGAGAGAGTGAATAGGTGATTGTATGAGAATTGGTGTGAGATGAAATGAATTGGGTTTGGGTATTTATAATAATGTTTTTGGGTTAAATATTATAGTTTTTTTTTGTCTAGCTTGCCGTTGGGATTTTTTTTTTAAATGTGATCGTTGACTGGGTGACCCTGCGGGTCAGAACCCGCCGGGTTCCCGCCGGGTCACGGGTAACCCGTGACCCGTGGACATGCTTATTCTAGACACCAAAAATATGAATGTACTTATCAATGTCTAAAAACAAAAGCCATAGAACATTTCAATCTCAACACTTAGTAGATGGGTAATGCATTGGACTACACACATACAACTATACAAGTCAATAACAGACATCAATTATTAAGTAGAAGTAAAAGTTTTTCGATAACTGCCAAATACTCACGGATAATGTACAAACATGCGAATCAATCTCTCTTCAATATTATATCATGTTCAACTATCCTATGATTCACTCATATTTGAATAAATCATGTTGTTATGGTTCTAGTAAATAGATATTGTATGAAAGATTTCATAATACTCACAGGCATTCCAAATTCAATAGGATTAACTAGAACATTAAAAGGCTCAGTTGCATCCATTTTCATCACCTTCCTGATTACTTGACAAAGAAAATTAGATGCTTGTTGCATGTGAGTTGAATTAAAGCACTTGACTGATGTAAGGGTGCAGTGATGTCATGAACTTATAAAACTGAACAAACCTGCATGCTTCACTTCTCTATGTCAAATAACATTAATCATTGCACTTTTTAAATTCAAACTATTTCCATCTCTAATCACTTAATCCATCTTGCAGCATATGAATTTGTATATCACCAAGCATCTCAAATCATCACATTCAGTGATCCAACTTCCTCCCTTGGAAATAATTTTTTATCAGTCCAATCACATATGATAGTTCTCAAGAAGAAACTCAAAAAACAAAAATATTTTTCAAGCACACTTGAGCATCATAAACAAATATTACGTTTTAGTGAAGGTAAGAATTCAGTCAAGCAACATAAAATCACAAAATCTACTAATTTTATGAAAGAAAAAAACTTGGATAAATCTCGAAAGAGTACATAACCAACCATTGTTTGATTGCAATATGACTTCTTTAATCGTTTTGAAAAGCAAAGGGTTGTCGTGTTATTTCTAACAAGACATTGCATAAAACAATGAATACAAGGCGAAGAGAATTCCATACCATTTCTCATATCACAACCGAGAGGAACAAAATTGCTTTGTTAATCTGAAAGCACTAAGACATGACATCCCCCGAATTTCTAGAGTCCAACCATTGCTTTCTTCATATCTTGAAAGATTTCAGCAACTTCACCGTTATAACCAACATTAGCACACGTAGCCAACACATAGCTAAGTAAACTCAATACTTTTCTCCTTCATCTCCCTATAAATCTTGAGAGTATCTTCACCATAACATGCCCTACTAAAGGCTCTCAAAAGAGCAACATAAGTCCCCCAGCTTGGAGCAATACCATTATCAACCATGTCTTGATAGATGTTCTTAACTTTTCATGACCTCTTCGTGGTATCGTGGAAGAAGCAATTATATTGCAAACCTTTCGATGAGAACAATTTCCAATAAGATAGTCATTCTCTCAATAGTCATTCAGTTCAGTCAATAATCAATATTGCCAATGTAGTCGTGGTCGAGCAAGTTCAAAACATCAATCTAGGGTACAAGAGAAGGGTGAAACCTCAGCATTTGTTTGTGAAGATTCAAATATGTCGGTTAATGTGTTGGAATCTCCAACTACACATTCCAATGCTTCACTCGTTGGATCTGGTTGTTGTAGTATGTGAAAAAACAACATATTAATATGGATCTACTACAAATTTCTATATAAAAAGACATGTTTTTTTTTAAAAAATTTGTTAGTACTGTGATGTCCTTCAGAGATAAAGAGATACGTTCAAGCGGATGATACAGTTCAATAAAATTTTCCTCCAAAAACAAAAACGAAGAAAGAAACATGAACCTGATGCGAAGACGAAGATACCATGGTGACGGTGAGTATCATCCGGCGGAGGAAGTGAAAGCTTTGCACGGAAGTCCTGTATAAGAAATAGAAAATCAAATGACTAAAAAAGAAAGAGGTGAGGGTATGGAAGGAAACAAGAGAGAAGGTTGAAGATATACTTGGCGATGGGAGAGACAGAGAAGCCAAATATGACCATCATAAAAGCGGTAAACTAGAGATACAGAGCGAGTGACACGTGAAACTGGAGATACAGAGAGGGACACGTGAAAGTGGCAAAGAAGAGCAGAAGATGACATCAGGCTCCTTGCAGAAGATGACAACTTGTTCGCCACTTAGCGTGCGTGCAAATAAGCTTTAAATTTATAAAACTAGAATCAAGTAAGCGAACCCGCAGTGTACGGATCGATATAGTTGAGCAAGAATTCCAGAGTATCGAACACAGGGATTTGGGGGGTTAAATCCAATTATAGAATTGTCAAGCAAGTAATGTAAGAGCTTTTGTAATTATTGGGAAAACAACAATCCTAAAGATCCAGGAATCCAGCTGTGGCAATCGATTCAAGATATACTAAAGATATAAGGACAGAGTTGAGGTATGCAAAGGTATACGAATGTAAGGTAATCGTACGGTGAAGTTCCAAAAACCTTATATGACTCACCTAAAAGACACTCTCTATAAAGGTTGTTGAGGCTTCAATATAGAAAGGTTCTAAAGGCAAGAATTAACGTCAAATACCCAAACTTGTAATCCAAGGATCAAGACTAACTAAACCGATTAAGGTTGTGACACTCAGAATCGAGGTAGAGGTTGTTGAGGCTTCACTACCACCTAGAAAAGGGTAAGTCAAGACTAAGTTAAAGTAAATCTTTAACTTTGGATTAAAGTAAAAGCAAGTTCGTAAACTGACACAAAATTACGGGTAGTTCTTGAGTTCCACGGCCGTGGAAGCTTAAGAACAGACCGTGGATTAGGTTCGTCGGCGATTCTCTCTAACTCTCAGGGTCCAATCCGTTTACGATCGATCTAACATCATCTAAGCCACAACTATCAACCCTTCACCTTAGAATTGCTAAAGGGTTTTAGCCAACAACAGTCATATTGATATCAAATTCAAGGTTTAAAAGAATAAAAGATGAAAACTTCCGAAAACCTTCAATAACTTTCAAGTCAATCTCAAATCCACAAATCAAGAACAATAATATCAATAGTTTCGGAATAACACAAGCAATCACAATCTTAGATAAGAACGAAGAACGAGATGTCAATCCGTCTTCTAATCAAACCTAAAGATGAAGTGTAACCTTCTTGCGAACAATCTTCCAAATCTCCAACTCTTCCGTCAATCCGGAAATCTCAATAGCAAAGCGCAAATCTCTCAATCACAATCTCCGCAATCGGAGTCTCCAATGGCTCTTGAGGAGCATCCGATGGTTCCTTAGAAGCATCCAAGGAAGTAGAAGGTGTTGGAGGAGAATCAAGAGAAGTTGAAGAAGTGGCACATTTGCCTTCGTCCACGGCCAAAATTACGGTTTCTCTGTATGTTCCACGGCCGTGATTTTGGGCGTGGAATGTAGTTACGGGTGCTCTGTTTCCTCCACGACCGTGTAACCCTCTGGAATGAGCCACGCTTTTGTTGGTGAAATTCACGGCCGTGGAATATAGTGTATGGCCTTGGATTCTCACGTTTTCTGCTTCGTCGTGGAGTTTCTCAAACTCCTCTTCACACACTTCTTCTTGTGCTTCTAAGGCTTCAATTGCCTCATTGCACTCCTCTTCTTCTCCTACATCCATTAGACTCATAGTAATAACCTTTTGCAAAGGATCTTTGAAGAGAATAGCAC
The DNA here is from genome assembly GCA_033239045.1 of Fagopyrum esculentum. Lineage (NCBI taxonomy): Eukaryota > Viridiplantae > Streptophyta > Magnoliopsida > Caryophyllales > Polygonaceae > Fagopyrum > Fagopyrum esculentum. Next base: position 104,053,322 of record BSUD01000005.1, read on the forward strand.
TTACCTCCTCTCTAGACAACCCTTCTTCATCTTGGATATTGAATATATCCTCATCAAAGATTGGTTCCTTCACTAGAGTGGAAAGAACGAACTCTACCTTCTCTTCTCCTATGTCAAAGGCGAGTCTAGCATTCTTGCAATCGACTATGCAGCCGGACGTTGCAAGAAACGGTCTTCCGAGTATGATCGGGACCGGACTATCTGCAGGAATGTCAAGCACAACAAAATCTATAGGAACATAGAATTTACCTAGCTTGACCGGGACGTCTTCCACAATACCGACGGGACGAGTTATGGATCGATCCGCCATGTACAACGTCATCTTCACTGGTTTAGGGTCGCCTAAACCGATCTTCCTACATAATGCAAGTGGTATGATGCTCACACTTGCTCCCAAGTCACATAATGCATCATATGTGACATCTCCCACTCCTATCGGAATGCAAAATGACCCCAGATCCTTTAGCTTTGGGGGCATCTTCTCTTTCATGGTCTTGATGAGATCCGAAGAATCCGAACTCATCTTAACCTCTCCAAAATCCTCTAACTTTCTCTTGTTAGAGAGGATCCACTTTAAGAACTTGCCATAAGCCGGCATACCTACAATAGCATCAATGAAAGGTATATTAATATGCAGTTTGCTCATGAGTTCTATAAACTTACCGAATTGTTTATCTAGACGCGCTCTTGCTCTAGATTGAGGGAATGGTAGGGGAGGTTTGTAAGCTGGAGGAGGAACGTAGACATCTTCCTTCTCCTTCCCCTTTTCTTTCTCTTTCTCAACGGGGACTTCTACAAACTTGGGCTGCGGGTCGGTAGTTGTCACCCCGCTCCTAGTTGTGATTGCCATCACCCTTCCCTTTGGGTTGTCCTCCGTTTTTCCTGGAAGTTTCCCTTGATTCCTAGGAACTTCCTTCGCATGGCTGAACATTTGGTTTTCTAAAACCTTTTGGGCTTTATCAACCTTAGAAATGTGATCATCAACCTTAATGATGCGAGTCTCTAACCCTTGAAGCTTTCCCAAAATCGTTTCCAACATGGGATCATGCTTCTCTTTCCCCGAAGTGCTTCCACCATTAGATGTTTGCCCCTGGCTTTTCAAAGGAGTGGAAGAAGAGGAAGGTGGAGTTAGTGAATTTGAATTGGAAGGGTAAGAATTACCGGAGTTTTGTTGATTGGAGCGCCAATTGTTGTTGTTTGAACCCCTATTGTTGTTCCAATTATTGTTCTGGTTGTTGTTGTTGCCGTTCCAATTATTCCGGTTGTTGTTCCGGTTGTTGTTGTTGTTGCGGTTTGTATTCTCACCACCGTTGTTGTTGTTGCCCAAGTAGCCAACATCCTTTCCGTTTTGCTTTGGAAAGTTAGTCTTGATAGCTTCCTTCAATTCTTTAATCTCATTGTTGAGAGAAAAGATTTGAGATTGAGCTTCATGTGTGAGCTTTGCTCCTTGCTCTACACGATTCACCTCCACTTTCCGGTGAGAATACTTCTCTATGACCCTTGCTTGCTTCTCAATGAAGTCCCAAGCGTCATCTTCCCTCATGTCCATGAATGTACCATATGAGAGGGATTGGAGCTTGAATTGTGTCTCCACATCCAGCCCCTTATAGTATATCTCCAAAAGTGCAAGCTTGGATATGCCATGATGAGGGCAATCCAATAGCAAATCCTGAAATCTTTCCCAAGATTGAAACAAACTTTCGTTAGATCTCATGGAAAATGCATTAATCTTACCTCTTAGCTCCGCCATTTTGGATGGCGGAAAGAACTTAGTGAGGAACTCCGCGGAAAGATCCTCCCATGTCTCAAGCTTTCCACTTGGAAGAGCTTGATACCAAGACAATGCTTTCCCCTTCAAGGAGAAGAAGAAATGCTTGAGTTTGTAGCTGTTGATAGTTGCGTTCTTAGGCTTCATTGTCTCCATCATAATCTCAAAGTTTTGTAGATGTTCGGGTGGAGATTCAGCACTTGTTCCACCAAATTGGTTTTGGCGAACAATGGTAATAACTTGAGGGTTAAAGCTAAACCCTTGTACATCATCAGCATCAAAGTTCACACCTAGATGGCGTGGTTGCTGTGTTGGATCCATCCTTTGGCCAAGAGTTCTTGGCTCTTCTTCCACACGTTCGACCCTCACATTCCTAGGTGGAACACGGTGATTCGCAGCTGGCCGTGGAAAGAATGGATTCACATTGATCGTGGGATCAATTTCCTCTAACGGTGGCATGGAGGAGTCGCTGTCCTCATTGGATGAGTTGGCTCTAACCGATCTTTCCGGTCTCCTCCTTTTCTTTTTCTCTTTAAGGTTGTTTATCTCCAACCTCATTTGGAACATCATGTCCGATAGATCATCAACCTTTGTTTGATGACGATCCATCTCTTCCCTACGAGTTTTCTCACTCCATTGGAGTTGAGCTTCCTTTTCCGCTAACTCCGATTGGAGATCACGTTCTCTTTCTTCAGCCATTTGTTTCTCCTTACGCTTTCTCCTTAAATTTCTCTCAAGCTCTTGATCAAGAGGTAAGAGGTCTTCGTTATTCCTAGACCTGCGCATACACTCGAAGAGATATCAAATAACAAGGGAGAAGCTCCCAAGCTTGACAACCGATAACCGAATTCGGCCTAGACCAAATCCCCGGCAACGGCGCCAAAAACTTGTTCGCCACTTAGCGTGCGTGCAAATAAGCTTTAAATTTATAAAACTAGAATCAAGCGAGCGAACCCGCAGTGTACGGATCGATATAGTTGAGCAAGAATTCCAGAGTATCGAACACAAGGATTTGGGGGGTTAAATTCAATTATAGAATTATCAAGCAAGTAAATGTAAGAGCTTTTGTAATTATTGGGAAAACAACAATCCTAAAGATCCAGGAATCCAGCTGTGGCAATCGATTCAAGATATACTAAAGATATAAGGACAGAGTTGAGGTATGCAAAGGTATACGAATGTAAGTTAATCGTACGGTGAAGTTCCAAAAACCTTATATGACTCACCTAAAAGACACGCTCTATAAAGGTTGTTGAGGCTTCAATATAGAAAGGTTCTAAAGGCAAGAATTAACGTCAAATACCCAAACTTGTAATCCAAGGATCAAGACTAACTAAACCGATTAAGGTTGTGACACTCAGAATCAAGGTAGAGGTTGTTGAGACTACACTACCACCTAGAAAAGGGCAAGCCAAAACTAAGTTAAAGTAAATCTTTAACTTTGGATTAAAGTAAAAGCAAGTTCGTAAACTGACACAAAATTACGGGTAGTTCTTGAGTTCCACGGACGTGGAAGCTTAAGAACAGACCGTGGATTAGGTTCGTCGGCGATTCTCTCTAACTCTCAGGGTCCAATCCGTTTACGATCGATCTATCATCATCTAAGCCACAACTATCAACCCTTCACCTTAGAATTGCTAAAGGGTTTTAGCCAACAACAGTCATATTGATATCAAATTCAAGGTTTAAAAGAATGAAAGATGAAAACTTCCGAAAACCTTCAATAACTTTCAAGTCAATCTCAAATCCACAAATCAAGAACAATAATATCAATAGTTTCGGAATAACACAAGCAATCACAATCTTAGATAAGAACGAAGAACGGGATGTTAATCCGTCTTCTAATCAAACCTAAAGATGAAGCGTAACCTTCTTGCGAACAATCTTCCAAATCTTCAACTCTTCCGTCAATCCGGAAATCTCAATAACAAAGCGCAAATCTCTCAATCACAATCTCCGCAAAAGCGCGCAACTAGGGTAAGTCCAAGCGTAAGCGAAGGTGCGTCTTAGCAGAGGTGACGGAATCTCTCTTCTTCCGTCCTTTTATAGTGTAAGATAAAATATAAGCCCGGCCCAATTGCGTAGAAGATCGTGGCTTAAAATATTGTGTAAAAGATCGTCAAGATCACGGTCGTGGAAGGGTTCCACGCCCGTAATTTAGAGCGTGGAAGTTGGTCACGGTTTGACATAACCCTCCACGGCCGTGTAAGTTGCTGGAATGGTCCACGCCTCTCTTGCCAAGTTCCACGGCCGTGGACTAGAACGTGGAATGTAGTACGGCCGTATTTTAGAGCGTGGTTTAGAGCTAGTTCAAGGTTTTCCTTAGTCTCGTGTCATTCTTCAAGTTAGCACCTTCCTTAGCTCCTAGAGATGTCCTCGATCCTTAGATATACTCAATCAAACTCCGTTCTCGCTTAATCCGTTCGGAAATAGCTCTTAATTGCCTACAATCAACATAAAGCTTGTGTAGATCTCTATATCGACATTATAGACAAACTAGCTCACAAATGCATCAATGCTTAATCAATGACTATCAATATGGATGAAATACACTTAGAAAACGTGCCTAAAATATCACAATATTTCATGCTAACACAACTCGTCTCCTTGTGGAACGTAGCAGGCAAGCGTAAAAAAAAGGCTCGGGTCCAGTAGAAGATGTGAAGCAAACAAAATAATGTATATAATATTTCTTCAGATAATTATTGCAATGATTACTTAATTGGTAGACACAAATAGAATGAAAGACGTATTTCACTCATATGGTAAGTCAATATACTACACGACGATTTAATACTACACGAGTGATACACAAATCACATGCACAATTACTTTGAAAATAAGACACGAATAGAATGATATATACTTGCATGACGATACATATTTGATTGAACATTAAGTGCAAACTACAAAACTAATACATATTTTAAACTATTTGATTCAACATTTAAAATAATGTATACATGCACGATTATTTACAAGCACTAATACATAATATAAATGCACGATGTTCACGTCATCACATGGTCGTGCATGCACTACTCGTGCAATGTATCACTACTCGTGCGGTGTATCACCATGCACAATATTTACTCCATCTCATTCAATTGGTGCATGTGTTTGCACTAACATGTGCACGTTATACATACACACACACACACATATATATATATATATATATATATATATATATATATATATATATAAACACACATATATATATATATATATATATATATATATATATATATATATATATATATATATATATATATATATATATATATATATATATATATATATATATATATATATATATATATATATATATATATATATATATATATATATTAATCATATCCGTTGAATGTTCTAAATCCGACGATTCATATGTGTTCTTATTTCTTACCGTAACACTTGTTCTTACCTGATCTTATCCCTATATATATATATATATAAAGAGTTGTTATGTAAGGCCCCTTTATTTCAATAAGGTTGTAAGGTAGACTAGGAAGATGACACGTGTCCAAAAATGTTTTTTTTCATAAACGAATAAAAATGATGGTGCAAAACTTATAAAGGGATAGTGCAGAACTTATAAAGGGATAGTTTATGAATTATAATAGAATAGTTCATAACGGTAAGGCGGTAAGCCATCATGGTAGCCTAAGAAGGTGACACATAAGAAATAAGAACAATTAAGGATCGTTGGATCCAGTAAGAACGTGTTTTACCGTAAGAAATAAGAACGATTAAGGATCGTTGGATCAATGCACGGATGACTCCGATTTGACGTCTAAATAAGAAATCAATATATTTTTATTTATTACAAGATACACAATTTGTTATTATGGAAAGAGAATTTGTAGGCTCTAGTTTACGGGTGTAGGGATAATAAATATATATAACTTATACGTGCATACTCATTCTCATTACTTGGATATGCTATCCAAATTGGATCAATACACGTGCATACTCGTGCATGTATTATATATCTCACCACTCGTGCATGTTATCAAAATTGGATCCGTGCACAAATAATATATATCTAACTTATGTGTGCATACTCACTCTCATTATTCGTGCATGTTAACCAAATTAGATCAATACACGTGCATGAGTATGTATGCATTATATATCTCACTACTCGTGCATGCAATCAAAATTGGATCACTGCATGTGCATACTCATCTACTACATTTGTTTATACATTTGCACAATTGCATAATCTTATATACTTGTATAGTTGCACTACTAATTAAATAAAAAGTTTAATTTTAATTATTAATTAATGTTTAAAATTTTCTTAAAAACTAATTACTAAACTTATCAAGCATTGCACAACTAAGTAAAAAATATTTATGTAAACTAACTACACTTATATGAATACATATTTATGGTAATTATTATATTTTTATATCTTAATAGGAAATAAGCAATCTTACATTAATTATTGCTTATTTTTCAAATGTATCGTAGCCGTTAAATATATTTAATCTTGTGGTTGAGATTCGTTCTTATTTCTTACCGTAATATAGGTTCTTACTTGATACTAACCCTATATATATATATAATATAGGTTCTTACTTGATCCTAACCCTATATATATATATATATATATATATATATATATATATATATATATATATATATATATATATATATATATATATATATATATATATATCAAGTAATAAAATATATTATGTGGAAATATAAAATAGTCTATTTGATTAATCAAGAAAATATCCGGGATATAAAGTCAATTTGAAACAATTTGGTTTACTAGGCTTTTTCTAGTTTTGTGTTTAGTAAATGTACCCTTTGAGAGAAGAGTGCGTAGAGTTTGAAAATAAATACAAAAGTTTGGGGTACATTTACTTAATTGAAACATTAAAAAGCCTAGTTACTACTCTAGTTTTTCAAAAAGTCCTAGTTACCAAAAAGTTTGGAGTACATTTACTTAATTGAGAGAAGAGTGGGTAGAGTTTGAAAATAACTAATCTCTTTAATTAATATAATTTTATGGGAAAAAACTCCATAGTCTCCATCAAATATTTTATTATTATCCCGTTCATTATTTTTTTAATTCAACGTACAATTCGTTTAATACATGATGACCATCATTTTATAAGAAAAAATAAAGGAACAATAACCCAAAATAGTATTAACTTTCAACATCGAACCCAAAATAATACCAACTTTAAAAGTTATTAGGGCAATACAAACTATCAACGTATTTACAAAAAATAATACGTCTTAATTTTTCCGACATAAAACTTAATTATGGTGATGACGTGACAATCGAATACTTACATGTCATCATAAAATGCGGTGAGTCGTGTGATGTGCATTTCATTTTTATTAAAATATAATTAATCTAATTTAATATGTAAAAAAAATCTAAATTCAATTTTTTAAATAATAATTTTAGTAAAAAAATTAGAATTTTAAAAAAAAAGATATAACTATTTTTAATAAAAAAGTTTTTGTGATAAATAGGTTGATAGTTTGTATTGCTCGTAGTAACTTTTAAAGTTGATATTATTTTGGATTATTTTTCTAAAAAATAAAATGAAGTATATGCACATAAGACCATCCACGTTGAATTAATCACACCTTTGTCATTTAGCAGCTGTTGATGTATATTCGATTTTGTGATATGATAAGCTGCCAAAGCAAGTTAATCACTGAGGCATGTATTTACATGATCAGATCACCAAGATAATTACCATTTTCGGTGGTTACTATTATTCTACACAAAGCTTCCTCATTTGTAAGGGTGACTCTGTGTTTACTGTAACTATTGAGGATGTGGGCTCTTTTGCTCAAAATAGATCATAACTACATTTATAGAAGGATGACTACTGTTTGACAAGACAAAATAGATCATAATTAAAAGTGGAATGGAATGGGATGGGGCAAGAGTCTTGACATGTATATAGCTTCAAAATTACTACTCTTCCTCAAGAATTCCACCATTTTCAAATCAAATTTACAGAGCTTGCCTAACAATTGCATCTATCGCCGGTGCGGAATCACCTAAAACACTAAGCTAAACATGTACAAATCTATGATGCTAATTTGAAACCTCTAAGCTGGGATCATACCCCAATTCAGAATAAAGTTAGCGCCCCCATTAACCCTCTCTTGCCAATGCCAAAACCGGCTTCGGGCCAATCCCATGACCTCCTATCGGTGTTTCATTTCCATTCAAGCCAAATGTGAGTGACATAGAACCGCATATTCAAGAGCGTCCATGCTGCACGTCTCATCTGCAAGGAGCCAATAGCCAAGGCTGGCAATGCTAAAAGAGGAGAAAAATGAGGCTTCAATCATAACGCAGGCAGAGTTCTATAGCTTCTCTAAAGACTATCCAATATCTGTAAACTCAGGTAGTAAAGGGCAATCTTCAAGGCCGGAGATGAACTCCGGAAAGTAGAAATAGGGGACATGGTCAGGACTCGGTGCATCACAAGTATCCGCCTCCAAACCGAAAACATGGCTACTCCCAGTGAAATCCCATGGGAGATCCTGGGGGAAAAGGGGAGGTAGCGGGTCCGGATCGAAATTGAGGGTTGCTGGTTCAGTTAATGAGTGGACCAGGACCAGGGGTTCTTCCATTGCAAGTGAATGATTCTCAAAGGCCTCCGCTGTTGTTTTTCTGACCTTCGACCTGGAGGATTTGTTTGATTCAACTGCAGGTAGCTTGTGCTTACCAAGGGTAGGTGACTTGACTGCAGAACGTAGCCTCGATTCACATGAGAAGGCGGATCCTGCCCAACCTATACCATCCACGAGACAAGAGTTTGAAGAACTTCTGTGCAGCACAAACACGAGGGAAACTGTTAAAACCTGGCTCCATTTATTTTCTCAGAATGACACTGTCACCAGAAATCAAGAATAAAAAACGGTCCAAAAGTAAGGGCCATACCTGAAACGAGTCTCCACGTTAAGTTGACACGCCTTCAATTGGTGTTCTTCTGAAGTTATTGTTAATGGTGGGTCTGATCCAGGTATCAACAAGGTTATCATATCTGGCAAAGCATCAACTGTGTCACCTTTCTCCCCTCCGAGTTCTAGGGTTACCTCCAATATCTCCGAAGTTGGTAAGATTTCTTCCTTCTTACTCAGACAGTTAGTGTCATCAGATGTCGGTACACTATCAACATCAAGAAGCGCTCTACCTAATAATCTGCGACACTCTGAAAGATTGGTAAGCTTGTTCTCAGATGACCTTGCAGCCATACTTTGACCATACAAACTGGCAGAATCTATCATCCTCGATCCCGAATGAATTTTTTGAGAAATCGAGAGGGAATGTTTCCGATCAAGACCGGCTGTCATCCTCCACATAGAAGAAAGCAAAGCTGCAAAGTGTCTTTGAACAAGCATTTCCCTATCTTGCATCTCCGTAACTGCTTCTAAGAGAGCATGGAGATTTTCCTGACGTGAGAAAAATAAAATAATGTATTAAGTTCCCTAATACGGAGAAGAAAAACAATCAGAAGTGGGATTAATCCATAGCATATATGTCGCAATGCCTTGCTAGATATAGGAATCCTTCACATAAAATTTAGAAAAATATATGATTTTTTTTCTACAAAACGAGTACGTACAGACCAACCTATATTGCTTCAGAGGGTTCACATCAGAAGTAAATAAACAAATAAAGGTTTAAAAGAGTCAGCAACGTAGAGCAGAATATGTGGCTCTGGTACGAATGTAGAATAAATAACTATTACCTAACCCAGAGAGCAATGTTTGTTTAGAATTAGGCTGAAAGTGAATTCTTACCTCAGACACTTTCAGCAAAGCTTTCCCAGCACCCGTATTGGATGCCTTATCATTATTGATATTATCTGCCACTGACAAAACAAACTTCTGAACAAGATCCCTAAATCTCTCACAACAGTAGAATGGATGGCGAAATCTCCCTCGATAAAATCCCCCGGCAGTCATTCCAAACAGTGCATCACTCACCAAGCTCCAATTTGATCCATATTCATGCACTAGGGCACATAAAACCGCATCCTCCTGCGGCAACCACGGATCGGGTGTAGGGAACAACTCGCTTGACCAGATGCTCCCTTTCTTCCTTGGCTTCTCTTGTTTTATCACCAAAATCCTCTTTGTAGGCATACTAACGATTGAAATCTTTCCTGTCCGGCTCCTACTTGCTGGCTTCGGCTCCAGATCAACCCCTTCACCCTCAAGAAACTTTGAACCTCTAGTGTCATCATTTAGCTTCCCTAACATGTTGGAGCCGTTATTTGTAACACATTGTGAGAGGGGTACTTTCTTGGCTTTCTTGGCTTTATGCTTGAGTATTTTCTCACCAGAATCCAGGGTATTATCCTCTGCTTTACGCTTGTTCTGTATCCTCGTGTCTGATGACATATCCATTGATACAGCCCCCTCAGAACATGTGTTTTCAGCATCCGATAGCATGGAATCCATGTTTTCTTCCTTTAGAGAGTTATTTGTAGGACGCATAGATTCATTCTTGAGAGATTTGAACTTGACTTTCTTTGAGTTCTTCTTCGATTTCTTCTTTGACCTGGGCTTTGAACCAGTAGCTTCATCATTTCTGCCCATGTCAAGCCAGTTAATAAGGAAAAGACAATCAGCCAAAACAAAATAGTGTTAAGATGAAGAAAATATTGCAACTTTCCTAGCAATGCTAAAGTAAGTTCAGAATAATCATACTCAGCAAAATTATCAACATCCTCCAAATCTTCCAGCTCTTTAGCTTTTCTCTCCAGTTCCTCCATCAACTACAAACACAAGAACAGTATTATCCTTTCGAAAAAATAACTAAAAGGCCATGCGAGTCTTTTCATATCCATTTGTGTCATGCCCCCCCACAACAAATGCACAAACCTGATGTTGAGCTAAAACTTCAACCTGCTGCCTGTATGCCTGGGTTGCGAAATCAGCATCCCAACCTATTCAGAAGAATACACAGTGAAAACAAAAAAAGATCAGCATGCATTCTTACAAAGATCCAACCCAATACTACTTAAAAGAAATTAACGAGATCTGTGCAGCAAGAGAGTGCGTCAAAAGAATGCATATCAGTGCATGCACATGTGATACAGGAATGCATTTATTTAAAAAAGGGCACTTCAGTCAAGCGGTTAATTTCATCCTTGAAATTCAACAAAATTTAATACAGACTGGAGCCTGAAAGTAATATTTAAAATACTGAATATTAACAAAACGATCATTTCTTTAAAAAAAACTTACTTTCGTAGACAAGAGGTTCCTCATCTTCATCAATCTCAGCTTCCATATCTTCTTTCAATTTCTCAATCCTTTCTAGCTCCCATTCCGTTTCCTCAAACATAGCTTGATCTGCTAATGCAGCCTTGTCAATGATGGGATCCCACATCTCTAGAAACTGCATAGCATACCTATCAATGGGACGTAGATGATTCTCAAAGGATGAGACAGAATGACCAGCAGCTGCTGCTGCTGCTGCCATCTGTTTTACATCAGCTAACATGTCAACATCGTCATCATTACAAACAATAGCCAGAGCTTTCTCGCCATCTGGATTGTTCGCCTTGGAAGCTGCATCAGTCTCCTTATTCCAGGGTGTAGACATGGCCTTCTGATCAGCGGGTTCATCAACCCGCGTGTCATCATCATTTGCTAAATCATCATCTTCTAATCTTCCAATCGTTTCTTCTGTGAACTCTTGGTTATCCACAGCTTCTTCCTGCTCTACTCTTTTCAAAGCCATATAATCTGCTTCATCCTCAGCTAATCTTAGAGCAGCCTCTAGATCAGAATTAGATACTGGGTCCACGCTTCCATTATCAAAGCTTTTCTCCTTCTGAACATCCTTGATAGGACCTATTTTGTGACCTGAGAATAACTCCATGGGATCAAGCTTCTTAAAAAACTCAGTGTTATATCCTCCACTCTGAATAACTAGATCATCAAGAGCGCGCTTCTGATTTGCCTTCTTTAAGATATTCTCCTCTATAGTGCTCTCACTTATTAATCTGTAAATATTAACTTCGCGCGTCTGTCCGATACGGTGGCACCGATCTTGGGCCTGCATGTCCATAGCAGGATTCCAGTCGCTATCATAAAAGATGACAGTATCTGCTCCAACCAGATTGATTCCAACTCCCCCACTGCGGGTGGACAATATGAACAAAAATATTTTGGGGTTGGTATTAAACCGCTGCATTAACGTTTGCCTCTCCTCGGGTTGGGTTGATCCATCCAAGCGCATGTACGTATAACCATACAAGTTTATAAAAGCTTCCAATATATCAAGCATCTTTGTCATCTGAGTGAATATTAGTGCTCTATGACCTTCAGATTTCAGGCGCCTCAAAAGAATGGCAAGCTGCTGTAATTTCCCACAGTCAAACTGTAACAAACGCCTGTCTGGAAAATACATCTGCCTCCGAACAATAGCAGGGCGCAATGGAGTTAACAGTGGCAGTAACACTTCAGAGCACCTAACCTTGTAAGATGGAGTAAGAAAAGCAGGAGTGCCAGATTTCCTACACCAACAAACAGGTGGCGGTGCTCGTGCTGCAGGAATACAGAACATGAAAGATTCAACCTGATCAATCACACTCTGGAACCGCTCCACAGGGGAGAGGACAATATCTGCAAGCTTGGAGGAGTAATGATAAGACCTAGCGTTAGCCTTAAGGAAGTTAACATGATCAACAGGATGCCTCACAGTGACAAGCTCACGTAATGTTGTAGAATAAGTAGGCTTTCTCTGACACCTCAATGAGTTCCACCATGCTATTGCTGCAGCCCTATCTCTGGCTTCTTTCAGTCTTTCCTCAAAAATAGCCATCCGTATCTCTTCAAAGATGTTTGTACCATGACTCTGACTGTAGTGTTTAAACTTTGGACCATTAAATTCTAAAGCAGTACCATTAACACGGTCCTTTATCAGTCTTGAAGGAGTAGCAATGGACTTAACTTCATCACTTTCCCAAGAAGTCATGCAGAAGTCCCAATGTGTGAAAACAAGTCCTAAACCAAAAAGATCTACAGAAGAAAATGGATGAGCTGAAAGTATAGAGCAAACATCAGAGCTTAACTGCCTCTCAGTTCCAGCCATATCAAAAGAACTTACAATCGGCCGGCCCTCAAACAAGTCAGGATGATTGCAAACTTTACGAAGCTGCATTATAACATTTAGCATTCCAAAGAAGTTGGCACCTGCCAAAGTGGCTTGCGTTTCTGAGCTAGCAATGAAATCCTCATAGAGATTCCTCTGTCTCTTTGAGAGTCTACAACATATGACATGCTCATGTTTCGAAGGCAATTGCTTCTCAACATCTCTCTTTAAGCGACGGAGAATAAAGGGGCGGAGGACATTATGCAGGCGATCAATAACTTCAACATTCACCTTTTCTTGTCCTTCTACCATCCCAGAGATTGGATTACAGAACCAGTCCTTGAACTCCTGATGAGACTGAAAGACATGAGGCATCAAGAAATGCATCAAGGACCAAAGTTCCATAAGATCATTCTGCAGTGGCGTACCAGTCAATAAGATGCGCCGTTTTGAGTTAAAGTTCAAAAGAGTCTGCCATCTCTGAGATTTCCAGTTCTTTATAAGGTGAGCCTCATCCAAGATCAAATATTTCCACTTCTTACGCTTGAAAATTTTGGAATCCTGTATAACAAGCCTGTAAGTAGTTATGCAGACATGGAAGTAATTAGGCTTCATCCAACCTTGTCTCTTATATTTACGCTCCTTTGCGCTTCCGAAGTAGGTTAATATTTTAAAAGCAGGACACCATTTAAGAAACTCAGTTTCCCAATTGAGCATCACGCTAGTTGGCACCACAATTAGATGAGGACCCCATATTCCTTTCTCACATGCAAGGTGAGCCAGAAGTGCAATTGTCATGATTGTCTTTCCAAGTCCCATCTCATCAGCCAAAATACCATTAAGTCTCTTCTCATACATTGTCACGAGCCAATCCAAGCCAATATGCTGGTACTCACGAAGAGGATATTTGAGCAGAAAAGGGAACTTTGTACGCACATTGGTAGTTGAGAAAGTGTTTCCTGTAGGCTGTGCTGATCTAGCAGCTGCAGCAGCATCGGCAATGGTGCTCTCCCTTTCACTACCTTCTACAGAAGCCACAGATTGCCCCACTAATGTTTCTTCTGGTAAAGTAGTTGGTGGCAGTTCCCCAGACACACCACCTCCTGCAGTAGGAGCCACCTGCTGCCCACCTTCAATATCAAATTCAGGAAGAGAACCCAGCTCCTCTAAGTGCGCCAAGTTGTTACTTGGATCACAATCATTTGCAGAGTCATCATCATCTGCAGAGTCATTATCATCTGTACAGTCATCATCCACATAACCCTGACACCAAGAGATGTATGCAATTAATATATAATGTAAACCACTCAGAGCTACAAGTAAAGATTATTCAACCAACCTTGTATCTTGCCAGTAACTCTTCCAAGGGAAGCTCACTCTCCTTCTGCAACAATGCAATCTGACATACACCAATTACATATTTACGTAAGGATTCAATTGGTTGCAACTTTGCAAGTATTATGAAATTCTCAGGTTAGAATCAGTACTATCAGGAAACCAAGTGAACAACAAAGTTCTAAAATTCCACATTATCTACCTCGTCTATGGGACTGCTTGAGTCTACTTTTTCCAACTCCTCCTCCTCCTCTAATGTTGTCTCATCATCCTGTAGATACAAATAAAGTATGTGAAAGAATCAGCTCCAACAGTCCTCCAGGTATGAAAAATAATCAACGTCAAAAAGTTGGGTGTGGGGGTATGCATAGAGAAATTGAGCATAATTGCATGATGTCAGTGGTAATATAAGCAAGCTCATATTGTAATTAACCATATGTTGTGCTATTTAATATAACTAACAAGCTAAGAACTTAAAACAAAAAGACTAACCACGCCAAAATTGCTAGCAATTAACTAAATTATTCAATGTGTATTTCAAGGGCTTTATTTTGACCAACATCTTAGTGAGGTTGATCAGGACATATACTATGATAAATGTGGCATTTTCTCACTGGTGTTTCCTACATAAGTGTGGATATATTTCAAAATCGAGAAATTTTCAATACAATGAGCAAAAGTCATCCAACAGAGAACTATCCCTTGATGCACGAAATTGTCTGGAACAAGAAATATACGAAAGAGAAACATTCCTCTCGCAATTTGATAATATCAAGCACGACAAAGAGCTAAGGAGTGCACAGGATAGTGTTTAAACAGCTGACATGTTGAACGAAATGTGATGTATTACCACAGCCCTGCACCCTTATTGTAGGAAGAAATTTAAGAAAACCTCTAAGTATCTATAAGTCTCTAGACATCTCCTTATTACTATTAGTTTCTAGATACTTCCCTTATCATCCTTCTCCTATTTAAATATACTCTCTTAGTCTTAAGTACCCTTCTACAATGGGCGTGTTCGGTAGAGGGGCGAGATTATTCTGGGGACTATAATCCCCACAATAATCCCAATAATCTCAATAATCCAAGTTGAATTGGATTTTTTTTAAAAAAAGGCCAGAATATTCTACCAAGATTATACTTCCCGATAATCTCCTTCTACCGAACATGCCCAATATTCCTTGGCTTAAAGCGCTAAGCCTTTGTCATCTATAACTAATTTAAGGAAGCTGCTATTCAAGGGATATCTTATGGCAAATTAATCACATTCCAAAACCTCTCAGTTGGTTGTGAGATACTTCCAATCCAGCCTTAGGAGCCTAACAAAACGACATGTTCATAATTACCATGACCCTAGACACTTTAAATAGGAACAGAAGAAATTGATAGAATGGTTACATTAAAACTGGCATGCTGTTAATAAGAATAGTAACTCACTATTCTTGTCAATAGATCCTAAAGACTGTTTACTACATCATGATATTGCTCTAGGTCTAATGAGAATAGTAACTCATATTCTTTAAGCACTTGTAATAAGTTTATCACAAAATTTTTATTTTTTTTAGCAATAAAATCAACACATGAGTATTTATATGTGATTATAATTGTTTAAAATTGACGTCTTTATAAATAGTAAGCAAGTACATGTCTTAAAATGGCACTTACATAAAAAAATATCCTTAAACGTATGCACCAAACACGAGTACAGAACTAAAATGTTCCTGGTATGAGAACTGAGAACTATGTAAGGATATCACAGATGGACAAGGATAGAAAGAAGAACAAAAAGGAGGAGAAACTTCCAAACTCCAACAAAACTCCTCTAAAGAAAAACATACAACAAAATTCATAGCATATACCTTTCCTTCCCCATCAGCTAAAAGCCCATCAGCCAATTGGAATTCACCATCTTCCTGAACAATACAGGACATAAGAGACAGCATCACTAGTAGAACATTCAACATTTTGAAGTATAAAAAGAGACCAAAAAGCATAGCAAAATATTGAAGGAAACCACCAGAAAAATTATTAGCATAACTGGTAACAAAATGTTTTTGATAGATTTGTTTTTAGAGAAACACTAACAGCAGCCACATAAGCTTCCATATTAATATAATTTGAGAAAGACCATAAAGATGACACTTCAGGTCTCAAGTACCAGTGCAATATTGTCATGAAACCAATCCTAATGTGAGCATATAACATATCTCCATCAAAAACGACTTGCATATCCACAATACAATTTCCCCCAAATTTACAGAGTCGTGTAGAGAATGACAATAACAGAAAATGAAAAATAACTAAATGATTGAAAGCTTTGTGTAGTACCTGGTCATCATTGGAATTATAGTCCACAGGTCCATTTTTAAAATCTCTGTTTTCTTTACCATTTTGCTTGGCCTGATATGCATCTACTTCTAATGAATGATTTTCTGAACTCTTTAAAAACCCATTGCTCTGACCCTGCTAGAACGAAATTCCTAAAAATGAGCTATGAAGAGAACAGTCAAAACACACAATACCTAATAAGCATCCGCAACTTACATAATGATCGGCAATAATGGGAGAACCAGCTCTGCTCATCTGAGAAGTAGAAGAATCAACAGCATCCTCTGCAAAAAGTAATCCCCCTCGTTATGAAGGCAAATTCAAATAGTATAGAACTTTTAGAAACAAAGCTTTATGGATATAATTTTTTAATTACAAATAAGGGGGAAGAACATTACTGGGGGCAGTTCCTTCAACACTCAGCTTCGTAGAATCGTCCTTTACAGGGCTTCTTTCTCCATTAACTGAAAATCAGCATGCACAAATAATTTGACACACTAAAACATATGAATATACTTACCGGGGAGGGGGGGAATTATCACATTAGAAATCAGCAAAGGGAAAGAGCATCTAACATGAACATCTAGGCATTTCTGACATGCTTACATGATATCATAGCAATGAAAAGGGGTAAACAGGAAACAAAAATAAATCTCAGACGTATTCAGAAATTACAATATAAAAAGAAAAGTGTGTACCATTGTTCATAGTATAGCGTTTAACAAGCTCCTCTAATGGTAAATCTCTTTCATGTTGCAACGCTTCTAGCTCCTCCTTCCTTTCTTCCTCGGTTATAAGAGCCTCGTCCTCCTCAATAGTTTGCTCATCATCTTGCTAAAGCGATATCATACAGCAAGAAAGCATAGGCCAATATTAACACAAAAAAACTCCAACATGATTTTCCCTAAATTAAAACATGACTTTTTTTACAATTTCATCTTCATAGTATAGCTGATGAACTAAAGAAAGCCCAATTTCATCTACCTTTTCTTTTTTCAAATAATTGGATTTTCCCTGAATTAAAACTTTTTTTTTACTGACTTGTAGGTTCTTAGATGTTGCAAGATTTACATGGACAAAACGGTAGGTCACCGCAGGAAGAGTGGCAAGCATGTCAATTTCAAAGACTCTTAATGTGAGCAGTTACAGAATGCATGAACTGAAGAGGTTTCAACTTTTAACTAATTGTGATACAAATCACTTTCTAGACTCATGCTATATCAATGAATGTAAGGGTCAGGAACAACTAAATTTCAAAGAGAGGGGAAGATTCAGTTCGTCAAATTAAGAAGCAGAGGGTGATAAAGAATTGCCTCACCATATCATCCTCTGAAAGTATATCATAATCATGATCTGCTACACTTTGCTCTGATTCATCATCTGTTTCATGTAAATAAGTTTCTTGGTCAGAGTATTTTTCATAGCAATCAAATATTTAGAATGAGCAGAGCAATAACAAGTGAAGCACCCCACTTACCACTCTGCAGTTCTCTGGAGCTATTTGTGCTATTCTCATTGCTCTCTTTTTCCTTGTTACTATGAGAGAATTCCATTTTACTTGGTTCTATTGACCCGGAATGCTTCGATGGGCCTGAATGACTCTCAGCAAGAATGAGAATACTTGGTTTTCTTGAGCCAGAATCATTACTCTCTTTCCCCTTTTCATTATGAGACAACTCCATCTTAGATGGTTCTACTGACCCAGAATTCTTTGATGGGCCTGAAAGATTCTCAGCAAGCATGGTCGAATACCTGAGAAAGGCACATGGAATTTGCTCAGTCACCACAACCCAGGATGATTAACCATAAAAAGATGCACCTTCTTAAGTTTGTTTGTCTCAAAGAACCTTTCAGTTTGTCCTAAGAGATACTCAAGCTGTTTGTCAAGAGCCTTCTTCTTTTTACCATCGAGCTCCAACTGATGCTTGTAAAGAACCTATATTGGGACATTGCTAGTAGTGATCAAGAATACGTACAATTAAGGGCCAAACAAAAGATAGATTAGATATAATATAAGTCCACTTGCCAGTTTCTCAATTTTAGTCCAGAACTTCTTCACATCTTTCGAAATATTGAGAGCAACTTTTCTAACTCGCTGCTCTTCTTCCTGAAATTGATTTCAAAGGAACAACTAAATAAGGTACCAAAATAACTACCAGATTCAGATTTTGGATTGTTCATCAAATTTAAAAATGATATTACTCCAAATATACTCTTGTAACAATAATTTTATTTTTCTGCAAATCAAGGTCCTTGCACACTGTTACTGTGTTAATCTAAAAACAATTAAATAACCTTCATTTTTTTTTCACCCCTTGTCGCCTGATCCACCGTGCCCTTGCTGGCTCGTAAAGCAACCTTTTTTGCATGTGCTATCTTCCATTTTCTCTCTGATTCGAAGTCCTGCCAACAATATAATTATTTAGTAATCAAGAAGCTCACACACATTTCTTACCTTAAATCCAGATAATGAAAAATACACACTGATTGCAGAATAACTAAAAACCACAAAGCATCGTACAATCACCTTTGATAACCAAACCATCTCTTCTAGGACGTGATCCCAATGAGTTTTAGGACGAGGAGGTTCTCTAGGAGCCTCAAGAGCCTGCTAAGTTTATGATTAAATCTAGGTTAGTCAAGGAAAAAGGCAAACTGAAGCATCAAAAATACAATACTAATTCTTTATTATGCTCTTCTGCAACTTAAATTTCCACACTTGACCAAGTGGAAACAATTGCTCAAGGTAAGGTCCCTTTTACACACATTATGTCATTCAATATATAATCAAAGCTACTTTTCAAACTGAACTTGTTGTAAGAGATCAACATACTGATAGTCAAGCAACAGTTTGTCTTCCTAGAAGCATTGCTAAGGTAATGTAGCAAGATGTTTTTTTTTGTTACAAGTGTTAGAATTGAACTTGTTGAAGAAAATAGAAATAAGACAGTAATCCAAATGAAGAGTAAACTGTCCAACTTTAACCTCAAGATGTCAGAGCATCACAGTTGCTCCTGAGCATGCCTTAGGCAGCTATCAATACAGTGAGTATTTAAGTATTAAATATATAATCAAAGTTATATACTTTTTATTCTTATTGACAACAATAAACTCATCTACAATCCACAACAATTGATGATCAAAAAAGAGCTGACCTTTCTGCACCTAGCTCTTGATTCATGGTCAAGTTTTGATCTTGGGCCTTTTGAAGCCATAGTTATTTACCTGACGACCTCTGTATAGAATGTGATGCAAAGTAGGTCAATAACAAATCAGCTGTCTTTCAGAAAGAAGAGCACACAATGGCAAGGAAATAAGCCCGCTAAAGCCTCAATTTCTACTAATTTTAGTAATTGCATTTGTCATTCCCTATCAGCTACTACAAAAAGAGAAGAGACTTCGGACAAGATTAAGATACAAGCAACGGGGTTAAATAAAGAAAAGGGAACTTTGCAAGATTGAGAAGTCATGGATTGTCTGTAATAATACCTTATTCAACAATTAACCAGATAGAAGAGCAATTTCGACGATAGATGTATGAGTTTATTGAAATATGCGGGTTTGACTGTTGGTTTTAATATCAAACAATATGGAAAGAAGATAAAGGATGTTAACAAGAAGCGTCACAAATGGAAGCTGGAACAAAGAAACTTAGCAGAGGTAGAGGTTCCTTCTCCAGGCACATTACAATTGAATATGTTTGCAGATAATTCATAAATTATCAATAAAAAATAACCATTGAGAAGAGCTGGAAAGCTGGCAAATAACTATAAGAAACTACAGCTAGTACGGGTCATGTTAATATAACCATTGACGAGAGATAGAAGTCAAGAACAGTGGAACTCATAGTTACAAAAGCTACAAGATGCATCAGTTTAATAAACATTATGCTGCATTTTACATCTCCTTTAAGAAATTGAAATTGCACACTGTCACTGCTTTGCAAATTTAGCCACATTGCATTAAACATGAAGAAAGAGATAAATTATAGTATTACCAAACCCATTTCTAACAAAAGAAGAATCGAAGAAGAGAATGTTAGAACCAAACAGGCAAACCCTAGTTCAAGAAGCAGAAACAAAGGCCACAAGGAACATGACATACGTGATGTCTTCTCTTCTCTATCAGGAAAATGAAATAGAAACCCTAGATTTTGCATGAAGCCAGAGCCGAAACTCAGCCAAACTATGGAGTTTCCTTACTACCATAAATTCAATGTTCCGAAACTCAAATGCTTTTTGATTACTTTCTTGTAATTAACCCTAGGTTTTGCACAAATTTCATATAATGCAATAAATTTCAAAGTTTTAACATCTTGATGAAAGCTTGTAAAAACAAATTAATCCATATGCAATAACAAGAATCACAAAACAATTAGCACAATTGGTTCAGTCGGCATTCATAACGTCCAGAGGAAGACTGGAGAGCTCACTCATAACCCGTCCAGAAACAAGTAAAATGAAACTGCAGAAACGTTACCTAAGACATAATCGATACAGTCGACATTCATAATCAATTCAGGCTTCCCGGAGGTAGTCAACAATCACGCACTTAAGTACAGGCTTACCGGAGGGAAACTGAAGAGTCATCGGTTAGTGAGAGAGAGGGGGGAGTGGGGTTACCAGAGGTAATCGCCGGAGGGGCTGAAGAGTCGGGGTCAGAGAACTGAGGGAGTTGGGGGCAGTCGTCGGGAAAGAGAGGTGGGAGCTTTCGCGAGAACTGAGAGAATCGGGGTGAGAGAACTGAGGGTTGTCGGGTTCAATTTGGGGATTTTAGATATTAGGGTTTCCGCCCTGAACCGCCCGGTCCGTCTTGAACCCGTCTAGACCCGACCTGTCCAAGTCTCTAGACCAACCTATCGACACAAAACGGGATGGCATCGTCTGCATCTACAATGACAAATGGACCTGAAGGAGGTGTCGGGCTCAGTGAACAAAGTTTTTTAACGGATTAGATCTTACATTGTAAATTTATTAGGTTTACTATTGTGGAGTTGCCAATGGATTGGATTTGTATTGTTGTAGGATTTGATGAATAGGAAATGGGGACCGTGCATTACTAAAAAGACAACATTGTGTTTCGACGTACTATTCTTGATAAGTGTCACTTTCGAATGATTATCTTTCGGGTTTTTTGTGTTTTTTTTAGATACTTTCAAATTTTGACCTTCTTTTTCTACTTTTGATGGACTTGCCATCGATTTTGCGAAAATGCTTGAAAGAACGATTTTTTATCAAAATGTAAAATAAAGATTTTAAAAAAATATTATTAGATATATTTAATTAATTTGTATTATAGAAAAAAAAGATTATTAAAAAAATAATTGTAAATTTTTATTTATATCTTAAATAAGGATTTTTCTTCGTACATTTTTCATAAAATACCGTTCATTTTTATTTAAGTTTTGTTATGAAAAAAAAAACTATTGTACAATGAATAGTTTAACTTTGCAAAATCTTGTTAGAGGTAAGACCGTAAGATAAAGAATTTCATCAATTCATTGGGCTCATGTTGTTAAAGTTGTTTATTCATTTTTTTCTCATAAAAAGAAAATATGACAAAAAATAATAGTTTGAAACTTAAATAATTTTGCAATTGACTAGTTTAATATATTTTAAATATAAAAAATAATAAAATAACTAAAATGTTGATCAATTGTATTAGTTATTTTATTTAAATTTTTAAAAGAAGAATTTATGGTAAAACTAAGTATTTTAAATTCTAATTCAAAAACCAACATGTTATGAAACATTATTCTGCATCTAAACTAAACGACAACAGTAAATTTAATCATTTGTATGGATTTAAAATATGACAACTACATTGCAGTAGCACAAACACGTTCACAAACTCGCAACTAATCTAACAATTCACAATCAACAGATTGGGTTGCAAACGCTGATGAATTGGTTAGTAAAATTTCAAGAAAGGATCATGAAATGCTCACATAAGAAGAACAAAATCAACCTCAACAATTCAAAATCAAGCTCAAAAACCCTTCGAGCAACATTGCAGTAGCACAAACACATTTGGCATGGATTTAAATGATTTCATGCATCACAACATTGGATTTGCACAAGCCTCTGATGAGAAAAAACTCAGGAAATACACATGGAATGGACATTGATATAAGATAGAAATCAAGCTTAGCAATTCAAAAATTTTGTCATCAACAAATGCACAAATAAGCTTAGAAAAATGTAACCCTTCGAGCCAGTACCAGACCTAAGTTCCACAATTAAAAATCAAGCTCACCAAATGAATAGATGACAAATACGACTAACGAGATCCAACAATTAGAAGAAACTATGTACCTACTATATGTTGGATTCAACAATGTCGACGAACGAGATCCAACAATAACGAGGAACAAGACCAGAGCAAATTTGAGAAAAACGCATACAAGATTAAACAAGGTATGAAAACGACGAACGCAGAATTATATAAGTGTAGCAAGGTACCTGATTTGTGGGCTTGAGCATGAACGATGAGCAAAACCTAGCACATCTGTTCTTCGGTCGGCGACGAAGCTGCGACACTTCTTCTGTTGCGAGGCTAAAACAACTCAGTTGAGAAGAGGGTAATAAGGGAGGTAATAAAACGTAATTTTGATGATACATAAGGGTATAATAATCTTTTTGTATAAAAAATACTCGTCATACCAAACACGCATTGGTGTTTCGTATTATAAAAACACTACAACAAACACCAACACAACCAAAAACACATACACTGGTGTTTTAATTTTTTTGTCAAACACACACTTAAGATAATAAATAAGAGCATACTAAAGATTTGATCCTACTACGTCTGTGATTAAGTCTACGGGTGTGAGGGTCCACATAACTAGGCTGCCGTTCGCTATGTACAATGCGAGTATTCTCAAAGCCATTGCGTCTGCCATAGGCTCCCCCTTAGGATCGATATTAACACGATGGGTATTACTCGGGGGAAGTACGCAAGAGTGTGTGTGAATGTTGATCTCACCCGGTCTTTGAAAGGGGATTTGATCTTAAATGGGAAGAGACTACTACTGGAATACGAAAACCTCCACAGGATATGCTTCTCTTACGGTTGTTATGGACATATGCAAGACACCTGTATCTATAAGGTAAGAAGGAATGAGGCTGAGCATTTGGAGGTTCCTCCTAACCTTCCTGTTGAGCAACCCGTTCATCCAGTAGATGCGACAAAAGTGGCCCAAGTTGAGGGAGAGCCGGCGGTTTTGAACGAGGAGGGGCATGGACCATGGATGGTGGTCCCACGTCGAAAACCGTGGTATAGGGAGAAAGACAAACAGGAAGTACGTGTGGCAAATGACCAAGTTGGGAGGATTGAAAAGGACTTGGTCTCTAAAGGTCCAACTACTGATATGGCAGGGAGACCACGCTTCCAGAATCGGAAACGAGTTAGAGTAAGTGGCAAGGCCAAGGGCACAAAGCAAAGTGGCATGGTAACTTTGATGGAAGAGGATCATGAGGGAGGTAAGCAAACTGCAGAAACATCTGGAGGTAAACAAGCTGCAGATGCTACTGGGAGTAACAAGCGGTTGGCAACCAAGGCCTGGTAAGGATTCTTAATAGAGCTATACCCCATGATGTGGAGTTTATTGCCCATATGACGGTTAATCGGCCTGATCATGCTACAATGGAAGTCTGTCAGGACTCCCAAACCTCGATTGTCCCAGACTCGCAGCTCTGAGAAGGTGTTGCGACTGGCTTTTCTAGAAGTTTTAATGATTGGTATATTGTGAATTGCTTCGTAACAATGAAGAGTAGTTTCCGAAGATCGATGAGATACATGATCCGAAAGCATAGACCGAGTTTTGTTGCCCTCTTTGAAACACATTGTTCCGGACCAACGGCTAATGAGATTTGCTCAAAGATGGATTTTGATTCAGTTGAGAGAGTGGAAGCCATTGGACAGAGCGGAGGTATATGGATCCTTTGGGACTCAGAAAGCTATGAGATCGTTGTTATTAGCAAAGACAGGCAGTTCATCCATGCTAAGGTGGGGAATGGTGAGCAAGCCTTCTATCTTATCGTTACTTATATCGCTCTTGACATAAGGAGGCGAGGAGATGTGTGGAACGAGTTGTCGGACATTATTCTGCACTTTTCTTTACTAGTGGTAATTGGGGGTGATCTTAATGTTACAAAGTGTATGGAGGAGAGCCAAGGGGGTGCCACACAGGCTCTATCAAGCATCCCTGGAATTTGAAAATTGGATTAACGGTAACAACCTTATCAATGTAGGGTATGTTGGATCACCGTTTACTTGGACAAGGGGTAGATCGGTACCTACCAGAATCTCTAAGAGGCTTGATAGAGTCCTTATGACATCGAATAGGATAACCTGGTGGCCAATTGTGGAGGTTTGTCACTTGCCGCGGCTATCGTCGAACCATAACCCGTTGCTCTTAACCTTGGATAAGGAGTGTGTTACTAACCCGAAACGACGACCTTTTCGTTTCCCGACAGCTTGGCTTACCCACCCAGAATTTTCCCAGATTATTGAAGAAGCTTGGGATAAGCTGGCGGGTTTACTAGAGGCGCTGGCTCTTTTGCAGAAAGTATTGCCACGCTGGAATAAGGACACGTTTGGCAATATTTTCCTGAGGAAGGAGGCCCTTATCAAGCAGTTAGAGATGATTAATGTGAGTTTGCATTCAAATCCAACAACAGACCTTATCCGGCAGGAGAGTACGACCAATATGGAATTAAAAAAGGTACTCGAATAGGAAGAGCTTTTATGGTGTCAAAAATCTAGACAGTAATTGATCTCGTGTGGGGACAAGAATACCGCCTTCTTTCACCTTTCGACCATTGTTCGACGGAAACGTAACAAGATTATGGCCCTTAAGCTCGATAATGGTGTTTGGTCGCTTGAGCAGAAAGTGTTGGAAGAGCATCCTGTAGCGTTCTTTAAGGAACTCTATGAACCGAGTGACCTCCCCTTGCTGAGGGTCCTCCCTAGAGGGGATACACAAGGTCTTACCAATAGCCAAAGGAATACCCTCTTGGTGTCGTGTGAGGAAATGGAGATTGTCAAAGCGTTGAAGGAAATGAGAGCTCTTAAAGCGCCCGGACCAACCAACCTGTGTTCTATCAACGTCTTTGGAGAACGGTTGGGGAATCGATGACGAGGTTTGTAAAGGATTTATTCTACACAGGGACTCTTCCTCCAGCTACCAATGAGACTCTCTTTATCTTGATCGGGAAAACGTCAAACCTGAGCGGATTCAGCAATTCCGTCCTATTAGTTTATGTAATGTAAACTATAAGGTGATTACAAAAATTCTAGCCAACCGCATCAAACCGTTTATGAGCTCGTTGGTTATTCCTTTTCAAGGTAGTTTCATCCTAGGAAGGTTGATCTCGGATAATATTGTATTAGCTCAAGAGATTGTTCACTCAATGGGTAAGAAGAAGGGCAAGAAGGGTTGGATGATCCTGAAATTAGACCTGGAAAAGGCCTACGACAAGATTCGGTGGGAGTTTGTGATCGATACTCTTCAGAGCATGCAGTTCCCGGAGGTTCTTGTGGAAAGGATAAAGACATGCATTTCGACTAGTTCCATGAGACTTCTATGGAATGGGGAAAAGACGAAGGAATTCCAAACAACGAGAGGCATCAAGCAAGGGGACCCTCTGTCACCCTAGCTCTTTGTCCTTTGCTTAGAGAGACTTGGGTTGTTAATTGAGAAAGTTGTTTGAGAGGGACTGTGGAAACCGATCAAACTTTCAAGAGGAGGGCCAGCTTTATCGCACTTATTTTTTGTTGATGATATTCTTTTATTCGCAGAAGCTTCTGACGCCCAAATTAGGACTATTAAAAGTATCTTGGAGGAGTTCTGCGGTGCCTCAGGCCAACGGGTGAGCCTCGAGAAGTCAAAGATTTATGTGTCTCACAACATTAGGGGGACTATGGAGCATCATCTTAGTGAGATATGTGGGATACAGTATACAAGAAATCTAGGGATGCACCTGGGTATCCCGTTAGTCCACGGGTCCGCCTCCAAAGAGATCATTAATCCATTGATTGAGAGAATGTCATCAAGGCTTGCAGGATGGAATACCAAGCATTTGAGCCTTGCTGGTCGTACAACACTAGTCAAGTCAGTATTGTCGGCCATGCCTTTACACTACATGAGCACCGTCTTACTCCTTGAGAGCACCTTAAAGGCTATGGATAAGATTTTCCGTCGCTTTATTTGGGAGGAAGTTGATGGTCAAAGGAAAATCCATAAGCTCAAATAGGATAAAGTCTGCCAATCAAGAGTACACGGGGGGCTAGGGATTAGGATGGCAAGAGAGATAAATTTAGCCTCCATAAGTAAGCCGAGTTGAAGAACGTCCATGCACAGGGACCAAATTTGGGCTAGGGTGCTTCTGGCAAAGTACAGGCCTAGGTCCCAAGAGTGGCCTCAATCCCTGTGTTGGAAAGGGGGTAGTTCCCATGTATGGAGAGGCATTGTGACGGGATATAACCAGGTGATTGCTTCCAACATTGGTTGGAGTGTGAAGAATGGGAGGAAAGCCAAGTTTTGGAGCGATATTTGGATATCTTTGGTTCCTCTTGCTCAAGCTTGTCAAGTTCCCCTTACACAACAAGATCTGACGTTATCGGTTAGGGAAGTTTGGCGAGAGGATGAAGGGTGGGACTGGAGCTACTTGGCTACCCGATTAAGCAACTCGAACTTCCTACGGTTAGTAGCAACAAGATTGTGGTTGGAAGGAGAACATGAAGACACTGTGAGATGGTTACCAACCCAAGATGGTAGCTTCTCTATCAATTTTGTACACCATAGGATAAGGAGCCTGCGCAGACATACATAAGTTAGGGAAGGGTTGTTTAATAAAATCTGGAAGATTAGGGTGCAAGAAAGAATTCGTTATTTCATGTGGGAGGTTGCTTGGACTGAAGTGCTAACCAATAAAGAGCGGTGTAGGAGACACATCTCCAATTCACCGTACTGTCTGGCATGTCCTACTACAGAGGAGACATTACTGCATTTTCTCAGAGACTGCAAGTTTGCGAGGGACATATGGCTCAAATTGGTACCCACTGACCTCCACTCATCGTTCTTTTCCTTGGACTGGGAAGGCTGGCTTTATGAAAATGTTAATATGGGGAAGCTTGCTATTCCTCAAATAAGCTGGAATGAGTTATCCGGGATTACGATCTGGTGGATCTGGAGATGGCGGAATGCAAGAACATTCAATGTAAGCTATATACCGCAAGATAAGGTGAGATTCCTTGAAGCTTCTTTTAAGGAGTCGTATGAGGCATGGGGTAAAAGTAAGGGTTTAAGACCAGCAATGAAGTAGGAAAAGCTTGTCGACTGGTGTAAGTCGAATGTGGGTTGGATAAAGGTTAACTCAGACGGGGCTCTGAGGGGGAACAGGGAAGAGTTGATGTTGGTGCGGTGATTAGAAACGGATATAGGGAATGGATCCAGGGGGTTGCGATCAACCTCGGAATGGCGTCAGTTCCGGAAGCATAATTTTGGGGAGCTTTACAAGGTATGGAGCTTGCTTGGGAGTTGAGATTCCGGAAGGTCAAGGTTGACTCTCTCCTCATCGTCGGATGGATTTTCAATGAAGTCAGCAATGTTCACCCTCTTTCTAGCCTGGTTATCCAATGTCAAGGCTTCCTCACTCGAGATTGACAGTTGATACTCGAGCATACTTACAAGGAAGGAAATAGAGCCGTAGATGCAAATTTCACTTTGACCCTCGATCTTGGTGTTCACCGTTTGTCGGAGCCGCCTCTTTATGTCAAGAACATTCTTTTAGATGATTTGAGAGGATTGTCCCTCCCTCGTATTATCCGCTTGTAATTGGTTTTTTTGTTTAATAAAAGCGCTTAGGCGCGGGGAGCTTCGGTTCTTTTTTCATAAAAAAAACACTAATGATTCGATCCATAGAATCTATCAAGTCTAAAACAAGGTACTTTAAATATGACACGGATTAGTTGTACTTCTTACTAGAAATCATGTTGGTGCTACGCATGAGACTACTAATATTATTTTGTTGCATTTTGCATCCAATGTTCTTTTATTTTGTATATTTTGTGATTATTATAAATTCATTAATTTTTAATCTCTCATCTATATAACTTACTAAAACAAAGGACACTACCGCCACGTGTCAATCAACTAGGTATGCCACATAGGATTTTTTGTGAAATATTTATTGAAATGCCACTCCTAAAAAATTTATGAGAGATTACTAAACTACCACTCCTAAATAATAGAATCCAAATTATTAAGTAAATATTAAAAATTTATATATATAAATAACTAATTACTAAATAAATATTAAAGATTTATATCTATAAATAAGTGCTAAAAAAATTTATGAGAGATTGCTTCTACACGGCTCAAACATTCAAGCTCAAATTGCCATTCCTTTTTAATTTTGTGTTATTCATCTTATAAATTGAAACAAAAAAAAATTATAAACTAACTAACTATTAAATGAATTTTAAAATAATTTCAATATTTTTTCCGTAAATTATAAGTAAATTTTCAATTAAAAAGATTTGTTAACCAACTTAATTGCTGCATCAATAAATTTTTAAATAATTTTGTAAGTTTTAACAAAATGGGATGTACGTCCATTCCAATTTTATTTATTTTGTAAATTTTGTTATTTTTTTAAATTTTAGCTTTGATAGTAAGATATTGATTTTAAATTTTCTTTTATAGTTTCGTATTTTACTAAATTTAATTTGGTGAATTCAGTTACGTAAATTTACTCGATAACTTTCGCCTTCCGATTAATATATATATAACGGATTCTACACCCAAATAATATCGAACGAATTAATTATTTCCTTTTTTAAAATAAACTATTTATAAAGTTAAATTTATCATTGTATTTGTTTAATTTTTTAAGTCTTAACCAAATGGATTTTATTTTGTAAAATTTTTAGATTTATCGTAAGGAATTGATTTTAGTTTTTCTTTTATAGAGTTGTATTCTTAATAAATTTATCCTTTTTATAGATCGTAGTTTAAAATTTGAGCTTTAAATATGCCTAAAAAAATTTTCTCATCAATAAATTGTTTTTGAACGATTCAATCAGATAAGTTCAATAAATATTTTTTCTTTCGTGATTCAATCGGATAAGTTTAAGAAATCATTTTTTTTAAATTTATTCTAACTTGTGTGTTCAGCAAGTTTCATAAGATTTATTCTAATTGCTATATATACTTAATCTCATACCCATAGGGGATTCATTGTTTCCTGTTATTACTCATTTGACTCCATTATGCCGAATTATTGGCAGCGTTGTCACAAAGATTAACGGGTTAGGTCTCTGAACTTTTTAACTCCTTTTCACATTTTGTTTTCTCCCTTTTTCCGAATCATTGATAACGTGTTTAGTGGTTTTTGTATTTCTATGTGCTCGAGTGTTTTTATAATCACGAAACAATGACCATTTTTTGAACTTGCAACAAAGTGTTTTATTGAACTTTTTCATTTAGACTTGCACGATATCTTGGGGTTTATTTTTGGTATAACAGATATTACGTCTTGCTTCAGATTTTTATATATACCTATTTGTAATCTTTTCAATACATTACTTTGGTTTACAAAGTTTTAGATGGATTTGCTTGCAATTGCTTATTTCGTTTACTAACACAATTTCTTTCTTTATGATTATATATATAACTCATATATTCACTCTTGATGATTATATACAATCCATTGTTCACTCTTAGTTTATGTGTTTTTAAACCAAAATTCTTCCAATTTCATCGATAAATTGTTTTTCTTTAGTTCTTTGGGATTTCGTAGATATGTTTCTAAATTGAAAAATTTTCAAATTGTAAC
>BSUD01000005.1:104083847-104110991 GCA_033239045.1 Fagopyrum esculentum
TATATATATATATATATATATATATATATATATATATATATATATATATATATATATATATATTTTATAAATACCCGTGCAAGGCACGGGAATTAAACTAGTTTTACATCTAGATAAGGATTCTTATTTTACATGTAGATAAGTATTATGTTGTCATAATTTTTAAAGGGCAAATTTGGTTAGTAGGCTATTTAGAGAAATAATGATAATAAGTAGGCTTTTTTGTTTTTCAATTAAGTAAATATACCCCTCTTATTTTTTTTTTACCATCAAACCTTCTCCATCCTCTTGTTTTATTCTTTCTTCCGAATGCTTTTTAAAAACTGTATTTCTTTTTTTATTTTCTTTTATTAATTTTTTTTTGTCTTTTTTATTTTCTTTATTTTTTATTTATTTTTTAGAATGAAGAATTTTTTCACACACCGGAATTATCACACACCGGAATTATCACATACCGGAATTTCACATACCGGAATTTTCACATACCATAATTTTCACATACCGGAATTTCACATACCGGATTTTCACATACCAGAATTATCACATACCGGATTTTCACATATCAGAATTTCACATACCGGACATTTACATACCGAAATTTACATACCGGAATGAATTTTTAATTGTCTAATATTTCATTTTGCAAATTTTAGGGGGCTCGTTGTAATTTTGCAATTTTTTTTTATTGTAATTTGCGTATATGATGACGGTTTGCAAAAATGGGTCCATCACCGTCTCTTTTGGTTTCCAAAAGACTTGTTCTTTTTTCCAGTTGACAATGACAAATTGACAAGACGTGGAGGGGTTGAGCATTATTTGAGTGGAGAATTATACGTTAAAATTGTCTCAAAATAAAAGTATTATGTAAACAAAAATAAATAGCGGACGGAAAGCACAAGGATCAAGTGCTGATTGTGCCGCTAGTTTTAATTCAGAAATTTCTGGAAAGAAATTTCTAGTATGAACTTTTCGTATGAAATTTCTGGTATGAAAAATTTTGGTATGAAAAAATTTTAGTATGAAAAAAATTCTAGTATGAAAAAAATTCTAGTATGAAATTTCTGGTATGAACTTTTCGTATGATAATTTCTGGTATGAAATTTCTGGTATGAAAATTCTGGTATGAGAATTTCCGGTATGAGAAATTCAGTCCAGAAAATAAAAAAGAAAATAAAAAATAAATAAAAAAAGGCAAGAAAAATAATAAAAGAAAACAAATTCAGTAATTAAAAATTAAAAATTATACTTATATAACAAATAACAAACATCATTTATTCTTTCTTTCTAATAGAAGGGTTAATAATTTTTACCTACTATTAAATGAAAGTGGTAAAAAATTTGGGGTACATTTTCTTAAACAAAAACTAAAAAAAGCCTAGTATGTCAAATTCTCCCATTTTTAAAACCTATAATAAAATTTACTAAATAAATATGATTACATTTTTTAAAGAGAGTATTTAGTGCTCTAAAACCCTATTTTACATGTATACTAGAAAATCATGCTCGTGCTACCCACGAAACTAAAATATATCTTTGCTATTTTCTCATTTTAATTTTCTATTTGTATACTAAGTTTATATTATACAAGTAGGGGACCTTTAGTAAACAACCAAATGTATATGAAATTAACAAAAAAGTTATATACATGATCTTAAATTTACTAAGGCACTAAAAACTTCGTATTCCAATGGTGTTCATTGAGCTCGGATGCCTGGTGTCGGTGCCCATTTTTCGATTTTTTTTAATATTAGGTCAAGCTCCGGCTGTTGGTGTCCGGAAATTGAAAATCAAGTAAATAACACACTCCAAAATTAAACAATAAGGGGACCTTTAGTAAGTTAGGTAAGTTTTAATACTTGTTTTCTTTCCGATGAAGTATAAATTGTCAATGAGAAATTTGTTGTCGGATAACGTAATTTTTGTAAAGGAAAAGGATAGTGCATAAAACCATCAATCTACTATATAGAAATTTCATAAGGTTGTAACCTCCTCAACGATGACAATATTGTACATGCTTCAACTAGGCTATAGAAAAAGTAGAATGAGTGATGTTTTGGTGGAAAAAAATTATTTGTTTTATAGTGGCATTGGAATAGGAAAAAAATATGTGTAATGGTGAGACTCGTACATCAAAGGTTTGTAATTTAATATGGTCATAGGTTTGTAACTTATTATTTTGATGTAGTTTTATAGAAGGTAAACAAGCAAATATTGACTTAAATTTTTAATATTTTTTTATGTAGTTTGACAGGTCTTAAACCATTAAGTAGTTTTAATGCAGTTTATAAAAAATGTTGGAAATTATTTGCTTAAATCATTTAGTGCTCTAAAATCCTATTTTACGTGTCTTTTGAAGTGTATATTGATGGTGTAAATCATTTAGTGTTCTAAAATCCTATTTTACTTGTCTTTAGAAGAAATTACTAAAAGGTCTTAAATCATTTAGGGCTAAGGATGACAATGGGGCGGAGTTGGGGCAGGAACTACCCTCCTCATCCCCGTTCGGGGAACCAAAATTGTCCCCGTCGGATCCTCGCCTCCATTGGGGAATCCCCGTCCCCATATACTATTCTCAACAGTCAATTCCCGTCGGAGTATCCCCGTCCCTGTATAATTTTTTCGTCAAAAAAAAAATCAAAGTTAGAAAATTTCAATATATTGCTATATGCAATTAAAAGCTATAATACAAAGTACTAGTTGTATTTATAAGACAATAATTTCATCATAGCTATTGTAATTGTAGTAGCTATGCATTCAAAGACAAACTAGCTAGTGTCTCAAAATAATTTCATCATATCTTGGAGCTTATGAGAAGATTTAGAAGAAATATTTTGCTAACCTTCTATGTTTTCATCAAAACAGGGTTTTGCTTTAACTTACCACCCAAAGTATCAACCTGAAACATCATTTATAGTGTTTAAATATAATCACTTTAGAAGATAAAGCTAGAGAATCTAAATGAAGAAGAAAAGTTACTACAATCATCATCATCTTTTGCTCCATCATCACTAGACAAGGCATGATATAATGTCTCAATTGATTGACATGTACAAAGGCGAATAAGTTATATATACAAACAACATATATGATTAACTTTAAGAATAAAGTTTGAGTTCCTTCATCGACAATTTCTGACCAAAGCCAACTTTTACCACACATAAAGTGCTCCAAAACATCAGGAGAGAGTCTACTACGATAAGGATCCATTATGCTTCCGCTGGTACTAAATGCCGATTCAGAAGCTACTATTGTTAGAGGTATGACAAATATATCTCTAGCCATCCTTGCTACAATTGAATATTTGCTTCCATTTGTCTTCCACCATTCCAATATGTCAAAATCTCTGCTTTTAGGATGAAGTCTCTCTTCAAAATATAGATCAAGTTCATTCTTACCAAAATCAACTAAGTTTTCAGGTTGAACACTTTGATTAAAGAGATCATCAAATCGGACGATATTGAAAGCGACATGAGTAGACAAAAAGGAAGAAGGAGAAGAGTACACCGAATCACATTCCCCATCATCATGTCTTTCACTAATATACTTCAGCTCATACTCAAAAATTAGATCATGACAAACTTTTTTCATTTTCTCAACTTCTTCACCTTTATAAACATATAAAATCTTGAGCTTATACCTTGGATCCAACATTGCACCAACCGCCATTATCCCATGAATTTCAAGCCAATATTTATCAAACTTATCCAACATTACCTTAACCATCTCTTTTATCGACTCACTTGAATCTTCAGCCCATAGAGACAAAGCCCACTTAATCTCAAACAACTTAGGAGGATAAAGGTTAGTAGTAGGATATTTACTTTCAGAAAACATTTCAATCACATCACGAAACAATTGTAGTCTTCCACACATATCCTTAGCCAACTCTCATTGATCATTTGTAGGATAGACTTTTAAGAAGATTCACGTTGTTTCAAATGAATAAACACGTTTTTATAAGGTAAAGTTGTTTGAAGAATCATGTGAGTAGAGTTCCATGTCGTCTTACAATTTAAGGTCAAATTCTTTGCATAAGGTATCCCTAGTTGACGACAAGCATCCTCAAATCTCCCCTCACTCTTTGGAGTCCCCCTCCAAAATGTAACACTCTCCCGATATTTTCAATCTCTTTCACCATTTTCTCCATTCCAACTTTAACAATCAAATTCAGGATATGTGCAGCACAACGCATATGAAAATGCTCTCCTTGAAGCATAAGATTTTCCTACTCAAGGTTTTCCAAAACTAGATTTACAAGAGCATCATTGGTAGAGCAATTGTCTACTATTAAGGTAGATAACTTTTTTATCAATATTCCAATCTAAAATGCAATCAGTTAATACCTTACACAAAGCCTCAGTCGTATGAGAGCATCATACAAAAGATTGATTAAAATAAGAATATGAAATTACCGAAAAGAAATTACCATATTTATTAAAAATTACCTAATAATTCGACTTTGAACTTTTCAATTTGAATCAATCCAATGAGTTGTGATCACCATGAATCCTTGACGTTGATTTTCAGTAGTCCACATATCCGTTGTTATTGCAACTCTACTCTCATTGCTTGAAATCAACTTCATCATTTTTGTCTTCTCAAAATCATATGCCTTCTTAACATCACTCTTTAAAGTATTTCTACTTGACATAGTGAATCTTGGTTGAAGGTTGGCCACAAGTCTTCTAAATCTTACTTGCTCAACTATAGACAATGGTTGACCATGTAAAATAACATAATTTGCCAACTCTTTCCTAGACACTTCTTGTTTGAACTCTTTGAAAACAAGTTGAGATTTGCCCTCCAATGTTTTTCCATAACCAATTTCTGTTGTGACTTTGATTTTGCTTCATGCCACTTACAGTCAAAACAAATTCTATAGTGATCATGCAAATGTGTGGTGCCATTTTTAGAATTACCTCCTAATTTCTTTGGGCAGTAGGTGCAAATAGATTTTTTTTACACCCTCCACTATTTCTTTTGTAAAATGAGCCCACACAGAAGAAGTCAACCTTCTTTTTTAACTAATTCCAAATCAGGTTCTTCAACAATCGTGATATCTTTCGAGTTCTGGGGTATTTCATTTGCACTTGACTAACTTTGTGATTTCGATGAGTACTCATACTACCCTATAGATAAACTTCAAGAATTTATTAAGTAAAAAAACATGGCATGAAAATTGATCAAAATTACATAGAATGATAAACTTACTTTTTTGCCACCCGGATGAAGCCTCGTGTTAGTAAATCAATAGACACTCAAACTCTAAAATAGCATACAAACGAGTCTACGATCGAAAGTATAGGCTTTACATGATTTTTTTCTATGTAACAGTTGATTTGGATTTGGGAATGGTGAGGTCTAAACAATTGAGGGAGATCTAGGGCAAGAATAGGATAGTTGAAGAGTCGAAGAAGAGGAATAGAGAAAAGCAGTAAGACAGTAAATAGTAAAAAGCTTTCCAAATTTCCTTTTGAATAATCAAGGAAATTTTTTTTAAGGAAATACAAGAGGGAAAACAAGACATACGTGTATGATTTTGGAGATTTTTGAAAATTATTTCAAATTTTATCTTTAAAAAGTGAAACTAATTATATACTAGTTAAAATAATTGTACTACACTAAAACATTATATAGCATTGTAATAATATATGGAGAGTATGAAGTTGATTATTGTACTGTATTAGTTAAATAGCTATACTATTATTCTATACTATATATTAGTTGGAGTTGATACTTGATAGGTACACAATATTTGGACTTGATAATTCTATAACTTTATACTAGTTAAATAGTTGTACTATTCTATACTATTTTTTTGCTTACAAATAGTACACTAGCTGTTTCATAGTTGATTATTATACTATAATGTTTTGAATAATATGTGTTGAATAAATTTATATCACTATAGAAACCTCCTTTGAATCTTAAACCTATTCGTACTCTTTGAAGTAATAAGAAATGGACAACATCCGTAGCAATTATCAATATTTAACCTAATATCAATGACAATAATACAATAGATTGTCAAAATTTGATAATATTCGTAAATCAAAGCTATTATCACATGATCATAATCTATTGTTTGGATTATGTAAGACATAGTTTATCTAAGTTTGACTTAATTAGTATATAAGAACTCTTATCGTTGCATTATTTTTGCCCAAATTAACCATATATTGTTTTGTTTATGTAAGACATAAAACATTCTGAATTTTACCAACTTTCATGCTATGTGGCTATTTTAAAAACTCATGTCATCTTTAAATTATAAAGACCATAGATTAATATCTCATGTGATTCACTATATAAGGGTATTGCATAATACATATTGTGGAAGACATGAAAAATTATTAAAATATTATTTATGTTTAAAATAAAAAAATGATTTAAATTAGTCTTTTAAATCCACCTTTATATTTTAAACTAAAATTATTCACAATACCGTACATGGTACGGGTATTATACCAGTTTATGTTTATATTGAGTAATGAGTTTTTATAAAAATAAAAACCACGCTCGTCCTACCTTTTAAGCTAAAATATACAACATATGCCGAGATAAAAGTGGTTAGTGTAAATATAACTTGTGTAAATAATATATATATAAACTATGTTTTACAAGTTATACGGTATAGTGAATAATTTTTTAAATAACAAGTTTATATAGAAACTACTAATTTTATAACCAACAATTTTGACAACTTTTTATAGAAACTATGTTAGTTATAAATTATAAATAACTTATATTATATTTTAATTTATTTTTCATTTATGTAAAGGTCACAATAATTAGGTATACGTATTCTACAGTTATAAAAAAATAAAATATTAACACATTCAAAAAAATCATTCTAATACGGGAAAATCTGGTGGGGACCTCCACGGGAAAATCCGGCGGGACGGGGCGAGGACGGGGCAGGAACACATGTCCCCACATCCATCCTCATCCCCCCTCGGGAAATTATTTTTTACCCCATCCCCGTCTCCATCTCCATCCCTATATCGGGGAATCCCATGGAGAGTGAGGATTATCTACCCCATTGTCATCCCTATTTAGGGCTCGTTTGGAAGCGCTAGAAATCATTTCCGGATGCGGAATGATTCCGAATCAATCAAAACTACGTTTGGTTAGAGGTATTTTAACACATGAAAGTAATCCCATCATTTTCATTTTTTTTCTTTACTCTTATCCGATTTCATTCCGTTTCCATTCTACTGCTCCAGCCAAACGAACGCTTAGTATTTTTTTAGGTAGTTTTTATTCAATTTAAAGAAGATTTGACATTACTTTATTGGCACATTTAGTGCTATAAAATCTTATTTTTCATAGAGAAAATCCAAAATTTACCCAAATCCTTAATTTGTTCTCTTTTTACTAGTTAATCAACTTCATTGATTATAATGACCTTTATAATATTATAACTATATGAGTTCAATTATAGGAAGAGATTAAATGTTAATGAATAAATCATTTGTTGTTCTTCTATGAATCGTATATACGAGAAACAAATGATTAGTATCTTCTATATATACTACTAAAATACACTACATTAATGCTGACGTGGTGCTCCCACAATTTTTCTCGAATTAAATTTTTACTAAATCACAAATTAAGTTAATAAATCTTTTTTTAACTAATATTTTGAAAAAAATAAATCCAAAATAACTTAAGTATATCACGTTTTAGGCTTCTCCCGTACGTTTTATCAAAACAAAATCTAAATGTTTTTTTTATAACTAATCTTTTAAAAAATTAGTCTAAAATAAGTTAAGTATATCACGTTCTAAACTTATCCTTTACGTTTTATCAAAAAAAAAAATCAAATCTATATTTATATTATATATATACTACTAAAGTACACTACACTAATGCTGACGTGGCGCCCCCACAATTTTTCTCAGATTAACTTTTTTACTAAATCACAAAATAAGCCAATAAATCTTTTTTTACTAAAACAAAATCTAAAAAAAATCTTTTTTAACTAATCTTTTAAAAATTAAACCAAAATAAGTTAAGTATATCACATTATAGGAATCTCTTGTACGTTTTATCAAAACAAAACCTATTCAAAAATCTTTTTTTAACTAATCTTTTAAAAAATTAATCCAAAATAAGTTAAGTATATGACGTTCGAAACTTTTCTTGTACGTTTTATAAAAAAAAAATCTATATCTATATTCTATACCTTATCATATATATATATATATATATATATATATATATATATATATATATATATATATTAAAGCAGAGACCTTCCTTGCCACGTGTCAACGCCACAATTCACATAGCTCCCCAATTTTTTTTAAAAAAAAGCGAATAATTTTGTTATTTTCAATAGGAAATTAGAAAAAAACAAATCTATAATTAATTATTTAAATCTTACTATTTTTTAAAAATAGTAAGTCTTCTAATCAAATTCTAAACATATTTATTTTTATTCAAAGCTAATATATAATTGAAACACCCTATGTTCTGAGAACTCGAAGCGCTACGGGCTAGGACCGCACAATGGGTCCCGACCCTCAGAGTAGCAACAAAAAACGGATCTTACAACAAGGCACAGACGAATGAAAACTAAAACTCAATATAAAACCAAAGGTTTAAACAAAACAAAGCGGAAAAGACTCGCAGCCGAGTTGAAAACAAAAGGGAAACAACAAAAGAAACATAAACCCGATCCCGTCCTATAATGTACAAGAACCCCGGCTGACCACACTGTCCGGATCACTCAGCAACATCCTGAACATGCGGAACAACTACAACGACGGTATAAACCGTTAGCTAACATTCTAGGTATAAGCAAGAGCGTAAAGGCACAAACACACATAAGATAACGTAAACACATAACATGCTTGCACACAACCGGTTATTATCTTTCTTAAAGTTATCCATTACTAATTTAACTTCTTTTGTCACACGAGAATCCTTTTGAAACTCGCCTCCGCTCCCGTCTACCAACAGGAATAGATCAGTACTATCCGTTACCTGCAGGCTTGAGTCGCAAGAGCACTTTCCAGTTTTCCTAATACTGAACTGGACAAGCGGTCACCGCCTGGTTATAATACACTTGGGCCAATTAAGGTTATAAGGGTGAATCCTAGTCCGGTTATCCGTTATAACATGAATAAACAACACAAACAAGCCAATACAATCCAACTAATACGCGGAATGAAGCTAAGTAAAGTCCAAGGGACTTACCTCACTCGAAGGTAAACCAAAAGTTCAGCGAACAACTCAGAGAACACTCAAGGAATCAAGAAAGGAACGAGGAAAGGACGTAAGGAAGCAACTCACCGAAGACGGGAGTTACAACAGAGAAAACCGCAGGGGCGGTTGGGCAGAGGTAAAGGGGCGGATGGCCGTAGACGTGGGTACGTGCAGGCGCGGGGGCAGCTGCATGATAGAAGCGTTGTCGGGCTTCTCTTCGACAGAATTCAGAGCAAGGGCAACCAAATCTCGAACCTTTGGTTCCAACACGTCAAGACTCAACTCCAAGGAGCTTGAGAACAACAAAGGATCAACAACGAAACGCTCCACAAGAATCAAGGATCAAACTTGATTCTTGGAGAAGAAGAAAAGAGAAGAACGAAGAAGAAAACGAAACGGAAGGAGAAAACATGCAGCAACTATAAGAACGTGATGAAGGAACCAGAAGGGATGAACTTACACGTTCAACAAGGTCGCAGGATGCAAAGGAATGACTGCAGCTCTTAGGGTTTGAATCACGATAGCAAGAACGGGAAAAAGGAGAAAAAGAAGAGAATATATAGGGACGGGCCGGAAAGATAGACGGAAAGGCGTCTAGGGTTTAGAAAGAAGATCAAGAAACCGGCCCATAGGATAGAATATCGGACATTCTATCTATGGAAGGAAGATAAAAAGAACAGACGAAAAATCGGGCACGATCTGTCGTCATCCGCAGGGGCGGATCTCATAAGCCGCAGGGGCGGCCCTCTTCACCGTGGGGGCGGTGAAGGCAAAAACCTGGGATCTTACATCAGATCCTCCTAAAAAGAAGTTTCGTCCCAAAACTTGCAAAAGCCCAACGGTCACAACAACACACATAAACAGAACTGAACTCATATATTCCCACTCGGGGCACGTAACTCAAAACGTCACACAAAAGCGTACGCAACGCAACAAAAGAAAAACCAAACAACTGACTATGATAACGGTACATCCAACCCAGCGTAAAACTCCGGATAGTTCCTCTGGATACTATCCACTGTCTCCCGATCGCCTCATCAGCTCCTCGCATCGACCACTGAATATTCATCATCGATATGTCTTTCGAACGTAAGCATCTCGTGCTACGCTCCAAGACAGCCACCGGGTGCTCTACGAA
The DNA here is from genome assembly GCA_033239045.1 of Fagopyrum esculentum. NCBI lineage: Eukaryota > Viridiplantae > Streptophyta > Magnoliopsida > Caryophyllales > Polygonaceae > Fagopyrum > Fagopyrum esculentum. The sequence goes on from BSUD01000005.1 coordinate 104,094,199, forward strand.
CGTGTGGTCTGGCTCGATCACTAGATCCTCATGACTGATAATGTGTCTCGGGTCTGGTATGTACTCCCGTAACTGAGACACATGGAAGATTGGGTGAACACCCTCGAGTCTTGGTGGCAACGCAAGTTTGTATGCTGCCTCTCCCACTCGCTCAAGGATCTCGAATGGTCCAACATATATGGGGCTCAACTTCCCCTTGACATTGAAACGTGTGACGCCTCGTGTCGGGGATACTCTCAACCAAACCTGAGCTCCAACTCTGAACTCCAGAGGTTTGCGCCTCTTATCTGCATAAGACTTATGTCAACTCTACGCTGGTAACATCCGCTCGCGGATCACTGCTACACGAGCCATCTCATCCTGAATTTGCTCCGGTGCTACTCCGCTAGCACTACTAGGCTCATCCCAACACAACGGTGTACGACATCTCTATCCATATAAAGCCTGATAAGGAGCCATCCTGATCGATTCTTGCCAACTGTTATTGTACGAAAACTCGACTAAGGAAAAGTGATTTGGCCACACCTGTCCCTAGTCTAACACGTAGGCTCTCAACATGTCCTCCAAAGTCTGAATAGTCCGCTCAAACTGACCATCGGTCTGAGAATGATAAGCGGTCGTGAATTGTAGACTCGTACCTAGGGCGGCATGAACCTGTTGCCAGAACCTCGATGTGAACCGTCCGTCTCTGTCAGAGACTATAGTCCTAGGTACTCCATGAAGTCTCACTATTTGTCTCGTGAACTCCTCTGCCAATCGACTCACCGGCCACGTTTCCTTGATCGGAATGAAACGTGCGGTCTTCGTCAATCGATCTATGTTCGCCCCTAGAGGTGTGTGCAAATAAGCTTTAAATTTATAAAACTAGAATCAAGCAAGCGAACCCGCAGTGTACGGATCGACGTAGTTAAGCAAGAATTCCAGAGTATCGAACACAGGGATTTGGGTGGGAACAAATTCGAATTCAGGTTATCAAGCAATAAATATGGGAGTTTTGCAAATATTGGGAAAACAACAATCCTAAAGATCCGGGTATTCAGTTGCGGCAATAGATTCAAGATATACTAATGATGTAAAGACAGAGTAGAGATATGCAAAGGTATACTAATGTAAGGTAATCGTACGGTTGAGGTTCCAAAAACCTTATGTGACTCACCTAAAAGATACTCCCTATACAGGTTGTTGAGGCTCAATATAGAAAGGAACTAAAGACGAGGATTAGTGTCAAATACCCAAACCTATAATCTAAAGATCAAGACTAACTTATCCGATTGAGGTTGTTGAGGCTCACAATCGAGGTAGAGGTTGTCGAGGCTTCACTACCACCTAGAAAAGACAAGTCTAAGCTAAGCTAAAGCAAATCTTTAACTTTGGATTAAGGTAAAAGCAAGCTCGTAGACTTAAGGAAATTACGGTTGGATCTTGAGATTCCACGGTCGTGGAACTCAAGAACAGCCCGTAATTTAGGGTTGTCGGCGATAATTCTCTAACTCTCAGGGTCTAATCTGTTTGCGATCGATCTATCATCATCTAAGCCACAACTATCAACCCTTCACCTTAGAATTGTTAAGGGTTTTTAGCCAATAACAGTCATATTGATATTAATTCAAGATTTAAGGAATAAAAGATGAAAACTTTCAAGAACTATCAATAACCTTCAAGTGAATCTCAAGATCCCAACAAGTGTTTATCAAAGATTCAGAAGGGAACAAACAAATCACAACTATAGGAAAGAAGAGAAACGGGATGTCAATCCGTTTCCGATTCAAACCTAAACAAGAAGAGAGATCTTCTTGCAATTCTTCCAAGAACTTCGATCTTTCACAATTCCGAAGATCGCTCACAGCAATTCTCCAATCACGAACTTTGATCTTCAATGAGATCTCCCAAAATCACCTCCAAGAATGAAGGTTTGTGTGTTGCTAAGCTTGCGTTCTTGCCGCTCCACTTAGGGTTTGAAACGTCGTAAGCTAGGTAGCGGGGTAAGGCGAGGTGACGGAATCTCGCTTCATCCGTCCTTTTTATAGGGCAAGACGAAGCGTCGGCCCGGCCCAGTCTTCAAAAGATCATGGCTTCGAAATATGGCGAAAAGATTCGCCAAGATCACGGTCGTGGAATCTTCCACGACCGTAATTTTGAGGCGTGGAAACTACTACGGTTTGATCCACGGCCGTAATATCCCCTGGAATGAACATCGAATTCTGACTCACAATCCACGGCCGTAATTTGGGGTAAGACCGTGATTCTTGCTTTCCTTCGTGCATTCCTCAATCCAATACTCAAATTTGCTTCCGAAAAGTGTCCTTGCTTCCAAAATTTTTCATTTTTTATGGGTTTTTTTTTTTTAAAGTTCTTTTTCATGCAATGCAAGAATGAAACGTGTAACATATGATGAACATGCAATGATAGTCTAGGAATGAAAGCAACATATAGAGTAGAGTTATTACAAACGTTTAGTACATCCCACCCCATACTTAGGACGAACATTGTCCCTAATGTTCACAAGAAAGAACAAAAGAAAGAAAAGAAAAAGAAACTCACAAATGGTGGCGGGAATGTCTAAAAACGAGCGGTCCGGTCATCAATCACTGCGGCGCCGGTGGAGGTGGGAATGGAGAGAAACTCGGATCATAGACCCGCCCAAACTGCTGGCGGTAGACGTCCCTCATCATGTGGTCAAGGTCGTCTAAGTGTCTGTCTCTAGCATCCGCCCGGATCTCTAATGCTCCGACTCTGTCTGAAAGTCCGGTAGCCCAATCCGGCATCCTCTCATACCATCCCGGGGGAGGATCGGCTGGTGCTGGTGCTGGTGGTGGCGGTGGTGCTGCTGGTTGCGTCGTGGACCAAGGAGGAGGAGTGCTGTACCAAGTGGGAGGTGTAGTCATCCACGTGGGCCTCTCGCTCACACTGGCGCGGCGAGATGACGAGCCTGAAGCTCTAGCCGGGCGTGGAGAGCGCCTAGGTACATCCGGTGCCGCATCCGGCTGATCCGGAAACGTGCCGAACTCCTGCTCTGCTCCTCCACCACTCTCGTACTGCTCTCCCATGTCCTCCTCATCCTCAGCTGGTGGTGGAACGTAAGGGGGAGCTACAAGCCTGTTCGCATGCATCGCAGCGAACGTCTCCTTCCAATTATGGTGTTTTTGTGGTGAAGTGTGGCTTTTATACTTGCAGGCAAAATTTCAAAAATTACGGTCTATCGGGGCATTCCACGGCCGTGGAAATGTACGGACCCGTAATTTTGGTGATTTTTCACAGGCCTTTGAGAATTACGGCCACTGTAGCAACGACGACCGTAATTTAGACCGTGGAACTCTCTGTAAAGCTTCAAAGTCCAAATTTCGTCACTTCTCTTCGACATTATTCTTCCTTTCCCCTTTTCCATCGATACTACAACCAAAAACACGAACATACCGGGAGAAATCGAGGCAAAAACAAAGCAAAAACTTCTATTCTAAGCTAATCTATGAATCGAAAGCAAAAACGAAAATGCAATACCTTGGGTTGCCTCCCAAGAAGCGCTTTGTTTAAGGTCCGTAGCTAGACCATACTCGCACTTATTCGAGTGCGGTAGGTGCAAACTCCTCAGCTTGGAGTTCCGGTGAGTACTTCTTGAGTCGTTGGCCGTTCACCTTAAAACTTCCGCTAGCTTCACCCCATACTTCAACTGCACCATGGGGGAAAATACGCTTAATTAGAAAAGGTCCAGTCCAACGAGATTTTAACTTACCTGGAAAGAGGCGAAGTCTCGAATTGAAGAGGAGAACTTGATCTCCTTCTTGGAAGTCCTTTGGAATGATATGCTTATCATGCCAACGCTTTGCTCTTTCCTTGTAGATCTTAGCGTTTTCATAGGCGTTCAAACGGAGTTCATCCAGCTTGTTGATGTCTAGGAGACGCTTCTCTCCCGCTTCCTTCATGCTGAAATTCAGCCATTTGATAGCCCAAAACGCTTTGTGCTCTAGCTCTACCGGCAAGTGGTAAGATCTCCTACGTACAAGCTTGTACGGTTTGATTCTCACCGGAATCCTCCTAGCTTTCCTATGCTTTAATGGGACATAATTCGGTCTTCCATCCCATCCTTTCCTAGATCGAGAAATCAGTTTCTCGAGAATCCTCCTAGCTTCCCCATCTCCAGTTTGGGGATGATGTATGGTCTTCGTCATGTGAATGACCCCATACTTGGACAAAAGACACTTATTGGCATTGGCGTTGAAGCTCTTGCCAAATTTACTCCTTATAGTCCAAGGAGCATCTTCTTCCAGCAATTTCAATAGAGGTTTCATCTTCACCTTAGGAGGTTCTTTTGGAAGAGACCTCCAACTCTCCGGTGCATTCCTGGAAAAATCAGAAATTTTAATAGGAATATCAAAGGAAGTAAGACAGTATACCTTGTTAAGTTCTTCAAGGCTTGGGACAAGTTTCATGTTGGCATGATGATCCACACATGAAATATCTCCCAACTCAGCTGGATCTTCTTCAACCTTGGCCACAATTTCAGTAATTTGGCCAAGGTTCACCACTTCTTCCTCTTCTTCAAGCACAACTGGCTCTTCTTCAATCTCGACCACAATATTAGCAATTTGGTCTAGGTGTTCCACTTCTTCCTCTTCCTCAATGGGAACTTCAAGAGGTTCTAGAGGAACTTTGGGTTTGATAGGAGCATTCCTCGAGACTTGGAGTTCTTCCTTAAAAGCTTTCAATTTTTCTTCGATCATATCAAGTTCCTTCTTCAATTCTTCAAGTTTCGAGTGTTCCGCATCTTTGGGACGTTTCTTCTTAACCTTCTTTGGGTAGTGCAGCTTTTCCCATTTTGCAAATTCATATTCAATGGTTTGTTCACGTTCTCTTTCGCTGTCAAACCAATAGAAGGCGTATTTCTCTACCAAGTATTCATAATGGTCTGCTCTAGCCGTATGCTTCGCTACCCATATTGGATCGTATGGAGCCATACTTAGCTAGTAGAGCCTCAAAAACTCATACCAAGAGATTAAAAGAAAACAAAAGCTCCCAAAACTTGTTCTTTGGCGAAACTCTGTTCCGTTGCCGGAACAAGAACTTCGTATGTACCTAAGAACACAAACCTGCAAGAACACTCAAGAAAAGGATATCAAATAACAAGAGCAAGCTCCCAAGCTTGACAACCGGCAACCGGATTCGGCCGAAACCAAATCCCCGGCAACGGCGCCAAAAACTTGTTCGCCCCTAGAGGTGTGTGCAAATAAGCTTTAAATTTATAAAACTAGAATCAAGCAAGCGAACCCGCAGTGTACGGATCGACGTAGTTAAGCAAGAATTCCAGAGTATCGAACACAGGGATTTGGGTGGGAACAAATTCGATTTCAGGTTATCAAGCAATAAATATGGGAGTTTTGCAAATATTGGGAAAACAACAATCCTAAAGATCCGGGTATTCAGTTGTGGCAATAGATTCAAGATATACTAATGATGTAAAGACAGAGTAGAGATATGCAAAGGTATACTTAATGTAAGGTAATCGTACGGTTGAGGTTCCAAAAACCTTATGTGACTCACCTAAAAGATACTCCCTATACAGGTTGTTGAGGCTCAATATAGAAAGGAACTAAAGACGAGGATTAGTGTCAAATACCCAAACCTATAATCTAAAGATCAAGACTAACTTATCCGATTGAGGTTGTTGAGGCTCACAATCGAGGTAGAGGTTGTCGAGGCTTCACTACCACCTAGAAAAGACAAGTCTAAGCTAAGCTAAAGCAAATCTTTAACTTTGGATTAAGGTAAAAGCAAGCTCGTAGACTTAAGGAAATTACGGTTGGATCTTGAGATTCCACGGTCGTGGAACTCAAGAACAGCCCGTAATTTAGGGTTGTCGGCGATAATTCTCTAACTCTCAGGGTCTAATCTGTTTGCGATCGATCTATCATCATCTAAGCCACAACTATCAACCCTTCACCTTAGAATTGTTAAGGGTTTTTAGCCAATAACAGTCATATTGATATTAATTCAAGAATTAAAAGACAAAAGATGGGAACTTTCAAGAACTATCAATAATCTTCAAATGAATCTCAGAATCACAGTCAAGAACAAGTGTTTATCAAAAGATTCAAAACGGAATAAGCAATCACGATCTTAGGAAAGAAAAGAAACGGGATGTCAATCCGATCCTAAATCAAACCTAAGCAAGAAGAGGAATCTTCTTGCAAAATCCTCCAAGAACTTCGATCTTCCACAAACGCGAAGATCACAAACAGCAACTCTCCAATTACGAACCTTGATCTTCAATGAAATCTCCAAAATTACCTCCAAGATGAGGCTTTGTGCGTTGCTAAAACGTGAATTGTAGCGTGCGTTTTTGCCGCTAAACTAGGGTTGAAGGGTCGTTAGCGTGCCTCCTGAAATCTCTTTTCGGCCGTCTTTTTATAGGGCAAGACGAAGTGTCGGCCCGGCCCAATCTTCAAGAAGATCATGGCTTCGAAGTGTGGCGAGAGATTCGCCAAGATCACGGTCGTGGAAGATTCCACGACCGTAATTCTAGGGCGTGGAAACAATTACGGTTAAGTTCCACGGCCGTAATATCTCCTGGAATGGACATCGAATTCTGACTCAAAATCCACGGCCGTAATTTAGGGTGAGAGCGTGGTTCTTGCTTTCATCCGTGCATTCCTCAATCTAATACTCCAATTTGCTTCCAAAAAGTGTCCTCGATCTATGGACATTTCAACTCAACTTTCTTTTGCTCGATTTCGTTCGGAAATAGCTCCAAATCACCTATAATCAACATAGAACTCGTGTAGACATCCATATTGACAATATAGGTAATACTAGCTCACATATGCACAAAGCTCAATCAAAGACTATCAATATGAATCAATTACGATTAGAAAACGTGCCTAAAATATCACAATATTTCATGCTAACAAATAACCCCATACTTAGCACTTGCTTGTCCCTAAGCAAGGTCTTTCAAAAAGTTTTTAAACAAGAGTTAGGATGAAATATGTGTACCTTCTTTTGGATGAAAGTGACTTCTAAAGAATAGATCATTCTCAAATCTTGCTTCAATCGTTTTTCAAACTTTCACACACTTAATTAGAGAGTAAAAGGTAAAGAAAACTCATGAATCAATTTAACTTCCAAACAAGCATTATAACCTTCAAATATTATCAAAATCAATCATAAGAATTTCAATTTAGATCACCAAGCCATATAACATTCTTTTGATCTTAAGGACTTTCAAAGAAAAGGTCTAGAGTATGGAAGGGAAGGGAAAACTTTAAGGGAGAGTGGTGCATAAATCCGGGAAAGTGGACAACTACCTTCTTCTTCTTTTGCGGTTTCCGCAACACTTCACTTAGAGCTTTGCTCTCTTCTTTTTCGACTTTACTTCTGGAGTTATGGATAGAGGTGCACAAAAACCGAAGCCTAGGAGATTGGCGTTTCTCAAAATTGCAAGAGATGCCTCAAACCCTTAGCGCACATACCATAATCCGCTAGGAATATCGCTCAATCCGACTTTGGCAAGACACAAACACCCGGCTATGTGAATGGTGCCGAGTTACTCATCGTCATGATTGACTTCCCCAAACCTATACTTTCTTTCTATTCAATTGATTGCAAACATTTGCTCTCATGGCCCTCCCACATCAAACATGCCTTTTTCTCATTCACTTTCCAAGTTCCCGGATAGGTAAAGGAGGCTAATATTTCAATGAGGAGCTAGATGATCAAAGAAAGAAGAAAGAAAATATCGAATTGCCTTAATCATTTCAACAAGAAGTATAGGAACTTATAATGTGATTTCAACTTCAGTTTCTTAATATGATTTAGGTAACGTTTTCACATTATAAAACTTGCAAAAGAGGTGAAATTTATTCATTTGCATCCTTTTCGATTTACTATCCTTTTAAACATGCAATTGTTGTCAACTTTATTCGCAAGTAGTGTTTATCATAGAACTCATCTCAATTCATTAGAAGCATCAAATTTTTCAAAAATTTTCAATTTTTATGGGTTTTTAAAGTTCTTTTTCATGCAATGCAAGAATGAAACGTGTAACATATGATGAACATGCAAAGATAGTCTCGTAATAGAGGCAACACATAGAGTAGAGTTATTACAAACATTTAGTACATCCCACCCCATACTTAGGACGAACATTGTCCCTAATGTTCACATGAAAGAACAAAAGAAAGAAAAGAAAAGAAACTCACAATGGTGGCGGGAATGTCTAAACGAGCTGCCGGTCATCAATCACTGCGGTGCCGGTGGAGGTGGAAATGGAGAGAAACTCGGGTCATAGTACCGCCCAAACTGCTGGCGGTAGACGTCCCTCATCATGTGGTCGAGGTCATCCAAACGTCCATCTCTAGCGTCCGCCCGGATCTCTAATGCTCCGACTCTCTCTGAAAGTCCGGTAGCCCACTCCGGCATCCTCTCATACCATCCCGGAGCATGATCATACCATCCGGGAGCATCTGCTGGTGCTGGCTGTGGTGGTGGTGGTGGTGGTGCTGCTGGCTTTTATACTCGCAGGCAAATTTTCAAAAATCACGGTCTATCGGGGCATTCCACGGCCGTGGAAATGTACGGACCCGTGATTTTGGTGATTTTTCACAGGCTTTTGAGAATTACGGCCACTGTAGCTATGACGACCGTAATTTAGACCGTGGAACTTTCTGTAAAGCTTCAAAGTCCAAATTTCGTCACTTCTCGTCGACATTATCCCTCCTTTCTCCTTTTCCATCGATCCTACAACCAAAAACACGAACATACCGGGAGAAATCGAGGCAAAAATAAAGCAAAAACTTCTATTCTAAGCTAAACTATGAATCGAAAACAAAAACGAAAATGCAATACCTTGGGTTGCCTCCCAAGAAGCGCTTTGTTTAAGGTCCGTAGCTAGACCATTATCCATAGATGACTCAATGCACCTTGAACATCTTGGATTGCTCTTCAAATCCATCATTAAACTCCTCCAAGAAATCTCCGGTTCCTAATTTCACCGGCAAGTGGTAAGATCTCCCACGTACAAGCTTGTACGGTTTGATTCTCACCGGAATCCTCCTAGCTTTCCTATGCTTTAATGGGACATAATTCGGTCTTCCATCCCATCCTTTCCTAGATCGAGAAATCAGTTTTTCGAGAATCCTCCTAGCTTCCCCATCTCCAGTTTGGGGATGATGTATGGTCTTCGTCATGTGAATGACCCCATACTTGAACAAAAAACACTTATTGGCATTGGCGTTGAAGCTCTTGCCAAATTTACTCCTTATAGTCCAAGGAGCATCTTCTTCCAGCAATTTCAATAGAGGTTTCATCTTCACCTTAGGAGGTTCTTTTGGAAGAGACCTCCAACTCTCCGGTGCATTCCTGGAAAAATCAGAAATTTTAATAGGAATAACAAAGGAAGTAAGACAGTATACCTTGTTAAGTTCTTCAAGGCTTGGGACAAGTTTCATGTTGGCATGATGATCCACACATGAAATATCTCCCAACTCAGCTGGATCTTCTTCAACCTTGGCCACAATTTCAGTAATTTGGCCAAGGTTCACCACTTCTTCCTCTTCTTCAAGCACAACTGACTTTTCTTCAATCTCGACCACAATATTAGCAATTGGGTCTAGGTGTTCCACTTCTCTCTCTTCTTCAATGCGAACTTCAAGAGGTTCTAGAGGAACTTTGGGTTTGATAAGAGCATTCCTCGAGACTTGGAGTTCTTCCTTAAAGGCTTTCAATTTTTCTTCGATCATACCAAGTTCCTTCTTCAATTCTTCAAGTTTCGAGTGTTCCGCATCTTTGGGACGTTTCTTCTTAACCTTCTTTGGGTAGTGCAGCTTTTCCCATTTTGCAAATTCATATTCAATGGTTTGTTCACGTTCTCTTTCGCTGTCAAACCAATAGAAGGCGTATTTCTCTACCAAGTATTCATAATGGTCTGCTCTAGCCGTATGCTTCGCTACCCATATTGGATCGTATGGAGCCATACTTAGCTAGTGGAGCCTCAAAAACTCATACCAAGAGATTAAAAAAAACAAAAGCTCCCAAAACTTGTTCTTTGGCGAAACTCTGTTCCGTTGCTGGAACAAGAACTTCGTATGTACCTAAGAACACAAACCTGCAAGAACACTCAAGAAAAGGATATCAAATAACAAGAGCAAGCTCCCAAGCTTGACAACCGGCAACCGGATTCGGCCGAAACCAAATCCCCGGCAACGGCGCCAAAAACTTGTTCGCCCCTAGAGGTGTGTGCAAATAAGTTTTAAATTTATAAAACTAGAATCAAGCAGCGAACCCGCAGTGTACGGATCGAGGTAGCTAAGCAAGAATTCCAGAGTATCGAACACAGGGATTTGGGTGGGAACAAATTCAATTTCAGGTTATCAAGCAATAAATATGGGAGTTTTGCAAATATTGGGAAAACAACAATCCTAAAGATCCGGGTATTCAGTTGTGGCAACAGATTCAAGATATACTAATGATATAAAGACAGAGTAGAGATATGCAAAGGTATACTAATGTAAGGTAATCGTACGGTTGAGGTTCCAAAAACCTTATGTGACTCACCTAAAAGATACTCCCTATACAGGTTGTTGAGGCTCAATATAGAAAGGAACTAAAGACGAGGATTAGTGTCAAATACCCAAACCTATAATCTAAAGATCAAGACTAACTTATCCGATTGAGGTTGTTGAGGCTCACAATCGAGGTAGAGGTTGTTGAGGCTTCACTACCACCTAGAAAAGACAAGTCTAAGCTAGGCTAAAGCAAATCTTTAACTTTGGATTAAGGTAAAAGCAAGCTCGTAGACTTAAGGAAATTACGGTTGGATCTTGAGATTCCACGGTCGTGGAACTCAAGAACAGCCCGTAATTTAGGGTTGTCGGCGATAATTCTCTAACTCTCAGGGTCTAATCTGTTTGCGATCGATCTATCATCATCTAAGCCACAACTATCAACCCTTCACCTTAGAATTGTTAAGGGTTTTTAGCCAATAACAGTCATATTGATATTAATTCAAGATTTAAGGAATAAAAGATGAAAACTTTCAAGAACTATCAATAACCTTCAAGTGAATCTCAAGATCCCAACAAGTGTTTATCAAAGATTCAGAAGGGAACAAACAAATCACAACTATAGGAAAGAAGAGAAACGGGATGTCAATCCGTTTCCGATTCAAACCTAAACAAGAAGAGAGATCTTCTTGCAATTCTTCCAAGAACTTCGGTCTTTCACAATTCCGAAGATCGCAACGACAATCTCCACCGAAGGTGCGAGATTTGAACAACTCTTCAACTGCAAACTCTGATCTCCAATGAGATCTCCGAATCTTGCCTCCAAAGTGGGGAAGCGTTAACCCTTAGCGTCGATTGTAAAGAGCTTGTGTAAAGGTGTAAGCGAGCATGATGAAATCTCTTTTCGGTCGTCTTTTTATAGGGCAAGACGAAGCGTCGGCCCGGCCCAGTCTTCAAAAGATCATGGCTTCGAAATATGGCGAAAAGATTCGCCAAGATCACGGTCGTGGAATCTTCCACGACCGTAATTTTGAGGCGTGGAAACTACTACGGTTTGATCCACGGCCGTAATATCCCCTGGAATGAACATCGAATTCTGACTCACAATCCACGGCCGTAATTTGGGGTAAGACCGTGATTCTTGCTTTCCTTCGTGCATTCCTCAATCCAATACTCAAATTTGCTTCCGAAAAGTGTCCTCGATCCATGGACATCTCCACTCAACTCTCCTTTTCTCGATTCCGTCCGGAAATAGCTCCAAATCACCTATAATCAACATAGAACTCGTGTAGACATGCATATTGACAATATAGGTAATACTAGCTCACATATGCACAAAGCTCAATCAAAGACTATCAATATGAATCAATTACGATTAGAAAACGTGCCTAAAATATCACAATATTTCATGCTAACAAATAACCCCATACTTAGCACTTGCTTGTCCTTAAGCAAGGTCTTTCAAAAAGTTTTTAAACAAGAGTTAGGATGAAATATGTGTACCTTCTTTTGGATGAAAGTGACTTCTAAAGAATAGATCATTCTCAAATCTTGCTTCAATCGTTTTTCAAACGTTCACACACTTAATTAGAGAGTAAAAAGCAAAGAAAACTCATGAATCAATTCAACTTCCAAACAAGCATTATAACCTTCAAATATTATCAAAATCAATCATAAGAATTTCAATTTAGATCACCAAGCCATATAACATTCTTTTGATCTTAAGGACTTTCAAAGAAAAGGTCTAGAGTATGGAAGGGAAGGGAAACTTTAAGGGAGAGTGGTGCATAAATCCGGGAAAGTGGATGACTACCTTCTTCTTCTTTTGCGGTTTCCGCAACACTTCACTTAGAGCTTCGCTCTCCCTTTTTCATTTTTCGACTTTACTTTTGGAGTTATGGATAGAGGTGCACAAAAACCGAAGCCTAGGAGATTGGCGTTTCTCAAAATTGCAAGAGATGCCTCAAACCCTTAGCGCACATACCATAATCCGCTAGGAATATCGCTCAATCCGACTTTGGCAAGACACAAACACCCGGCTATGTGAATGGTGCCGAGTTACTCATCGTCATGATTGACTTCCCCAAACCTATAATTTCTTTCTATTCAATTGATTGCAAATATATGCTCTCATGGCCCTCCCACATCAAACATGCCTTTTTCTCATTCACTTTCCAAGTTCCCGGATGGGTAAGGGAGGCTAATATTTTAATGAGGAGTTAGATGATCAAAGAAAGAAGAAAGAAAGTATCGAATTGCCTTAATCATTTCAACAAGAAGTATAGGAACTTATAATGTGATTTCAACTTCAATTTCTTACATGATTTAGGTAACATTTTCACATTATACAACTTGCAAAAGAGGTAAGATTCATTCATTCAATTTCTTTTCGAATTACCATCCTTTCAAGCATGCAATTGTTATCAACTCAATTCGCAAGTAGTGATTATCATGGAAATCATATCGATTTGTTAGAAGCATCAAATTTTCAAAATTTTTCAATTTTTATGGGTTTTTTTTAAAGTTCTTTTTCATGCAATGCAAGAATGAAACGTGTAACATATGATGAACATGCAATGATAGTCTAGGAATGAAAGCAACATATAGAGTAGAGTTATTACAAACGTTTAGTACATCCCACCCCATACTTAGGACGAACATTGTCCCTAATGTTCACAAGAAAGAACAAAAGAAAGAAAAGAAAAAGAAACTCACAAATGGTGGCGGGAATGTCTAAAAACGAGCGGTCCGGTCCTCAATCACTGCGGCGCCGGTGGAGGTGGGAATGGAGAGAAACTCGGATCATAGACCCGCCCAAACTGCTGGCGGTAGACGTCCCTCATCATGTGGTCAAGGTCGTCTAAGTGTCTGTCTCTAGCATCCGCCCGGATCTCTAATGCTCCGACTCTGTCTGAAAGTCCGGTAGCCCAATCCGGCATCCTCTCATACCATCCCGGGGGATCGGCTGGTGCTGCTGCTGGTGGTGGCGGTGGTGCTGCTGGCTGCGTCGTGGACCAAGGAGGAGGTGTGCTGTACCAAGTGGGAGGTGTAGTCATCCACGTGGGCCTCTCGCTCACACTGGCGCGGCGAGATGACGAGCCTGAAGCTCTAGCTGGGCGTGGAGAGCGCCTAGGTACATCCGGGGCCGCATCCGGCTGATCCGGAAACGTGCCGAACTCCTGCTCTGCTCCTCCACCACTCTCGTACTGCTCTCCCATGTCCTCCTCATCCTCAGCTGGTGGTGGAACGTAAGGGGGAGCTACAAGCCTGTTCGCATGCATCGCAGCGAACGTCTCCTTCCAATTATGGCGTCCCGCCATAATGGAATACTCTGGCAGCCACTCAATACCCCTGCCTGTCCTACTCTCCCAGGGCATGCCCGCATAAGGCGGACCTCTATGTGTGGGGAAGATGAGTCCCCTAACCATGAATGCATGTAATCCTAGAGGTACGGCGGGTATGCGGGTGCAAGCTGAAAAATCTACACCAAAGCTCCTAGCTATGTGGGTCACTATCCCACCATATCCAATATTCCCCTTCGACTTATTCTTCAGTTTACTCATCGTCGCCGCCAAAAGAGTAGCACAATCTGCGCGGCATCCATAAAGCATAGCATAAAGAAGGAATAGCTCATCCGTCTTGATCTTTTGGGGCGTCTCCGTCCTAGGGAAGAGACACTCCGAAAGAACACGGTGAGCTATCTTCAAGGCTAGATGGTACATCAATCTAGCCTTGGTATCAGCTGGTTGCCAACGGTCCTCGTCGGCATAAATCATGGCCACTTCCGCCCAAAAGTCCTTGGCGGAAATGCCTCTAGGAAGTCGACCGTTATAGGTCTCATGGAACCCAAAAATGGTCCCGAACTCAACAATGCTCAAATGGTAGTCTCTGTTCATGAGACGGAAGGAGACGGTCCTATCAACATGGCTGTGCTCAAAAGATGTCACAACCTCTCGGGTGATCTCCTCATAAGCGTCTTCACGAATGTTCGTGAAGACTAGCAATCCGGCTCTATCCAAGAGCCATGTAAGGTCTTCTACTATGTTGAGAGGATGTAGATCCTCCAACAACAAATATCTAGGACCTATCACTGTCCTCTTCTCTATTTTCTCAAGTGCAGCTATGTAGTTTTCGTGTATGATCGGGATGCTAGGAGGAGGGGGTGAAGATGGAGGTGAGGGTGAGGATGGTGGTGAGGGAGATGAGGGTGGTGGTGCCCTAGATGTGGAGGGGTTGCCCTTTCTCTTCTTATTTTGCTCCCCTTTCTTTTCCTTAATCCTTCCCGAAACTCTCCTCACAAAGTCCATTCTGTTGAGAATTACGGTCTGTTCTATAGAAACCACGGCCGTGGAACCTTCAGCGACCGTGATTCGTCTCGAAAATTTTCAATTCTCAGCAAATCAGCAATCAAACTCCACAACAAGCAGTCCTAATCTAATTTCTTCCAATCTCAATCAGTTCTTCCTAAAAATCTCTAACAAGAACGAACAAAAACGACTAGAATCAAGAAGAGAGCAAAAACCTATTTTTCGGATTGAAAAATCCGAAATGTGCTTCCGTTGATGAATTTCCGCTCGATTCTTCGCTTGGATCTTGTTTGTGGTTGGATTTGCTTCAGTTTAGGAAGAAGAATCGTTAAAAACGATTAAAGAACGAAGATTTGGGAGAAGCTGCGGGTTTTCGGTATTTAGGGCGTGGAATTGGGGAGGATTTGTGTGGTTTTTGTGATGAAGTGTGGCTTTTATACTCGCAGGCAAATTTTCAAAAATCACGGTCTATCGGGGCATTCCACGGCCGTGGAAATGTACGGACCCGTAATTTTGGTGATTTTTCACAGGCTTTTGAGAATTACGGCCACTGTAGCTATGACGACCGTAATTTAGACCGTGGAACTTTCTGTAAAGCTTCAAAGTCCAAATTTCGTCACTTCTCGTCGACATTATCCCTCCTTTCTCCTTTTCCATCGATCCTACAACCAAAAACACGAACATACCGGGAGAAATCGAGGCAAAAATAAAGCAAAAACTTCTATTCTAAGCTAAACTATGAATCGAAAACAAAAACGAAAATGCAATACCTTGGGTTGCCTCCCAAGAAGCGCTTTGTTTAAGGTCCGTAGCTAGACCATTCTTGCACTTATTCGAGTGCGGTAGGTGCAAACTCCTCAGCTTGGAGTTCCGGTGAGTACTTCTTGAGTCGTTGGCCGTTCACCTTAAAACTTCCGCTAGCTTCACCCCATACTTCAACTGCACCATGGGGGAAAATACGCTTAATTAGAAAAGGTCCAGTCCAACGAGATTTTAACTTACCTGGAAAGAGGCGAAGTCTCGAATTGAAGAGGAGAACTTGATCTCCTTCTTGGAAGTCCTTTGGAATGATATGCTTATCATGCCAACGCTTTGCTCTTTCCTTGTAGATCTTAGCGTTTTCATAGGCGTTCAAACGGAGTTCATCCAGCTTGTTGATGTCTAGGAGACGCTTCTCTCCCGCTTCCTTCATGCTGAAATTCAGCCATTTGATAGCCCAAAACGCTTTGTGCTCTAGCTCTACCGGCAAATGACAAGACTTCCCATACACAAGGTTGTATGGTGTGGTTCCTATGGGAGTCTTGTATGCAGTCCGGTACGCCCATAATGCGTCATCTAGTTTCAAGGACCAATCCTTCCTAGTTCTTGAAACCGTCTTCTCTAGAATTCCCTTGATCTCCCTATTTGAGATCTCAACTTGTCCACTCGTTTGTGGATGGTAAGGGGTAGCGATCTTGTGAGTAACCCCATACTTGGTTAGAAGAGCTTCAAAGCGACGGGCTATGAAGTGAGAACCTCCATCACTAATGATCGTCCTTGGCGTCCCGAATCGCGGGAAAATGGTCTTGTTGAAGAACTTAACCACCACCATGGCATCATTCGTGGGAGAGGCAATTGCTTCGACCCATCTAGAAACGTAGTCTACCGCCAATAGTATGTATTGGTTTCCACAAGAAGAAGGGAATGGTCCCATGAAATCGACTCCCCAAACGTCGAAAATCTCCACCTCTTGGATGTTGTTGAGGGGCATCTCGTTCCTTCTAGAGATATTGCCTGTTCTTTGACAAGCATCGCAACAAGAAACAAAGGATTGCACATCTTTAAATAAGGTAGGCCAATAGAATCCAGATTGCAATACCTTTGCGCTAGTTTTGTTCGAACTAGCGTGTCCTCCACAAGGTAGTGAATGACAATGACGGATGACACTTTGCATCTCATCTTCCGGCACACATCGCCGAATGATGCCATCCGGACCTCTCTTGAAGAGGAGAGG
>BSUD01000005.1:104112710-104195552 GCA_033239045.1 Fagopyrum esculentum
AAAGAAAGAAGAAAGAAAGTATCGAATTGCCTTAATCATTTCAACAAGAAGTATAGGAACTTATAATGTGATTTCAACTTCAATTTCTTACATGATTTAGGTAACATTTTCACATTATACAACTTGCAAAAGAGGTAAGATTCATTCATTCAATTTCTTTTCGAATTACCATCCTTTCAAGCATGCAATTGTTATCAACTCAATTCGCAAGTAGTGATTATCATGGAAATCATATCGATTCGTTAGAAGCATCAAATTTTCAAAATTTTTCAATTTTTATGGGTTTTTTTTTTTTTAAAGTTCTTTTTCATGCAATGCAAGAATGAAACGTGTAACATATGATGAACATGCAATGATAGTCTAGGAATGAAAGCAACATATAGAGTAGAGTTATTACAAACGTTTAGTACATCCCACCCCATACTTAGGACGAACATTGTCCCTAATGTTCACAAGAAAGAACAAAAGAAAGAAAAGAAAAAGAAACTCACAAATGGTGGCGGGAATGTCTAAAAACGAGCGGTCCGGTCATCAATCACTGCGGCGCCGGTGGAGGTGGGAATGGAGAGAAACTCGGATCATAGACCCGCCCAAACTGCTGGCGGTAGACGTCCCTCATCATGTGGTCAAGGTCGTCTAAGTGTCTGTCTCTAGCATCCGCCCGGATCTCTAATGCTCCGACTCTGTCTGAAAGTCCGGTAGCCCAATCCGGCATCCTCTCATACCATCCCGGGGGATCGGCTGGTGCTGGTGCTGGTGGTGGCGGTGGTGCTGCTGGCTGCGTCGTGGACCAAGGAGGAGGAGTGCTGTACCAAGTGGGAGGTGTAGTCATCCACGTGGGCCTCTCGCTCACACTGGCGCGGCGAGATGACGAGCCTGAAGCTCTAGCCGGGCGTGGAGAGCGCCTAGGTACATCCGGGGCCGCATCCGGCTGATCCGGAAACGTGCCGAACTCCTGCTCTGCTCCTCCACCACTCTCGTACTGCTCTCCCATGTCCTCCTCATCCTCAGCTGGTGGTGGAACGTAAGGGGGAGCTACAAGCCTGTTCGCATGCATCGCAGCGAACGTCTCCTTCCAATTATGGCGTCCCGCCATAATGGAATACTCTGGCAGCCACTCAATACCCCTGCCTGTCCTACTCTCCCAGGGCATGCCCGCATAAGGCGGACCTCTATGTGTGGGGAAGATGAGTCCCCTAACCATGAATGCATGTAATCCTAGAGGTACGGCGGGTATGCGGGTGCAAGCTGAAAAATCTACACCAAAGCTCCTAGCTATGTGGGTCACTATCCCACCATATCCAATATTCCCCTTCGACTTATTCTTCAGTTTACTCATCGTCGCCGCCAAAAGAGTAGCACAATCTGCGCGGCATCCATAAAGCATAGCATAAAGAAAGAATAGCTCATCCGTCTTGATCTTTTGGGGCGTCTCCGTCCTAGGGAAGAGACACTCCGAAAGAACACGGTGAGCTATCTTCAAGGCTAGATGGTACATCAATCTAGCCTTGGTATCAGCTGGTTGCCAACGGTCCTCGTCGGCATAAATCATGGCCACTTCCGCCCAAAAGTCCTTGGCGGAAATGCCTCTAGGAAGTCGACCGTTATAGGTCTCATGGAACCCAAAAATGGTCCCGAACTCAACAATGCTCAAATGGTAGTCTCTGTTCATGAGACGGAAGGAGACGGTCCTATCAACATGGCTGTGCTCAAAAGATGTCACAACCTCTCGGGTGATCTCCTCATAAGCGTCTTCACGAATGTTCGTGAAGACTAGCAATCCGGCTCTATCCAAGAGCCATGTAAGGTCTTCTACTATGTTGAGAGGATGTAGATCCTCCAACAACAAATATCTAGGACCTATCACTGTCCTCTTCTCTATTTTCTCAAGTGCAGCTATGTAGTTTTCGTGTATGATCGGGATGCTAGGAGGAGGGGGTGAAGATGGAGGTGAGGGTGAGGATGGTGGTGAGGGAGATGAGGGTGGTGGTGCCCTAGATGTGGAGGGGTTGCCCTTTCTCTTCTTATTTTGCTCCCCTTTCTTTTCCTTAATCCTTCCCGAAACTCTCCTCACAAAGTCCATTCTGTTGAGAATTACGGTCTGTTCTATAGAAACCACGGCCGTGGAACCTTCAGCGACCGTGATTCGTCTCGAAAATTTTCAATTCTCAGCAAATCAGCAATCAAACTCCACAACAAGCAGTCCTAATCTAATTTCTTCCAATCTCAATCAGTTCTTCCTAAAAATCTCTAACAAGAACGAACAAAAACGACTAGAATCAAGAAGAGAGCAAAAACCTATTTTTCGGATTGAAAAATCCGAAATGTGCTTCCGTTGATGAATTTCCGCTCGATTCTTCGCTTGGATCTTGTTTGTGGTTGGATTTGCTTCAGTTTAGGAAGAAGAATCGTTAAAAACGATTAAAGAACGAAGATTTGGGAGAAGCTGCGGGTTTTCGGTATTTAGGGCGTGGAATTGGGGAGGATTTGTGTGGTTTTTGTGATGAAGTGTGGCTTTTATACTCGCAGGCAAATTTTCAAAAATCACGGTCTATCGGGGCATTCCACGGCCGTGGAAATGTACGGACCCGTAATTTTGGTGATTTTTCACAGGCTTTTGAGAATTACGGCCACTGTAGCTATGACGACCGTAATTTAGACCGTGGAACTTTCTGTAAAGCTTCAAAGTCCAAATTTCGTCACTTCTCGTCGACATTATCCCTCCTTTCTCCTTTTCCATCGATCCTACAACCAAAAACACGAACATACCGGGAGAAATCGAGGCAAAAATAAAGCAAAAACTTCTATTCTAAGCTAAACTATGAATCGAGAACAAAAACGAAAATGCAATACCTTGGGTTGCCTCCCAAGAAGCGCTTTGTTTAAGGTCCGTAGCTAGACCATTCTTGCACTTATTCGAGTGCGGTAGGTGCAAACTCCTCAGCTTGGAGTTCCGGTGAGTACTTCTTGAGTCGTTGGCCGTTCACCTTAAAACTTCCGCTAGCTTCACCCCATACTTCAACTGCACCATGGGGGAAAATACGCTTAATTAGAAAAGGTCCAGTCCAACGAGATTTTAACTTACCTGGAAAGAGGCGAAGTCTCGAATTGAAGAGGAGAACTTGATCTCCTTCTTGGAAGTCCTTTGGAATGATATGCTTATCATGCCAACGCTTTGCTCTTTCCTTGTAGATCTTAGCGTTTTCATAGGCGTTCAAACGGAGTTCATCCAGCTCGTTGATGTCTAGGAGACGCTTCTCTCCCGCTTCTTTCATGCCGAAATTCAGCCATTTGATAGCCCAAAACGCTTTGTGCTCTAGCTCTACCGGCAAATGACAAGACTTCCCATACACAAGGTTGTATGGTGTGGTTCCTATGGGAGTCTTGTATGCAGTCCGGTACGCCCATAATGCGTCATCTAGTTTCAAGGACCAATCCTTCCTAGTTCTTGAAACCGTCTTCTCTAGAATTCCCTTGATCTCCCTATTTGAGATCTCAACTTGTCCACTCGTTTGTGGATGGTAAGGGGTAGCGATCTTGTGAGTAACCCCATACTTGGTTAGAAGAGCTTCAAAGCGACGGGCTATGAAGTGAGAACCTCCATCACTAATGATCGTCCTTGGCGTCCCGAATCGCGGGAAAATGGTCTTGTTGAAGAACTTAACCACCACCATGGCATCATTCGTGGGAGAGGCAATTGCTTCCACCCATCTAGAAACGTAGTCTACCGCCAATAGTATGTATTGGTTTCCACAAGAAGAAGGGAATGGTCCCATGAAATCGACTCCCCAAACGTCGAAAATCTCCACCTCTTGGATGTTGTTGAGGGGCATCTCGTTCCTTCTAGAGATATTGCCTGTTCTTTGACAAGCATCGCAACAAGAAACAAAGGATTGCACATCTTTAAATAAGGTAGGCCAATAGAATCCAGATTGCAATACCTTTGCGCTAGTTTTGTTCGAACTAGCGTGTCCTCCACAAGGTAGTGAATGACAATGACGGATGACACTTTGCATCTCATCTTCCGGCACACATCGCCGAATGATGCCATCCGGACCTCTCTTGAAGAGGAGAGGCTCGTTCCAATAGTATTCCCGGACGTCCTTGAAGAATTTCTTCCTTTGTGCGTATGATAGTCCGGGTGGTATCTCCTGGCAAACTAAATAGTTAACGAAATCAGCAAACCATGGTTCGTTACCTTTGGAGATTACCTTGATGCACTCCTCTATGATATGTAAGTGTTCGTCTGGAAAGGAGTCATCAATGGGCAAATGGTCGTCCTCTAGATGTGTTAGACGACTCAAATGATCCGCAACAGAATTTTCCGAGCCTTTCTTGTCGCGGATCTCTAGATCGAATTCTTGTAGGAGAAGAATCCATCTAATCAGCCTTGGTTTCGCATCTTTCTTCGCAAGGAGGTACCGGATCGCAGCATGATCCGTGTAGACAATCACCTTTGCACCTACAAGATAAGAGCGAAACTTGTCAATAGCGTAGACAATGGCTAAAAATTCCTTCTCTGTAGTGGCGTAGTTGAGCTGAGCTTCGTCTAGCGTTTTGCTAGCGTAGTATATGGCATGGGTTCGTCCTTCCTTTCGTTGCCCAAGAACAGCTCCAATAGCTACGTCACTAGCATCACACATAATCTCGAAAGGGAGAGTCCAATCCGGGGGTTGGATAATGGGTGCTGAAATTAGAGCTTGCCGAATGGTGTTGAACGCCTCTAGACATTCCTGTGAAAACTCAAAAACCGCATCCTTCATCAATAGATTAGTGAGAGGTTTTGATGTCTTAGAAAAATCCTGAATGAAACGTCTATAGAATCCAGCATGTCCTAGGAAACTTCTTATTCCCTTCACCGAAATTGGGGGAGGAAGTTTTTCTATGGTCTCTATTTTAGCTTTGTCTACTTCTATCCCTCTACTAGAGACTAAGTGACCTAACACGATTCCTTCCTTAACCATGAATTGACACTTCTCCCAATTAAGAACTAGGTTAGTGTCTTCACATCTTTGCAAAACAAGAGAAAGGTTAGAAAGACAATCGTTAAAAGAGGAACCGTAAACGGAGAAGTCGTCCATGAAGACTTCCATGATTTCCTCTACGTATTCGGAGAAGATGGCCATCATGCACCGTTGAAAGGTGGCTGGGGCGTTGCAAAGCCCGAACGGCATTCTCCTATAAGCGAACGTACCCCAAGGGCACGTGAATGTGGTCTTCTCTTGATCATCCGGATGTATCGGAATCTGAAAGAAGCCACTATAACCGTCAAGGTAGCAAAAGTATGAATGTTGTGCTAACCTTTCAAGCATTTGATCGATGAATGGCAATGGAAAGTGATCCTTCCGTGTTGCGTTGTTGAGCTTGCGGTAGTCTATACACATTCGCCATCCAGTCACGGTTCGGGTAGGAATGAGTTCGTTGTTCTTGTTGGTGATGACCGTCATTCCTCCCTTCTTCGGAACTACTTGAACCGGGCTCACCCACTTGCTATCGGAGATAGGATAGATGATACCTGCATCAAGAAGTTTAAGAATTTCCTTCTTGACAACCTCCTTCATGGTCGGATTCAACCGCCTTTGAGGTTGTCTTGAAGTTCTAAAGTCCTCCTCCATTAGTATCTTATGCATGCATAGGGAGGGTTTAATTCCTACTAGGTCCTCAATAGTGTAGCCTATGGCTTTTCTATGTTTCCTAAGGACAATCATGAGCTGTTCATGTTCATCTATGCTTAATTCGGAACTAACGATGACCGGAAAGGTAGAATTAGATCCAAGAAAAGCGTACCTTAGATGAGTAGGAAGTGGTTTGAGTTCCATTGCTTTCGGAGCTTCCAATGATCCTTGAGGAGCTTCCGATGTTTCCTTAGAAGTTTCTAAGGATGTTGAATGGTTGGGAGAAGAATTAGAAGAAGTTGAAGAAGTATGCCGATCGCCCTTTTCCACGGTCAAAATTACGGGTGGGTCTTGTCCTCCACGGCCGTGGTTTAGGGCGTGGAAGGGAAATACGGTTGTCACATCTTCTCCACGACCGTATAACTCCCTGGAGTGAGGCACGATTTTGGTTGTGAAATCCACGGCCGTGGAATACAGTGTGTGGCCGTGGATTCTCACGTTTTCAGCTTCATCGTGGAGTTTCTCAAACTCCACTTCATGCATCTCTTCTTGTGCTTCTAAGGCTTCAATTTCCTCTTTGCACTCTTCCTCTTCTCCTACATTGGTTAGACTCATAGTAATAACCTTTTGTAAGGGATCGTTAAAGAGAATCGCACTTACCTCCTCCCTAGATAAACCTTCTTCGTCTTGGACATTGTAAATATCCTCATCAAAGATTGGCTCCTTCACTAGAGTGGAAAGAACGAACTCTACTTTCTCTTCCCCAATATCAAAAGCGAGTCTCCCATTCTTGCAATCGACCATGCAGCCGGAAGTTGCAAGAAACGGCCTTCCGAGTATGATCGGGACCGGACTATCTGCAGGAATGTCAAGTACGACAAAGTCAATGGGGACAAAGAACTTGCCTAGCTTGACTGGGACGTCTTCTACAATGCCGACGGGACGAGTAATGGAACGATCCGCCATGTATAACGTCATCTTCACTGGTTTAGGGTCACCTAAACCGATCTTCCTGCACAATGCAAGTGGTATGATGCTCACACTTGCTCCTAAGTCACATAAAGCGTCATATGTGACTTCTCCCACTCCAATGGGAATGCAAAATGACCCCGGATCTTTCAGCTTTGGGGGCATTTTCTCCTTCATAGTCTTGATGAGATCCGAAGAATCCGAACTCATCTTGACCTCTCCAAAATCTTCTAGCTTCCTCTTGTTAGAGAGGAGCTCCTTCAAGAACTTGCCATAAGCCGGCATACCTACAATAGCATCAATGAAAGGTATATTAATATGCAGTTTGCTCATGAGTTCTATGAACTTACCGAATTGCTTGTCTAGGCGCGCTCGCGCTCTAGATTGAGGGAACGGTAGGGGAGGTTTGAAAGCTGGAGGGGGAACATAGACGTCCTCCTTCTCCTTCCCCTTTTCTTTGCTTTTCTCTACGGGGACTTCAACGAACGTAGGCTGCGGATCGGTGGTAGTCACTCCGCTCCTAGTTGTGATCGCCATTACCCTTCCCTTAGGGTTGTCCTCCGTCTTTCCTGGAAGTTTCCCTGGATTTCTAGGAACTTCTTCCGCATGATCGAACATTTGGTTTTCTAAAACCTTTTGAGCTTTGTCGATCTTAGAAACTCGATCATCGAATTTAATGAAGCGGTCCTCCATCCCTTGAAGCTTTCCCAAGATATTTTCCAACATGGGATCTGGCTTCTCCTTCCCCGAAGTGCTTCCTCCATTAGATGATTGCCCCTGGCTTTTCAAAGGAGTAGAGGAAGAGGAAGGTGGAGTTAGCGAATTAGAATTGGAAGGATAGGAGTTACCGGAATTCTGCTGATTGGAGCGCCAATTGTTGTTGTTTGAGCCTCGATTGTTGTTCCAATTGTTGTTGTTCCGGTTGTTGTTGTTTCCATTCCAATTGTTATTCCGGTTATTGTTCCGGCTATTGTTGTTGTTGCGGTTGGTGTTATCACCGCCATTGTTGTTGTTGCCCAAATAACCAACATCCTTCCCTTGTTGCTTTGGGAAGTTGGTCTTGATAGTCTCCTTCAACTCCTTGATTTCATTGTTGAGGGAGAAAATCTGATTTTGAGCTTCATGTGTGAGCTTCGCTCCTTGCTCCACACGATTTCCTTCCACCTTTCGGTGGGAATACTTCTCTATGACTCTTGCTTGCTTCTCAATGAAGTCCCAAGCGTCATCTTCTCTCATGTCCATGAACGTTCCACATGAGAGGGATTGGAGGTTGAATTGCGTTCCCGCATCCAGCCCTTTGTAGTAAATTTCCAGCAAGGCAAGCTTGGATATGCCATGATGAGGGCAATCCAAGAGCAAATCCTGAAACCTTTCCCAAGATTGAAACAAACTCTCGTTAGGTCTCATAGAAAAAGCATTAATCTTACCTCTAAGTTCCGCCGTTTTGGAGGGTGGAAAGAACTTGGTGAGAAATTCTGCGGAGAGGTCTTCCCACGTGTCTAGTTTCCCATTAGGAAGAGCTTGGTACCAAGACAGCGCTTTCCCTTTCAAGGAGAAAAAGAATGGTTTAAGCTTGTAGCTGTTGGTAGTGGCGCTCTTCGGTCTCATCGTCTCCATCATACACTCAAAGTTTTGCAAGTGTTGGTGTGGAGATTCAGCGCTTGTACCGCCAAACTGGCTTTGGCGAACAAGAGTGATAACTTGAGGGTTGAAGCTAAACCCTTGTACATCTTCAGCATCAAAGTTCACACCTAAGCGGCGTGGTTGTTGTGTTGGATCCATCCGTTGGCCAAGAGTTCTCGGCTCATTATCCACACGTTCGACCCTCGCATTCCTAGGTGGAATGCGGCGGTTAGTAGCTCCTTGTGTATTGAAAGGATTCACATTGACCGCGGGGTCAATCTCTTCTAGTGGTGGCATGGAAGAGTCGCTATCATCGGCGGATGAATGACTTCTTCTTCTTCTAGACCTTGAAGTCCTTTTCGAGGATTTCTTGATCATGTTATTTTTAAGCTCGCTCATTTGTAATCCCATCTGGAACATCTGATCCTGTAGAGCGTTGACTTGGGATTGATGCCGATTCATCTCATCTATGCGAAGGTTATCATTCCAGCGAAGTTGAGCTTCCTTCTCTGCTAGCTCCGATTGGAAATCACGTTCGTTTCCTTCGGTCATCTTCTTTTCCTTGCGCTTTTGCCTCAAGGTTTTCTCTAGCTCTTGATCAAGAGGTAAGAGATCTCCGGTATTCCTAGACTTGCGCATACACTTAAAACAATATCAAACAACGAGAGCAAGCTCCCAAGCTTGAACACCGGTTACCGAATTCGGCCGAAACCAAATCCCCGGCAACGGCGCCAAAAACTTGTTCGCCCCTAGAGGTGTGTGCAAATAAGCTTTAAATTTATAAAACTAGAATCAAGCAAGCGAACCCGCAGTGTACGGATCGACGTAGTTAAGCAAGAATTCCAGAGTATCGAACACAGGGATTTGGGTGGGAACAAATTCGAATTCAGGTTATCAAGCAATAAATATGGGAGTTTTGCAAATATTGGGAAAACAACAATCCTAAAGATCCGGGTATTCAGTTGCGGCAATAGATTCAAGATATACTAATGATGTAAAGACAGAGTAGAGATATGCAAAGGTATACTAATGTAAGGTAATCGTACGGTTGAGGTTCCAAAAACCTTATGTGACTCACCTAAAAGATACTCCCTATACAGGTTGTTGAGGCTCAATATAGAAAGGAACTAAAGACGAGGATTAGTGTCAAATACCCAAACCTATAATCTAAAGATCAAGACTAACTTATCCGATTGAGGTTGTTGAGGCTCACAATCGAGGTAGAGGTTGTCGAGGCTTCACTACCACCTAGAAAAGACAAGTCTAAGCTAAGCTAAAGCAAATCTTTAACTTTGGATTAAGGTAAAAGCAAGCTCGTAGACTTAAGGAAATTACGGTTGGATCTTGAGATTCCACGGTCGTGGAACTCAAGAACAGCCCGTAATTTAGGGTTGTCGGCGATAATTCTCTAACTCTCAAGGTCTAATCTGTTTGCGATCGATCTATCATCATCTAAGCCACAACTATCAACCCTTCACCTTAGAATTGTTAAGGGTTTTTAGCCAATAACAGTCATATTGATATTAATTCAAGATTTAAGGAATAAAAGATGAAAACTTTCAAGAACTATCAATAACCTTCAAGTGAATCTCAAGATCCCAACAAGTGTTTATCAAAGATTCAGAAGGGAACAAACAAATCACAACTATAGGAAAGAAGAGAAACGGGATGTCAATCCGTTTCCGATTCAAACCTAAACAAGAAGAGAGATCTTCTTGCAATTCTTCCAAGAACTTCGGTCTTTCACAATTCCGAAGATCGCAACGACAATCTCCACCGAAGGTGCGAGATTTGAACAACTCTTCAACTGCAAACTCTGATCTCCAATGAGATCTCCGAATCTTGCCTCCAAAGTGGGGAAGCGTTAACCCTTAGCGTCGATTGTAAAGAGCTTGTGTAAAGGTGTAAGCGAGCATGATGAAATCTCTTTTCGGCCGTCTTTTTATAGGGCAAGACGAAGCGTCGGCCCGGCCCAGTCTTCAAAAGATCATGGCTTCGAAATATGGCGAAAAGATTTGCCAAGATCACGGTCGTGGAATCTTCCACGACCGTAATTTTGAGGCGTGGAAACTACTACGGTTTGATCCACGGCCGTAATATCCCCTGGAATGAACATCGAATTCTGACTCACAATCCACGGCCGTAATTTGGGGTAAGACCGTGATTCTTGCTTTCCTTCGTGCATTCCTCAATCCAATACTCAAATTTGCTTCCGAAAAGTGTCCTCGATCCATGGACATCTCCACTCAACTCTCCTTTTCTCGATTCCGTCCGAAAATAGCTCCAAATCACCTATAATCAACATAGAACTCGTGTAGACATCCATATTGACAATATAGGTAATACTAGCTCACATATGCACAAAGCTCAATCAAAGACTATCAATATGAATCAATTACGATTAGAAAACGTGCCTAAAATATCACAATATTTCATGCTAACAATCTACCATCACCCAAATAGCATCAAAGCCTCGACTCGGTCTCAAACCGGTAACGAAATCCATAGAGATATCTTCCCACTTCCATTGAGGGACGGGAAGTGGGTGTAGCTCACCTCCGGGTCTATGATGCTCGATTTTGACCTGCTGACAGGTCGCACACTGAACTAATATCTCGTGACGTCTGGCTTCAGACCTCCCCACCAGAAAGAGCGTCTGATATCTTGATACATCTTACTCGCACCAGGGTGTACTGAGTAATGTGAAGAGTGAGCCTTCTGAAGGATCCTCTGTCTCAACTCTCAATCTGAACGCACACAAACACGCTCTTGACGTCTCAGAACTCCGTCAGCACCAACTGCAAACTGTGGTGCCTCTCCTTGAGACATCCGGTCTCGGATCTGTGTCAGAGCTGGGCAACTCTCCTATTTCTGTCGGATTTTGGTCAATAGATCAGAACTATCTCCAAGGTGGATAGGTAGCTGTCGGAATCCGGGAAGTGGATATCCATCTCTAGCTATACCAGGTCTCACTGTAACTGTGGTTGACAATCAGCCTAGCAATCGCCATCTCTCGGGGAGTCTTCCTACTAAGGGCATCTGCTACCACATTAGCTTTCCCCGGGTGGTATAAGATCTCAAGATCAAAATCCTTGATAAACTCCAACCATCTGCGCTGGCGGTTATTCAACTCCCGCTGAGTGAATATGTACTTCAGACTCTTCTGATCGGTGAATATCTGACACGTAGCTTTGTATAGATAACGCCTCCAAATCTTCAGAGCGTGAACCACAACAACCAACTCCAAGTCATGGGTAGGGTAATTCTCCTCGTACGTCTTCAGTTGTCTAGAGGTGTAAGCGATTAGCTTACCTCTCTACATCAAAACACATCCCAAGCCCAGCTTGGATGTGTCGCTGTAAACCACGAAATCCTCAATGCCCTCTGGCTGAGCTAGTATAGGAGTAGAGGTCAACCTCTTCTTCAGCTCCTCGAAGCTCTGCAGGCACGACTCAGACCATATGATCCTCGTAGACTTCCGCAACAAGGAAGTGAGCGGTCGGGCGATAACTGAAAAGCCATCGACAAAATGCCGGTAGTAGCCCGCCAATCCTAAAAAGCTGCGGACCTCCTTGACGTTCTTAGGTGGCGGCCAAGATGCTACTGACTCGATCTTCACCGGATCTACCTTGATACATTTTGCTGAAACGATGTGACCAAGGAATGCTACCTCGGACATTCAAAACTCGCACTTAGAGAGCTTGGCGTGCAACTCTCTATCCTGTAAGACCCGAAGGACGGTCCTCAAGTGTTCTGCATGTTCATCTCTACTGCGAGAGTAAACCAAAATGTCGTCTATGAAGACAACTACAAACTGGTCTAGGAAGTCAATGAAGATGTTGTTCATCAACTCCATGAAGACTGCGGTTGCGCTCGTAAGCCCGAATAACATCACTACAAATTCGTAGTGTCCATATCTGGTCCGAAATGTTGTCTTAGCTATGTCCCGCTCTCTCACCCTCAGCTGGTGATATCCAGATCTCACATCGATCCTTGAAAACACTGAAGCTCCAAGCAGCTGATCCAAAAGATCGTCGATACGGGGCAATGGGTACTTGTTCTTGATCGTTACCTTGTTCAGCTCTCGGTAGTCGATACATAACCTCATTGAACCGTCTTTTTTCCTGACGAAGAGAACTAGTGCGCCTTAAGGAGATACACTAGGGCGGATGAATCCCTTCTCTTCTAACTCCTCGAGCTGCTTCTTCAACTCAAGCATCTCGATAGGCATCAGACGATAAGGAGCTTTAGAGATCGGTCTCGTACCGGGCTCTAGCTCAATGCCGAAGTCTACACTCCTTTGTGGAGGTAAACTTGATGACTCTCCAAAGACGTCAGCAAACTCGCAAGCTACTGGAATCTCCTCTAAAGCCGGACTCGTACTATCCTTCATGGCATAACACCAAAATGCCTCGCAACCCTGACTGATAAGTCTCGCAGATCTTAACATGGCACGCATATGTAGTTACTGACACGGTCCTCTTGCCGATGTCCAAAACTGCTCGATGTCGATCCATCCAATCCATATCCAAAATAACTACTTCATGCACTAAGTACATGACAAAGAAGTCAGCTGGTCAATGACGACCTCCCAATCTAATAGGGCAATCGCAAATTTCTCGCATACCTTGAACTTTACCCCCACCGGGTAATTCTATAAAGAAGGGTCTACCTTCTACAGTAACTAAGGCCAATCTATCTACACATGCATCAGATATAAAAGAATGCGTAGCACCGGTATCGAAAAGAACTCGGACAGGAAAACCATTAATATGAATGGTACCTGTGGTCGCTGGCGTTGTCGGCTCTACAACACTCCTCAACTCATACACTCTAGTTGATGCATCTCTGGTGTCAGGCGTACCACCTCCTCGTCTTCTGCTCTTACGGGAGAATGTAGCTCTATGACTGGACATGCCACAAGAAAAGCAAGTCACTGCAGGCTTCTCACAATCTGCTCGGATGTGTCCGATACCTCCGCAGTTTTGACATTGTCGTCCTTTGTCGGAACTCCGTATCGTCTGCTGGATCCCAGAGTGATCTGTCGTCTGAACATGCTCGAATCCTGATTCTCCAGCTCCAGCATTGGCTGGTCCAGTCTTCTGTCTCTTCGTAAGACCTCATGCCTGAAGATCTCTCCTGAAATCCAATCGCTTCCTGAGCATACTTCTTATTGACTCCAACGTTGAATCCATGTGGTCTAGCCAAATCTCAACTTCCGAACTTGCTCCATCTTGAGCTCTGACGTTCTCAACTGATCTCACGGGTACTGGCGGTGCTGGTGCAGGTCCTCCAGTCTTGATAGCCTCCTCAACTCTCTACACATAGTCGCGATATGCAAAGCCCCGATAGACACTCGTGTGGACTCCGTCAATGACGCCCTCTGTGCTCCGAACCTAGCAGCGGTGCCGTTCCCTACTTCGGAAACACCTCTCTCAGGAACTCCTTCAGCAAACGCCTCAGCGATAGGCGGATCGGCAGTTGGGGCTTGGCCCCGACCTCTAGCTAGTGGATGTCCTTTTGCATAATCTCATCCACGAACGGTAGGTGGAAGAGGTAGTCGACCCCTTCCTCGCCCTATAACAGATATAGCTCTAGTACGCATCATCTTCTATAAGGATAGATATATAAGACTATATATATAGATATAAGGTCACGCTACAGCTAAAGCACAAATCCAAGAAAAGCACCTATAAAGGCCAACATATAAGAAACTACATTGCTGAGATCCGCAGAGGTAGTGATGGTCGCCCGTACATCTATCCCAGACCAACGGTGTAAAACAAAAACCCCTTTTGAAAACGTTAGACCCCTTGCGGGTTCTATTTATTTATCCATCCGACCTTTAGAAGATTTCGAGTGCCATTGTTTCCAACCTAGAGTTCTGATACCATATTGTAACACCCCATGTTCGGAGAACTCGAAGTGCTACGGGCTAGGATCGCACAATGGGTCCCGACCCTCAGAGTAGCTACAACAAACGGATCTTACAACAAGGCACAGACGAATGAAAACCAAAACTCAATATAAAACCAAAGGTTTAAACAAAACAAAGCGAAAATGACTCGCAACCGAGTTCAAAACAAAAGGGAAAAAGCAAAAGAAACATAAACCCGATCCTGTCCTATAATGTACGGGAACCCCAACTGACCACACTGTCCGGATCACTCAGCAGCATCCTGAACATGCGGAACAACTACAATGACGGTATAAACCGTTAGCTAACATTCTAGGTATAAGCAAGAGCGTAAAGGCACAAACACACATAAGATAACGTAAACACATAGCATGCTTGCACACAACCGGTTATTATCTTTCTTAAAGTTATCCATTACTAATTCAACTTCTTTTGTTACATGAGAATCCTTTCGAAACTCGCATCCGCATCCGTCTACCAACAGGAATAGATCAATACTATCCGTTACCTGCAGGCCTGATTCGCAAGAGCACTTTCCAGTTTCCCTAATACTGAACTGGACAAGCGGTCACTGCCCGGTTATAATACACTTGGGTCAATTAAGGTTATAAGGATGAATCCTAGTCCGGTTATCCGTTATAACATGAATAAACAACACAAACAAGTCAATACAATCCAATTAATACGCGGAATGAAGCTAAGTAAGTCCGGACTTACCTCACTCGAAGGTAAACAAAAAGATCAGCGAACAAATCAAAGAACACTCAAGAAAGCTCAGTTTCCCTCAGGAAAGGAGCAAAGGAAGCCTGTACGAACAAGTATCACGGATCAAGAACGAAACGGTTGCTAGAAGTCTATAACTTCTAGTCTCAATGATCTTTAAGAGATCTCCACAATCTAAGTGCTCGACCTTAGTCTTACAACAATTCAGGGAACAAGGAACCAAGAAAGGAACGAGGAAAGGAAGGAAGGAAGCAACTCACCAAAGACGGGAGTTATAACAGAGAAAACCGCAGGGGCGGTTGGGCAGAGGCGCAGGGGCGGATGGCCGCAGGCGCGGGTAGGTGCAGTTGCGGGGGCGGCTGCACGACAGAAGCGCTGTCGGGTTTCTCTTCGACAGAACTCACAGCAAGGGCAACCAAAGCTCGAACCTTTGGTTCCAACACGTCAAGACTCAACTCCAAGGAGCCTGAGAACAATAAAGGATCAACAACGGAACGCTCCACAAGAATCAAGGATCAAACTTGATTCTTGGAGAAGAAGAAAAGAGAAGAACGAAGAAGAAAACGAAACGGAAGGAGAAAACATGCAGCAACTATAAGAACGTGATAAACGAACCAGAAGGGATGAACTTACACGTTCAGCAAGGTCGCAGGAAGCAAAGGAATGGCTGCAGCTCTTAGGGTTTGAAACACAATAGCAAGAACGGGAAAAAGGAGAAAAAGAAGAGAATATATAGGGACAGGCTGGAAAGATAGACGGAAAGGCGTCTAGAGTTTAGAAAGAAGATCAGGAAACTGGCCCATAGGATAGAATATCGGACATTCTATCTATGGAAGGAAGATAAAAAGAACGGACGAAAGATTGGGCACGATTTGTCATCATCCTCAAGGGCAGATCTCATCAGCCGTAGGGGCGGCCGGCCGCAGCGGCGGCCCTCTTCACCGCGGGGGCGGTGTAGGCAAAAACCTGGGATCTTACAATAATCATTAAAAAAATTAAATTTATAATTTCCAATTTTAAGTAAAGGAACGTGATCTAATTATATTAAATATTATTTAATATATAATTAATTATAAGAGAAAAAACTTAAAAAGAGAATTAAAAATAATGATAACATTTATAATTTCAATCTCCGGATTTTTATCTTACAAAAGTATGCATATAAAATTCTAAGTATTAAGTATTTATTAAAACTGTGCGGTATTATACTAGTTATGTATAAAGTTGTTTTTTGTAAGAGGTTAAATGCTAATTTTAAATCATTTATTGTTAACTTTATATTATGACTATTAGGTTTTTAAAGAAATTAAATTGATCAATAGAATAAAAAAAAATGAATGTCTAATGCTTAACTCATTCATTACCCCAAATCCCTATTTTACATGTAGATAGAGATAAGGATTTTACATGTAGATAATTTTTAAAAACTATAATAAAATTTACTAAATAAATATGATTACATTTTTTTAATGAGAGCATTTGCTATGAAACCTTGTTTTACATCCAGATAAGGATACCTCTTAGATCAAACAATTCTATTAATGTTCTTATTCGATCAAATAGTTATATTAATAGCTCGAATAAGTACATTAAGAAGGTAAGTATTCGATCTAATACCAAGCCAACACATTTACTTGTTGCATCGAAACATTTACCAAATTTTCATACATTTACCAAAACTGTGCAACTATCCTACTTTGGGATATTATAACTTTGAATCCGATCGTTGGATCATTCCCAAATTTTAATACTAGCAACTACCCACATCCACCTATAACATATTAAAAATTGAATAGTGAAATATCATTTTAATGTACCGAAATATAGTCTCCAAGTTGACTGCTAATTTATATATTCAGAGAAACAAAACAGGGATTTGCAAATAGGTTTGGAGTTCGATTCCCACGGCCAACGCTTTCATACTACTATGATCTACTCCAAAGGTCTCATGTTCGATCTCTAGTGAAGCCATCTCCTACACCACATGTATAAAGGAGTTAAGGTTAACGATTCTCACCCTTAACGTCACAGCTCGACCCCGCCTGGTGGTGGTTTCATGGATGGATAATGGGATAGGATGGCAGTACCGGACGGTGTCGAAAACAACCGTGGTGTCCCATTCTCGATTGTTGGTTGCCGCTCGTGACCGGAGCAGAGGAAGAGAGGGTTGGGACTTGCTGTCTGTCTTGGTGCTCGACTCTAGAAGATGAAGGGGGTCATATCTGTTGTTCGGTTTCCAGTGTGCGAGAGAGGGAGGCCACCCAGTCCTCTTGTGTCGGTTCTAGTTGTTGCGTGAAGAGATGAGGCCACCTGCACGGGACCTGCTGGTGTGAAGAGGTAAGATTCGTCCTGCTGCTTGTGTGCTGAAGAGGAGACGAAGGAGGAGGGTTTAGGGTATACAACTAGGGTTAAGAGAGATGGTTGTGAGGCTCGTTACTAGTATCCGTGTTGGAGAGAAGGCTTTCGACGAGGCGACGTCCTCCTCCTCGTCTACGACTGGTGTTGTGGGAGGGTCGTAATAGTGCTACTCAACTTTGGAAGGACAGGGTAGACGTAGAAGTGTGCAGGTTGGCAGGGATGCGATTGGGGTTTGGCACTATATGCACAAGAGGGCTAGTGGTGTATGCCGAAAAAGAAAGATCCAAGTGAGGTTGGGGTAGGTTAGGTGTTAGCGTGTGCAGAAACTGTGCACATGAGGTTTGTGGTGTATGCAAAATGACTGAATGAGGAAGACAGCTACAAGGGTGATGTCCATGTGAGGTTGAGTTAGATTAGGTATTAGCGTAAATCATGGCAAAGATCCAACCTTTACCCTTGAAGGAATCAAATACCATTAAGGGGAATTAACCAAATTAATTAGTGTAAAAAAAGGGAAGTCATGGTTGTGTGCTTATTTTTGATAAGAATAAGCCACTCGCTTCGTGCCAAACGGCATTTATTGAGGAAAAACTGCATTACAAATGTGTGACACGAGGGAGAGAAACTCCTCTCAAATCATCCAAAAGCAAAGTTCTAACGTTACATGGAGGGGCAGCGAGCCTATGAACACCAAAACCAAGCCAAACGCCAAATTAGCTAATGAATCAGCCACACAATTCCCTTCCCGAAACACATGCTTTAAACTGATAATCCAGTCTCTAATACTGAAGCCTTGACAGCGCGCTACCAGGCTTGAAAGCGGATGAGAGCTACTTACCCCCTTTTCAATAAATCCGACAATAATCAACGAGTCAACCTCCACTTCCACCAGTCGGAATCCCATTTCCCAAGCCATGTCCAAACCATGAATAACGCCCCAAAGTTCCGTATCCGGGGCTGAGGTGGCCCCTAAGTTTGCAACGATTCCCTGAATCCATTCCCCTTTCTCATCCCTCAAAATTGCTCTTGCAGTAGCCAAGTCTGAGTTCCCCTCGATGCCCCGTCTGAGTTTAGCTTCACCAATCCGCTTTTTGGTACGCTCTAGTGAACGAGTACTTCTGTTCGTTTTTTCTTCAATAGTACTTTCTCGCCCCAGCCTCCAAATATTTTGCACAATACCTTTGTATAAAATTAGCTTTATCTGTAGCTATTTTCCCTCCTCGAACCCTCATGTTCTGCTATCGCCATATTCACCAAAGCGATGTAGCAAACAAGCTGCTCCAGGCATTTGTCAGCGGTGTAGCCTTATTGATGCTAACATTAACGAAGAGCCAATCGTCCCATCCCACATGAAAAAAATCATTCTGCAAGTGAATAGGAACCAGATTAGTCCAAACCTCCCTTGCAAAATTGCAGCCCCGCAGTACGTGCAGAAGATCCTCCTCAACCATCGGACAAGCGAGACAATCAGATGAGTCCGTCAGGTGTCTACGGGCTCTCTTTGAATTAGTGAGTGGGATCTCCCATTCAAGCTGCCACATGAAGTATCGTAGACGTGTAGTAACTTGCATTTTCTAGATCCGCGCAAACAAAGCTTCTCACACCTGAGTACGTGGCCTAGCCTCCATAACTTTCTCGTAAGCCGAAGCAACAAAGAAGTTGTCATATTTTGTACGTAACCATCGAATAGTGTCTGGTCCACTGCCCTCCCATAGCCCCATGACAAGCATACGGAGTAGGCTAGTGTTGTTGAGTCGACATGAGAGATACCTAAAATCCCAATTACTGTCACTACTCCAAACATCTCTCACCTTTATCTCCTTCATCGCCTCCGATAAGTCCATTTGGCACGAAAGCTCCAAAGGTTCTGTAGTCACCCAAATATCGCTCTAAAAATGCGCCGACCTACCATTCTTGATACTCCACCCAATGTTCGGTGATATCACTTGATTGTATGCTTTTACGATACCCCTCCAGACGTAGGATGCACCGGCCATGCGTATTACGTGTTTCGGCCATTCCGGATCACCCACCATATACTTCCTAATCAGGACTTGAGACCATTTATGCTCCTTATGGTGAAAGACCCTCAATCCCACCTTACTTAATGGAGCTATCTTAAGCTCCGCAACCATCCTTAACCTTAGGCCTCCAAGCTCCTTCAGTTGACATATCTTCTTCCAACTCAGCAACTGAATCCATTTCTTCCCTTCATTACTCCCACATATAAAACCTCTACACAACTTGTCCAGTTTGCATGTAACACTAACTTGAAGAAGCAAGGTATTCATAAAGTAAAGTGACATGGTGAATAAAACCGACTTCAGGAGAGTTGTACGGCCTGCCAATGAAAGTTTATTGGCTTTCCAGCCTGCCAACCGTGCTGAGACGCGTTCAATAAGCGGATTACAGATCATCGTTGAGACTGTATCAAGAATGAGAGGTATAACCAAATAAGCACCCAAGTTCCGTGTAGAGGGTATACCACCCATCGCACTTAACTGCTCCTCAACCTCCCCTCTCATGTTATGGGAGACGTAGAGTCGTGACTTTGCAAGGCTAACTCTCAGGCCCGATGCCCCACATAAGTCCTCTAGAATCTGCTTCAGAACCCGAATCTGAGAGGCCGAAGCCTCCGCAAATAGCAGGATGTCATCCACAAAAAATAAGTGAGAAAGGGTCGGACCTCCTCTGGATAACTGCATTGGTATCCACTTTCCTTCGTTTACCGCTCTATCAATCATATGAACAAGTCTCTCGAGGCAAAGAACAAACAAATACGGAGATAAGGGATCCCCTTGCTGTAATACTCTAGTCATAGAGAACTCCTCAGTCCTTTCCCCATTCCATAGCACTCACATAGAACTAGTGCTAATGTAGTATTTCACTTGCTTCACCCACACTGCAAGAAGTTTCAAATCCAGGAGGGTCTCTACCACAAATTCCCATCTCATCCTATCATAAGCTTTTTCGAGATCTAGCTTCAACATCATCCACCCTTTCCTCCCTTTCTTCTTCTTCATGGAGTGGATTATGTAATATCCGGAATTTTTATTCTAGGTGTTGAGCGATTTATCGACCT
This sequence comes from Fagopyrum esculentum, assembly GCA_033239045.1. Classification (NCBI taxonomy): domain Eukaryota; kingdom Viridiplantae; phylum Streptophyta; class Magnoliopsida; order Caryophyllales; family Polygonaceae; genus Fagopyrum; species Fagopyrum esculentum. The sequence goes on from BSUD01000005.1 coordinate 104,132,998, forward strand.
TCCCGTAGGCACGGCTCAGTTTTCCCGCAAGCACGAAGTGCTGAGCGTCGGGTTTATTCAAAAAAATCTCGTTCCGACCTTTCGTTTTTCACCCTTGCTTTGGACCCCTCGGTTCCATGCGTAATTAGAAAGATGGGTCAGCTGACCCTTGAGCTTCCCCTTTTGTGGCAGCCTTGTCGCCCCTCTCTCTCTCTCTCTCTCTCTCTCTCTCTCTCTCTCTCTCTCTCTCTCTCTCTCCTCTCATTTCACTCTTACGTGAAATGGTTCCTCCTCCTCCACACTCTCTCTTTGGCTTGGATGCTCTTGGGAACTTCCTTGATGACCTCCCTTCTCTTCCTCTTGTTTGATGTCCAGCAATGACTTGAGCTACAGATCCAGATTGGTGATGGCAAGCCCTTCCCTCCTTCTTCATTTCTTCATCTTCATCTCCTTCCTTGAGCTCCAATGGTGGAAGTCATGGATCCTTAGCTTTCTTTCTCTTTGTGTTGCATGTGCTCGGATCTAGCTTAGATCTAGTGTGATGTTGATGTTGAGTATGGTGATCAATTTGGATTGGAACAAGCCAACCTTGAGTGGCCGGGAACACCAAGAACCAGTCGGAGAAGAGCTCGAAGTCACCTTTCTGGAGTTCGACCGCACCCGCGGCTAGACAGTGCCGCGGGGGAGGCCATGCACTTGAGCCACATGGGCGGCCCAGTGAGCCGCAGGGGCCGCAGAGGCGGCCACTGGCTCAGCCAGCCACCCCGTGCGGCCTTCTTCTCTTCTTCGCGGTTGTGCTTCCTTCCTTCCGTTCCGCGCCTTTGCCTAGTGAGTATCCTTCCTTGAGCATGTGTTCTTAGCTTCTCCTAGAGTGTAGACATGTTAGAAGCATGCTAGGATGGCTTAGATAACCTTGTAGAATGCCATGTAGTGGACTTGGATCTTAGATGAGCATTTGAGGTTGTCGATGATCTTAGACTTGTTGAGTATTGGGGCTTGAGTTGTTTATCTTGTGGTGAGTGTCGGGCTGTCCTTGTGAGACTCACGAGGCTTGTGAGGATTTGATGATTAAGATTACACATCGGTTGAGGTGGTAGAGATTAGGACGAGCATATCCATCTTGTGCTTCAGTTTTTGATCTTGTGAGAGCGTTAGGACTAGAAGTCTAAGGACTTCTAGCTTGTGAGTAGACTATCGTGCCTTGTCTTGCACAGGCTTGGTTATATTCCTACGGGAAATGTGATTTGATTGATCATTAGGATGAGGTAAGTCTACGGACTTACTTAGCTCGCTTTTACGCATTATTTGGATATGTGATGGTGGTGTGTGCTTTATCGCTTTTAAGCATGAAAACGGATTAGGATTTACTCGACCCTATTTATTGGCCCATCGTTACTATTATTCTTATTGGGTGGTGACATCACTGCCCAGTCTCCTGAGGGAGACTGGGGGGATCTCTTCGACCAGGCTATACATGGTATACAGGCGGGCTTCTTTATCACTCCCTCAGGGTATACGGGTTGAGCGCCGCCACATTCTTGTTGGTTACACGGGGATAAGGGAGAGAGTTATAAGACTCTCGTGTCACACTTGAACGAATGGATTAGAAATGGAATAACCTAAAAAGAGAATAAGAACCGGAAGTGTATGTATATGAGCATGATGTGTGTTGTATGTGCTTTTGTGTGTGTTTGTGCCTTTTCTATCTTTATAATGCCTAGAATGTGAGCTAACGGTTTTATACCGATTGTTGTAGTTGACTTGCAGGTTAGGTGTGGCCGAGTGATCCGGAGGAGTGGACAACCGGGGTTCCGTACATCATAGGTCGAGTTTGGGGGTTTGGGTCCGTGTATTATGTTGTATTTTGTGTATTGTTGGCTTTGTTGTATTGACGGCTGACGTCTTTCCTTTCGTGATGTATTCGGGAATCATGTCATTGCATTAAAGTTATTTTCAGTTTGTGCCTTGTTGGAAAGGTCCGGTGAAATTGTTGTAAGGCTAAGGGTCGGGACCCATTGTGGGGTCTCACCCGTAGCATTCCGATATCCCTCGGATTTGAGGTGTTACAGATTACTTCATGTGCTAACACTATGTTATTTGATATCAACCTTCCAGGAATGAAGCTTGCTTGTAAAGGGCTCACAATAAAGTTCATAATCGGTTTGAGGCAGTTAGCAAGCATTTTAGTAATAACCTTATAAGAGACATTACAGAGGCTTATAGGATGGAATTGTTTAATCAATCCAGGCTTACCCACCTTACCACTAAGCACAATCAACGTTTCATTTGTCGTCACTGGAAGCGATCCGGAGGATAGGAAATCGCTAACAAAACGAACCAGGGACGATCCTATCGTAGGCCAAAGCTTCTGGTAAAAAATTTGTTGAAAACCATCCGGGCCTGGCGCTTTCAAATCCCCCATACTTCTCACAGCAGCTTCAATTTCCAACTCAGAAAAAGGGCGCGCTAAATCAGTTAAATGGGCATGAGGCTAGGGAATCCTCCTCTCTGGATAGTCCCAAGCAGTGGAAGATCCCTTGGACCATAGAGCTCTTTGAAGTAGTCCGTAGCAAGCTTCTCAAGACGCCCTTTCTCTAGACATCACTCTCCGTCATCGGTCCAGAGAGCTTCAATCCTATTCCCTTGTCGTCAGATAATCGTCAAAAGATGAAAGAACAAAGTGTTCCTATCACCACAAGACAACTATTTTTGTCGTGATTTTTGACACCACATGATCTCCTCTTGCTCTAGGACTTTATCAAGTTCACCCCCAACAGTTCTTTCTTCAATCAACCTCAAGTCAGTTGGTTGGATCACAAGGTCAACATATATCTCACCCAACCTCCGCAGGAGACCCTCTTTCTGACGTTGAGTACTTCCAAAAGTGTCCCTATTCCATGCTTTCAACACCACATGTAACATATTAAGTGCTTAAGGGAGACAACTCAACACTTTCCAGACACTCGCTACAAGTTGCTCAAACTCTAGGTGAGTAAACCACGCTATTGGAAATCGGAATGGCCATCGCTTAAGGTTACTTGTACTCCCATTTTTGAGGCAAAAGAGCAGTAGGTTATGGTCGGAACAAAGACAAGGTATATGTCGGACCGAAGCCATAGGCCATTTAAGTTTGCCCTCCGGATTCGTTTAATACCTTGTCGAGTCTCTTTGAGATCCTGGTCGTAGACGACCGTCCTCGTGACCAAGTAAACTGTGACCCGATGTAGCCGATATCAATAAGGTGATTTGCATCCACCCAATTCCCGAAGGCTACTGATGTTTGAGAAAGGCGATTTGACCCTCCGAGACTCTCCTTGATACATTTGGTGACATTCATATCGCCCCTCGTAAAGATTGGAAAACTCCATTCCGTGATAATGGAAGCGATCCTCTCCCACACCCTACCTCTTCGGTTGCGGCCAGGGTCAATATAAGTGACAATAAGAGTGAATGCCTTATCCCCCTACCCTACCGTTGCATGAATAAACTGTCTCTCCTTGTTCACTACTTGAATCGTGCAGCTCAAGAAATCCCACAAAATCCATATACCTTCACTTTGTCCTATTGCTTCAACCCTCTCTCTAGAGTCAAAATCAATGCTATCACAGATATTATCAGCTACCCTACCGGCACAATGAGTCTCAAAAAGAGCCACAAAGTTTGGCTTGTGTTTTCGTATCATGTATCTCATCGACCTTCGGAAACTTTTCTTCACCGTTCCGAAGTTGTTCCATAACAAACCTATCATCATAACTGATAGTGAGTTGCTACTACCCGATAAGCTTATGGTTGAGAATCAATGATCAAAGAGACATGTGATCCCGAAATCTTGCCAACATTGTCTTCTCCCAAATACTCCCTTGGTTTCAGTTGTCCTCAGTTTGATTTTCCTGATCCATCCATAGATGCAGTCGCAAACACTGCGTTCATTGTAATTGTCCTATTCAGAATTCGAACATGCTGGTGGGGTATCACCTTCCTCCGGTTCGTTTACTGTGACTCTACCCGGATCGATTCTGGTGGACGTCCTTCTTTCTGTTGTGGTTGATACGCTTCTTTTTCTGAACGCCCACCATGTTAAAATCTTACTCTTTTCTTGGTCGGGGTTGTCAAGCCTTCTTCTACCCCTTGACCTTGATTATCTTTGGCAGACTGTTTGCCCTTACCTCATAAGCTTTTTTTATTCCCCGTTATGGCCACCTGCTTCTCTTCATATCCATGCTTAACCACAACATGCACCGCTCTTCCCTTTCCTCCCATCAATGACTTACCCAGACCGTTTTGCTTGCGCCGAGGTACCACCATCCAAGAGACATGCCATTCATCTTCCTTCTCCTCATTCTCTCCACCTGGTTACTTGGGCCAGTTTGGTGGTCGCCCTCTACTGCCATTTTCTCAACCGACTCGACCATTACTTCATTAGGGACATCTGTTGTCCTCGCCGAGTATACAAAATTGTCTTGAAGATGGCCATAATAGCCACAGCTGAAGCAGAAAGTGTGTAGGTTTTCGTATTCCAACAATAGTCTTTTTCCGTTGAGAATAAAGTCACCCTTCGAAGGACGAGTAAGGTCGATATTCACGCAAAATCTAACATACCTCCCCCTCGAAATTCCCAGTGTATTAGCATCCATCCTCAGAGGTGTGCCAATAGTTGAGGCTATCACTTTGAGGACACTAATGTTATAAAGAGTAAACGGAAGCCCAAAATTCCTCAGTCATACTCCAGTTGAAGTTAAGACTGACTTCGTAGGGTCAAATGACTCTAACCATTGCTTCATCATCAGGTAATGATCAAATATCTTCCATGGTCCATTGGTGAGTATGCTAACATATCTTTCTCATTCTCAAAACCTTATGAGGAAGAACTCATTTGGAAGATCAATTATTGACCAACCTCCTTGCACCTTCCAAATAAAACGAAGAGCCTTTTCCAAAGCCGCAAAAGAGATCATTCTACCAAGCAATTTCACAACGATAGAGTTTCTCCATGGGGCATTTAAGTCTCGAATAACTTCCGGATCCACATTAATAACCGGTGTTGCATCTTTCCCTTTTGGAAATTTAATACGGATCTTCCCATCCTCGACAAGATTGTCCGGAAAAATCGGCATTCTTTTCCAAGCTTCCTTCCCAAACAACATCTCACTCCAAGAGGGACCCTGACTCGACTTTTGTTGCGTTGGGGACTCACACGTCTGCATCTGATCCTTCGCTGTTGTCTCCATGGGAGCACCTGATTACTGGGATGATGGACTCGACATGGAAGCCTTGGGATCGGGAGCAGTAGGAGGACGCTCTATTGCCTCGGTATTCGCCATAACTTCCGCCACCATACACTAGGGTTTTTTCTTTCTTCTGTATATGGTTGTGTGCTTATTGGGTATACATGAAGAAGGAGAGATCTACGTGGCTTTTAAAAGCTGAGACAAAACTCTTTTTATTCCTTGAAAAAACAAATATGGGTATAGGTAAAGATAAAGAAACTAGTTTAAGTTATATAAAAATTACAAGGTACATTATTGAGGTGAAATTTGGGATTGGGTCTAAATAACATAAGAAAGTATATCCACATCCTAATTTAAATACTAAACCCACATAAGATGATAGGTATTAGTTAGATGTTGTAGGCACCCGTTCCACTTAAAATGATACGAAGAATAAAGTATGTAGAAAGTTTACCATGTAAGTACCACTCATGGCTCTAGAAATATAATGTAAAAATTTCAAACTGGTAGAAGTCCGGTTTGACTTGAAATTCATTAGAAATAAAAATTCCGGGTATTCCAAAAACTTATCGCTCACTTCCCGAGCTTAATGCGCAAAAATAATGGGAGATTAGTTCAAGGAGTACTAAAAAAGGTGTTAATGGCAGTGGGACTCTTGTGGGTATTAAAAAGCCTAAAATGACTCCGTAGAAGAGAAGAGAGGGAAGCCCTTGATTCTACATAAGTCATTTTGTTAGTATGGAGTCTATCGACTTCTTACCGAGGTAAATGCTTTAGTCTTTTGAGTCAACGCTAGACTAGAAGAATAAGTTTCAAAATGTAGAAAAAGGGGGTTTGGGCGCCGATATCTTCTATAAAAAGTTCAAGCCATAATAAATGAGAAGCTATACGACTTAACTCTAACATAATAACTATATAGGTAGTTATCCTCTTGAATAGTAGGCAAAGATACACTTATGCGGAAATGATGATTCATTCGGATCGATGTGAACATTGTGTTGCATTGTCAGAATCCATGTTGTCTATTTGAAAGAGGCTGACCTCCTTGCTTCTCTCATCGTACAATCCTCTTTCCGACGAGATCATTTCTTCTAAGATAGGATTTAATACTATAAATTAAAAACATGAAAGCAAAAGTCACGTAGTGGATGTTATGTATGTGGACATAAAATTATCATTTACGCAAAGCAATTGTAGCTCAATGACGCGTTAATCAACGCCTCTTTGTTCAAGCCGAGTGTGCTTCAACCCCCTCCCTGAAATCCTCTAAAAAAGGAGAGTGTCATGCTCTAACGCGACACTTTAATTTAATAACTATTGTCCCATCTCCCGCGCACTTGGACTACACATTTGCCCACCCTGGGTGCTTCGACTACGCATGAACGTCTATCACCCAACACAATCGCAATGTATTTACTTTACATAGATGGTAGATATAATGTCGCATAAATGATAGCCCGAATATTTAAATGTAAATTAACACCATAAAATAATTAAAATGGTAATTTTAATCCAAATTTAGCATTTGTATATAGTTAATTTTTTTTATTAATATTATATTTATGGTCGATGCATTTTCATTCCAAGAATTATGTTAGCAGAAACGATAATACTCATTATAAACTTTAAGTTTAATATTTCATATCTAGATATGCAATTAAATAAACTTTTGATTCAATTTTAATAATGTATGATTAAGGTCTTAATATAATATCATAATAACTCATTAATTGTTAGATTAAAAACATGAAAATTAACTAAAGCAATTTGTGTTAATGTACTGAGACAAAGTTATTCTCGTGAGTAGCACGGTCTAATTGGATAATTATTATTTAAAGTGAGACTTATGAGAATTGAGAAACATTAACATTTTTAAAAGACTAAATGTATGGGCCGGTGTTACTCGTCCGCCTATAAATCACATATTTTTAAAATAAATAAAATCGGTCATAAAATTTATATTATTATCCGAAAATACTCATTCTTTTGAACTTTCACAACTAATGAATATTGTTATAAAATTCGTATTTTGTTAGGTAATTTTATATAAATAGAGCATAGTTTAGTGGTTGGTTTCATAATTTTTTCCATACATTGAAAAACCGGAAGTCTCTAATCAATGTGTATCGTTATGTATACGAGGCAGTTGTCACATTAACTTTGGTAGGGAAAAAATGAGTTACATTAATTTTGGTAGGAAAAAAAATGATACTCCGTAATTGTTTTCGTAACATTATGTAAATAATACTTTGCGAACTTTAATACGCATAAATTTGGGGCGTTTTTGATTAAATGAGTCATTTTGCCTATAACAGTTACTAAATTGGTCCCCACCTTTTTCATCTTTGTAATTTAGGCCCCAAAAAATAATCATTGCCACTAACTTTTCCATCCCATCTTATTTGATATATTTGACATTTGATATTTATTTTCACCTAATACGCAAATGCACAATTCTCAACATGCAAACTATCTCACCTTCTACCCAAAAATTCGTTTACCCAAAAACGTCACTGTCATACACAAAATAATTTTTTCAAACTACACAAACATACTCGAAAACACACATTCCCAAAAAACTAAAATATCAAAAAAAATATCATACCCATAAATTGGGTAGTATTTTATTTTGTAAAATATTCATACCCAATGTATACATACTCAATCTATTTTTCTCTCTTCAATTTAAGTCACATTTGATACTAAAAGCATACCCAATTTGAATTTATTATACCCAAATTTTACACAAATCGATATTGTACACAAACATCAATATCAAATGACATTTGGTCATTATAACATAGTTTGGTACCCATAAAACATACCCACATTTCACTTTAAACATACATAACAATAAGAAACATACCACAAAAATTATAAACATATACCCAATAAAATAATCTTACCCATAAATTGGATAACATTTTACCAAACTTAAATAATGCTGTAAGATTAAATCCACATGCCCAAAGATACCAATAATGTTCTAACAATATACTCAATTCATCAAACACATACACAATACTACTTAACAAAACAAATCAAAATCATAACAAAAATCTAGTAGAAATAGCCTACCCAAAAAATACAAATCTGGTTTCCGGCAGCGACGGAGCATTAATGACGACCTCCACACTGAAGGACGGCGGAAACCCTAGCACCCTCCGCCATGATAGCCTCACCGCAATCCTACGATCCTTTGCCTCGATTACGGCCTGAGTAAACCCTAGAATGACGGACGACGACGGAATCTGAGAAGCAGACTTAGAAGGGAGATCCACCATTTTTGATTCAAAGAAATGGGAAAATGAATTTGGTTCTTGTTTTTGACGGAGATATGTTCTTCACAACCCAAAAGTGTGGTTATAGTTTTTCATCTCTCTATTTAAAAAGTCAATAAAAGTAAACATCTAATCAAATTTAAATTTTGTACATTAATGCACCCGTCACTCATCCATAAGCTTTTTAGTGGGCCGTACACCTACTATTTTTTTAATTATTTTATATAGGGGCCCATTTTACAAAGTTGAAGCATTTGGGGCCCTATACCGCCAATTCTTTCTAAATTTGTTTTCATAACTACGCTTATTACTCGTGAATCATTCGATATTAATTTTGTTTCGATCATACATGGTAAAAAGTGATAATTGTTTTTTAGATTTTAGAACGATTTGTATAAATTTATCATATTGAAGGGTTGAGACTAAAATAATTGTTTTATGTGTCTTAATATACTGGGTGAGACTCGCGTACTGCACATGCTCCTTGTAAATCGAGTACGGAAATTGCTTCGATTATTTACTAGACTAGACTAGACAAGCTTTGTTTTCATAACTACGCTTATTACTCGTGAATCATTCGATACTAATTTTGTTTGGATCATACATGGTAAAAAGTGATAATTGTTTTTTAGAATTTAGAACGATTTGTATAAATTGATCATATTGAAGGGTTGAGTCTAAAATAATTATTTTATGTGTCTTAATATACTAGGTGAGACGCACGTACTACACATGCTCCTCGTAAATCGAGTACGGAAATTTCTTCGGTTATTTACTAGACTAGACAAGCTTTTAAATAATTATATATACACATTCCTATGTCTAAATGGATTGCAAAATGGTGTTGCAAATATACATTTCTCTACATGCAAGTACATGATTCCTATAACGGAATAGATTTAATCATAACAAGAAAGTGCCATGTGATATGGTGTTCACATTGACACTCAATTATAATATTTTAGCTCTCTTTTGCTAGATTAAGTTATAGCACACTATCTCATCAACGCATAAACTGTATTACTAGGTAAAATAAATTATGACATATCAACTTCATTACCTCTTGATCAGAGGCTCCAACTAGCTGATCTTGGAGCCATCTGATATGTAAGTGAGCTTGTTGTTGAATTATGCACTAGTCGTCATCAATACGTGGCTAATGACCTCATATGCTCTAGCCTTCTAGTAGATTATAACATACATATTCCTACTTTCTCCAAAAGAAGTTAAAATGATTGAGAATTATCAAGGAGGGTGTAAATGTTGTTTTTATTAAGATTCTCATAGTATCATTAATAATATGCAAAAGTACAAATTATTGAACCTAGTAGGAGTTATGATGAAATGGTTTGAGTTAAAGTGGGAAGAAGTCATGAAGAGATTGCAAAAGATTACACTCGATAGAGTCTAGTGACATAACCAATCGACTCAGCTATGTACGAGTGATCAACTTGACTGATGGTCTTGATCTAGTTAATTGAGAGTTTGAGATGCCTTCGTTCTCATATTTGTAATACCACGTGACGTAAATTATTCCTCACCTTTTACTCATGTCTTATAGTCGTCTTCCGGCCCACCGTCTTGACTAACCATCAATAGTTCCCTTTGGAACGATGCTGCTTTGATATTACTTTATCGTGCTAAGATCAGTCTAACCCCGGTGTTAACAACGGAATAGCTAAAGATTGATGGCTAAAAGTATTGAAAAGGCTTTACGTGGGAAAGAAATATTGTATTGATCAAGAGAGTTATACAAGGCTTTCAAGAGACGTGCAACTTGGATGGATTCAAATAAGGGGTAACATCCCTATCTATAGGGCAAGGTTACCCTTTCTTAGAAAGGATCCGGATTTGTGAAGTCCTGGACAATCCAAAGCCTTCTTCGCTAGAAAGTTGTACAATTTTTTACTTGATTCTAGACTAATCATTAAGGTCTTCTAGACGATTCTACATGATTCTAGAGAAGTTCATCGAGATCTAGACAATTCCACACAAATCTAGTGTCTCCTGATTCTATCTCTAATACAATGATCCAACTTGTACTGGAATCTTCGATGAGCATCCAACACATTCCGAAATCTTTTCTGACCTTCATTAAGCATCAGATATGTTCCGAAAGCTACGAGAAACACGACTTGGGTTGTATACACGACTTGGGTCGCATGCACATTCTTTGTTGTCCCCATATTTTTTTTCAATCCCTTGCCATTTTTTTGGGGGAATTTGCTTTGCAATCCCTAGTCTGCTTTTGCACTCCTATCTAATTTTATCGTAAAAATGGGGAATTTTTCTTTCAATCTTTGAACAAAAAAGATGTCACATTGATGCAGCTGGAGTTTTGCAGTTACGCACCGTAATAATCATTTGTAAGGGATCAATAACAGTTATAACTTGAATTCATTTTCATACAATTACACATTGCATCAACAAAAGCAGAATGAAAAAAGAAGACATGATGTCATAATAAGATTGAACAAAATAACCCGAAACAATTAGGGAAATTGATTGGCTATACAATAATCAGAAAGTTAAAATAAAGATAATCTATTGAGCAATACTATTTGATATTGCAAAATATGAATCTTTGTTAGTACTTGTTCCTCTTGTATCTTCCATGTGATATTCATTAGTGATCCAATGGTGAGTATTGGTGATCAGTTCCATTCTTAAGAAGGCTCCCCTGCACTTCCTGAGGGGGTATGAAGCAATCAAGTGAAAGACCGGGCACGTTAAACGCGAGATCATCAATGGCCCAAGCCTCTTCCATCCTCAGCACCGTCGGGCCTGTCTTCAGGTTGTCTCCAAACCTCGTAATGATGACGTGGGTCTGACCCGAATGCGCAATCATCACATCTTCAATCAAACGGTAGTCCTCGATTTTTGAGCCCATGGTTGTCTCCCAATACATGGGGCAAGTCCCTGGAGAGTGTATCCTGGTCAAGTAAGAGTCTTCTAAGTAAACCAGAAGCCCACTCTTTTGGCTGAAGTAGCCGAAGGTCACGTGCTTGATCATCTCAGCTGTGTTGTCGCTCCGTTCTGCCAGGTCACTGAGGTCGGGAGATAGCTTGAGGACAAAACAATCAACACCCATGATTTCCTTCTCCCCTACATATTGAGCTTGAGAGAACACTTGGGCTACTAGCATGGGATCAAGCCCCTGAAATTTTTAATAAATATTTCATCATAAATTAATGTTGTAAAGGCATATAATATTCTGCAATGCATAGAAGAAAGAGGAATCTCAGTCTTAGACGCTTCATGGAACAAATCAAAGACTAAACAACAAGTAGATGGACCCATGATTCAAAAGTTTACAGAGACTACTCCCAAAGAATTATTTTATTTAAATTAAAAAAATTACATGAATTTCAGTCCATTAAATAAACACGTGGGACGTGTACGAGTACGGCCAGCAGCTTGGCACTAACTAAGGTGAGTCCAAATCCAGGTATGTTGGATCAGGCCCTTGATGCTTATGGTTCAACAAGACAGTCGAGTTTTGATGAATTAAAACATGAGAATCAGAAAAGGGGAGAGGGTTATGTTCTTTTGCATATTATAAAACAAGAAAGACAATGCTGACAGTCTTACAATATTCTCATGTCAAAGAGGAAAGCCCCCTCTTGCCTTCTGACAATCCCTTTGTCAGGGCATGGCAGTTTGTGAGGAATGATATATATTTATATGTTGTGTAAGATACCCTTCCAGCTTTATCAAGTCATATGCATCATTCTCATGTTTTTACAACTAAGACACTGAAAGATACCTCAGATAAGTCAAGCTTTACCTTATGAAAAGTCAGTGATTTAATTAGAGGACACAAATCCATCCCCACTATCGTCCTCCAGCAACGCGTATGCTTGGCCAGGACTAGTTTTCATCTCAAAAAGGATACAAAGAAAAAGGTGTAGCTACTAGGGTAAACTAGATCTAGATTTTTTTATACCACTTATAAATTAAATCAACCTAGTGATACCAAACATTAGAAGCTAAATGGAAAAAAACCTACAAATCATCACATAGAACATCAATATCACAGATCTAAATCATGAGGTTTGCTATCATTAAATTTGCAGACAGGATATCTTATCTAAATCTTGCATCATTTCATGAAAATACCCTACTGGTAACACTAGTATGTATGATGCCTCTTATCCTCATCACACATAAATCTAATGGAGAAGGAAGAGGGTGCATGTGAGATATGATGGGGAGCAACAGGGGTAAACTAGATCTAGAATTTTTACCACATAATAAAAACAAGGACCACCACCTAATTGTCTATCTGATCAGAATCTGTCTTGTAATTTCTAGCAACATTGCTGGAACACCTAACTCATCTTTATTTATTAGAATCACTGTGTAATACCCTTTATTGAAAGGGCACATGGAAATAAGAGGCCCACACTCAACTGAAAATAACCCATACACAACTACCCTTTTTCCCACTTATATCCTTTCATATATTATGTGGGTGTGGATCCATATGGTTCCTAGTGAAACAGAACCCATTCTAATGGAACAAATTTTTAGAAATTACGATGTGTCTATGAACACAGGTATTTCCAAACTCATAATTGCAAGACATCACTCCTTAAATTGTGCTACATTAGAATGAGACCACCTAGGACATCTATTTTGTCGGTAGACTATAGATTTTGTATAGAAGGTAAAAAGAACTCCCTATCTTAAACCTTGAGGCCTTGTGCACAATTAACATTACATTCACAATGTAGGGTCCAGGGTGGTCTTAGGAAACAAAGAACATTCAAAAGGGTGCTTTTCTGCAAACGGTTCAAAAAAGTTCATATATTTATGGGCGCTTCTCCAAATATTATCTTAGAGACAATTAAAAAAACTTCAAACCAAAAAAATATTTTTGGATGATGTATTCATCATAAACAAGCAAACAACTGGCTAATACTTAAATATATCATCCAAAAAGCTACTTCCAAGCAGATAGTTATTCTCCACAAAAGTGCATATAGTAAAAGCTAGATCGAAATTTTAGGTTCAGCATTAAATAGTATGAAAAGTAGTATTTAAAGCAGCTAACCTGAAGAGAGCGCCTTAAAGGGCGAACACCGCCTTTAGCAGCATGAGAGCCGAGCCATGGAGTGTAACGCCAAGCGACTTTTCCATCACTACCAGCTAAGACCTTGTGGCTACCAACAACCAGCTCAACCAACCACTTGTTAGGGACCATTTCCCACATTACAAAGCAACCTTTGTGAGACGATCCGGGAGACAAAACCGGTGAATTGTTCGAACCAGGCTCTTCCACCATGGTCATGCTCACTTTGCCTGTTGCAAATATGCTCTTCACATGACCCTCCAACTTCTTGCATCCTGTTGCAGCCCTAAAATGTTCTATTATGTACCTTGCTGAAGATGATACCTACACAAATTTAAACAATCTAATCAGTTTAACTATCCAGTAACCACCAATGAAAACAATGTCTAGGTCTCAATCAAGTTGGGTGAAATGTCCACATTTCCTCCTTTCTGATTTTAGAATTTAATAAGAGAATCTCATTTCAAACCTTCTTCCTTCAAAGGGGTTCCTAGAAAATCACAAGATGACTTATTTCCTAATTGATCACAGAATTTTCTCAAGTTGGTAAAATACCAATTTATAGACCAAACAAGGACATTTGAATGTTACCAAAACCCACAGTGAATATGCAGAGAAAAGAACAAAGTTTGAACACACTGATAAGTTTAACTACCCACTAATGGAAACAATGCTTAGGCCTCAACCAAGTTGGTTAAACGTTAGTAGTTTTGCAACAAAGAGGGTTTGGAACTTGGTCAGAGAATGTGATTTCAAAACTTGTTGCTTCAAAGGGATTTCTCATATAGTCATAGAAAATTGGCAAGTTGTACTGGAACATTTTTTTTTCCAGACGATAGAACACCCAACAAAAAGAATGCAAAAGATGAACCGATTATGAAAACCCAGATGAGAAACTAACCTCAAGGAGCGAATTTACAGGGTAATGGTGGCAAGAAGAAGAAACAGGGAAAAGAGGGCAACCAAGAACGCTCAAGAGGTTTTGAAGATCAGACCTTTTATGGAAGAAGAAAAGGGAAAATTGGGTCCTAACCCAATTCTTCCAATTGCGGCCTCGCTTCTTGAGGTCTACTTCACTAACCGGCTCTTCGGACAAAGGTGCTAGACGATTCATTTGATTGCTCGAAATGGGAGTAATTGCTCTGCCTCAGTATATCTGTATTTGTAAGGGAAATGAAGGACAGTGGAATCAAATAAAGAAAGAGAAGTGACAGTACTAACAAGGGTGGGGTTGGGTAATTATGCGGTTCATGCTTTTAAAGCATTCCACTCTTTATATTTTTTAAATACTTAAACGTTACACGCTTTCCAACTCCCAAGCGTGTAGGTTGTGCTTGCTTTTTGCATATGTATAAAGGGAAATTATAAAATTACGGTCATGGATCTGCCAAACGTCAACCGCATTCGGAATGTACAACTGTCACGGTTACGTATTGTAAATGTGTGACAGATTATTACGTATTGTAAATGCGTGACAAAATTTTGACGATTTTGGAACTCGTAACCGTGATGTTATAAACCCTACAAACACACACTCGTAACCATGTTTGTAGGGTTTATAACTGTGATGGTTATATACACTACAAACACGAAGCGAAAGGGCAAATACTCAAGAGCAAAGACGATGGATCAAGGTGGTGATGAAGGGAGACCCTTCCACATGCGGAAACACACTCCGACGGAGCACGATTACGAGTTTTACGGTATTTAGGTCGGAATTGAAATTGAAATGAGTTTGTTTAATTAGGTTATTTTGAAATGAGTTTGTTTAGGTTAGATTTGGTTGAAATTGAGTAGATTAGGTTGATTTAGGTCAGATCGGAAGAGAAGTGAGGTCCGATAAAGATCGAACGAACGTCTCCAATGGCATTCGTTCGAGGAAGAAAAACAGTGGCACCCACGGTTACGGGTTCCGGAACCGTGGTTGCCACTAGGAATGCATTTATTCTTTAAATTGAATTAAACTGTATTTGTTTAAATTAAATTAAAATAAATTGTATTAAATTAAAATAAGTTATATCTATAAATTATTAAAATTAAGTTATATTTTATTTAATTAAAATTTTAACATTAATTATATTATTTTATTTTATTTTAATAAAATCTTTAAATTTTAATTATATTAAACTTAATTAATATAATTAATCAGATTCATTTAAGTGTATAAAACTAATTATATTAAATTTAATTAAGTAGAAATAAATAATATATTAAATTTAATTAGGTAACGTTTATACTCCTACATATAATAGCGGGGATGGAGAGGCGGAGACGTTCTACGGCATCGTTTCGTAAAGCTCGCACAGAGGGTCGAGATACTACGTCTTAGGTTGTAGCTCTTACTTCCGGACCAACGCAGACACCAATTTCAGTTACCTCGTCACTTGGACCGTCGTCCTCGGAGGCATCCTTAGTTGTTCGTTTCGATGCGTTACGGGACCCCTTATATGCAACTGAGTCTAAGGAGGAGATTGAGGATCTGAGTCAGACTTCTACTAGACAACTAGAGATGACACTTGATGAGGTGACTCCTGTAGCGCAGCATGTAGACATCCCAGTTCATGAGCATGCAAATGTCACAAGTACTGAGCATGTAAATATCCGACGTGCATGCAAAGATGTCAGCTGACGAGCATGTAGAGGATGTTTTTATCCTGACAGATCGAGGCCTCATTATTGTTGACACAGGGCACCCTTGATTGATGATGTGTTGACAGGCCATGCTGGTCACCGTGCTTATAGTGTTTGGATGGACGATGTAGATAAATAGATCATATTTGTAACTAATTATCTTACAGTATAATTTAATGAAATGTTTAATTGAATCTAAATTTGTTTGTGAAAGAGGATTTTAAGAAACCGGTTACTACACTTAGGCGGTTGGACCATATCAGCTTGTTGAGTAAGTGGATATCAGGTATGGATAGAAAGGACCCCATGTAATATCCGGAAATTTTATTTCCTTTTAATTCCGAGTCAAACCGGATTTTGATCCGTTAACCTTTTCTCATTCTAGATAGTGTTGCACACTATCAAAATTCTATCATTTTATGTAACCTTAATTCACATAAAATGATGAAATACATATCAAACCCTAGTTTAGGTCATGAAATGTCCTTGACAAAGTCATGACGTTCTTTTGACGAGACCAAGACGAGACTATGACAACATTTGACGAGATCAAGATGAGACCCTGACAAGCTTTTGACAAGGCCATGACAAACTCTCAACCCATCCCTTCCCTTGCTTACATGCCCAGCCCACAACCTCCTTTCCTGCAGCCCATACAACCTCTGCTCTCTAGCCCAGGATCGCTCAGCCCATGAAGACAGCAGCCCGGCCTCCTTCTCTCGCGCCAGGTCATCCAGAAGATCAACGCTCGACGATATGCAAGCGACTGCTATCTCTCTCTCCTATCCTCACGATCCTCCTTCAATGCGCCTTCCTCTTTTAATCGATCTTGTTGTAACCGCTACACGCTCGACTCCCCCTCTTCTGTCTAGATTCAGCGAAACAAAGGAGTGCAGATCTGCACCTTCCTCGTCCAAGTACCAAGGGCCCAAGACATTGGTCATTACCTTGATCATTGTCGGGTTGATCGAGCTTCCCTTTGTGCCAGCACGCAGCGGACGTGTGCTTGCCATCGTCCCGACATCGAGCAGTCGAAAGGGACCCTCCTGCATCGACCTAACGTCACCCAGTTCGTAGGTAAGCCTTCCCTAAACCCCGGTGTTGCACGACCTAATCTCAACCCTGAACCGCTCTCTCTCTCTCTCAGATCCACAACCCTGCACTGCACCCTCGTGAATCCAGCCAGAAGAGGAGACCTTGCCAGTCATTCCCACGAGATCATGCTTGCCTAGTCGGATCCCTTGCCTAGTCGGATTTGACTATAGACGTAAGTAAGAATTCTCCCTCCCTTGGCCATCTAATTCTGAAAGTAGAACATGGAGTCACTTTTTTCCATTGTACTCTAGTACTAACAGTGGGCAAAGAACACGTAGTTGGATAACCTACTTAGTCGTAGAAGGAGATCAGACCTTGTTGCCGGACTATAGTGCTCTACCTTGCTTCCAATCCTAGGTAAGCAAGCTCCTGCCTTGGCCTTTGGACTCATCATGTTATAGGATTGAGTTCTTGATGCAAGAGTAGGTTGAATATATTGTGATGTTGTTGGTGAGCTTAGAACCTTAGACCAGTAGGTAAGTTTGATTAGAAGAGTGATGTCCAGAGGAATCATAGGAAGGATGTAATGAAATTTGATTTTTCCTACAGAACATTTGTTGGATCTTCGGCGTCCGGATTTAGACCAAAGGGCCGTAGTCTCACTTAAGTGAGTAGACGGTTGTCCCAATTGGCAATCAAATTAATATGATTTATCTTGAAGTGAAATAAATTATTAAGCAAGGGATTGTAATCTCCACAAAGGAGTAGACAAAACCCAACCAAGAGTTTGTAATCTCCAAAAGGAGTAGACTAAACTCTAATAGAAATTAAGTTCAATTGCAAATCTTATAAACCGATTGTTATATGTTAAAACATTGACTTGGATTATTTAATGAGTCATTCATAAATTAATTTTCCTTCTAAGTGTATTCTCCCCTACACCGGGAATATCCAAATACCTTAGTGGGATAAAACGTTACACGTTACAAAGACTAAGTAAGAGACTTACTTGTCTTACTTTGTAGAAAGGGTATTCATAGGTTTTGTCAATACAAAACCAAACTAAGATGGATGCCTATCCTTTGTCAATACAAAGGAACTATACTGGTCTTTCGAGTTTTGCAAACAAGCTTATAAGAAGGCCTATCCAATGTCAATACAATGGAACTAAAAGCTTTATTGTTGCAAAAACGAATATTCAAACAAGTGCAAATGTCTCTCCCTTTTATAGGCATAGGGGGCCACGGTTTTGGGGAGTTAAAAGAGGTTCAAATCGGTTATGGAAGTTATGTGGAAGTTACTTGGAAGATGGACCTTGAAGCCCTAGAAAGCCCGAGGCCCGAGGCCCACATAGGAAGCCCAAAACCGCTCCCCGGAGCTAGCTTAGAGCTAGCTTATTTTTCTTGGTCCAAACACTTCCAATGAGCTTCATTCACTTTAATATAGCTAGGGTAAGTTCCAAGATCCTCAAACACTCAATATCTTAGCTCAAGCTAGTTTAGCTCCTTAAGAAGCTCACTAGCTGCTTCATTGACATTCACTAAGCATTTAAGCTTGGATTGCTCCCAATTTTTAACCATATATTCTTTAGCCAATATAAGGCCTAAGAACCAAAGGTGTGCCGATAAAATGTGGCTAAAAAGCGCCAAACGTCGGCCTTCTAAAAGCTAGCACAAGTTGACCTTGTCGTGAATCACCTTGCTTTGATTCGACTCCCCTTATAATACTAGTTGTTCTTAGTGCCGGTCACTTGTCTTGCCTCCCGCAACCCGGACCATAGTGACACACATGTGAACAACTCATTGCACCTTGTCTTAAGACAAGCTCAACGGTTACAATGAAGACTTAGCCCAAATCTCCAACAACATTTGGTGTAAAACTGCTGACTTTGAGCCTATACTTCTATACCTTAGAAACATAACCCACCGTTCAGTTTTAAATAAGTTATATAGTACAATGCATAGGATGATGTATCAAAATTTGGGTTCGATCCATCGGTTGGATTTAGATCTATGAAGGTCCAAAGTGGACTGGTCGAGTAGTTAGGAAAAATACTCAGTTTTTGGCCAAGTATGAAGTTACTGGATGTTGGAACTAACTTTGGAGATTTATATTGAGAGTTTGAGTTAGTGTTTTAGAGAGATCTTTGGCCTTATGATTAGTATGCATATCATAGAAGTCTTGGATAATTTTCTTAGAATTTGTATATTTTTATTCGGGCTTCATATCTCGAGCCAAAGTTAGATCCTAGTGACTTTTTTGAAGGTTAGGAAAATTGTGTAGTTTTCTAGTTTCTACCTAAACTCATTCTTAAGAGTTAGAATATGTTTTTTAGTCCCAAATAAGAGTTTAAGCATATATTACGAGATTGTTGGAAGTTTCAGGACCAAGGGTAAAATGGTCATTTTACCTTAGATGTGTATTTTAGTAACTTCTCTTCTGATAGGATCTTACATCTTAGAAGTCATAGACTTCTAGCTATATTGGAAATCTGTTGATCCACTTGCCTCCTATGACAGGCAGTTGAGTTTCTACGGTTATAGATCGAGTTGTGATTAAGAGAGTTGAGACCTGATTCAGGTAAGTCCGTTGGGCTTACTTAGCTAGCTTCTAGATATGAGTGTGAATAATGATAGTGGTGTGTGAATGATGTGTTTATAGTTGTACTTAGTATTAATTATCTACCGACCTATACATTTGGCCTAAGAGTAACGGACGGTGGCATTCTACTCAGTTAGCCCGAGGGCGGTGGGGGGTTTCTTTAGGGACTAGTCCATACTTGGTTTGTAGTGAAGCTACCGGCGGACGTGTGCTAGACTTGCACCAAGTTGGATAAGGAACAGAGGCGAGAAATCTTAAGATTTCTCGTGCCACAACTTTAAAACGGAATAAAGTGAATCACTTAAACTATTAGATAATAACCGGTTTGTATGCCATCATGATCTTTTTGTATGTTATCTTGGGTGTGTTTGTGCTATTCTTATTCTGCTTGTATCTGGTTAGTTAGCTAACTGTTGTATTGTTGTTTAGACGTTCCACATGTTAGAGTAGATGCCGAGTGATCCAGATGGTAGTGGTCAGCAGGGGTGTCGTACTTCATAGGACGGGTTGTAGTCTTTTCTTTATGTTGGTTTTTCAGTTATGACATTCTTTTTTCTTAGATTGTAAGAGATTATTTGCTGTCGGCTGTTAGTGTTTCTCGTCACATTCATGACATTGTTAAACATATTTTATGATTTCTGGTTTTCCTTATCTATTCTTTATTGTAAGATCTAGTTAAGTTGTTGTCAAACTAAGGTCGGGACCCATTGTGAGGTCCAGAATCCAAAAGGGATTTGAGTTTTCCAAAGGAACTTTTGGTTTTCAAAATGCATGCATAGTCAGGTTGAGATACACATTTGTTCATCCTTTGCCAATGAACATCATTATGAAGGTGATCTATGACTGGAAGCACAATTGCAAAAAGATTTTTGTTTTTCCGCATTCATAACTCATGCCATCTTGTAGCTTAGGTTTGAACATTGCTTGGAGACAAGCAAGTGGCAAGTATGGAGTATTTTGATGACATGATTTACGACGTTAATTTAGGCATATATTTAGTTAGTTTTTCTCTTCATCCATACATGATTGGCGTTAGTTCGTGACGTTTATTGCTTAATTGAGTCATATTGCTAGAAAAGACGTCTACACGAGCTTTTGTCGGTTTTGTAGGTATTTTGGCATGCGTCTATCGGGATGGCCCCTTATGAGGCTCTATACGGGCAGAGATGCCGTACCCCTTTGTGTCGGGATGAGCCTAGTAACGCGGATGGAGTAGCACTAGTACAAAAGTGCACATTGGGTACGGTACATTTAACACGGTTCCGTGTTTTTGCATGATAAATATGCAAATTCAACATTTTTACCACGGTCGCCCCAAAAACCGTGTTAAAAATACTAATAATTTACCACGGTTCACCAAATAACTGTGGTAAGTGTATAGAATCACCCATTTTAACACGGTTACCCTGCGAACCGTGTTAAAAAGTTTGGTATAATATAACGGTTACTTGTAACCGTGTTAAAATTGTTCATCATTTATCACGGTTCTTTTCGAAACCGTAGTAAAAAGGTTTACAATTTACCACGGTTATCCTCTAAACCATGTTAAATAAGCTTATGAACACAATTTACCACGTCTTTCAATTAACCGTATTAAATATTATTTAAAAAATATTTTGAAATTTTTTTTATAAAGTGCGAGTTTTGCAATTCTCTTCAAAATCGTTGTAAAAATGTTTACAATTTACCACGGTTACCCTCCAAACCGTGTTAAATTAGCATATAAACACAATTTACCACGTCTTTCAATTAATCGTGTTAAATATTATTTAAAAAATATTTTGAAAATTTTTTCGCAAGCGCGAGATTTGCCGGTTCTTTGACCATAGTAAAACTGTTTACAATTTACCACGGTTACCCTCCAAACCGTGTTAAATTAGCGTATAAACACAACGTACCACATCTTTCAATTAACAGTGTTAAATATTATTTAAAAATATATAATTGAAATTTTTTTAGAAAGTGCGAGTTTTGCCGGTTCTCTTCGAAACCGTTGTAAAAATGTTTACAATTACCAAGGTTACCCTCCAAACCGTGTTAAATTAGTGTATAAACACAATTTAAAACGTCTTTCAATTAACCGTGTTAAATATTATTTAAAAAATATTTTGGAAATTTTTTCGAAACCGCGAAATTTGTTTAATTAGTTAAGTCTTACATATATGCTTACCGTTGTGGATTTTCTTTTGATAATAAAAACATGGTTAATTGATTAATTATTTTAATTTTAATTTTTTATTATACAAATTTTACTCTTGCTGAGTGAGAGATATGGTGCCGTTTCACCTTGCACACAATCTGCGTGATCTCCTCTATCAGCCTCTTGCCCGCAACGCTCAGCCTCCTCGATTTCTCCCGCTGCGTCGTCTCTTCTCACAACTCTCTTGCCCGGCCGCTGCATCTCCTCTTCTCACGTACGTACATCACTCCCTCTTGTCGCTTCATCTCCTCTATCGGCAGGTAAGCCTTTTTCCTTAATTTCTCGCTGTCTCGTTGGCTGCAGCCTCCTCTATCTTCTCCCTCTGCGTCGTCTCCTCGATCTGCAGGTGAGAATTTTCAGTCATTCTGCCGCCGGATCTGCATACAATTAAAGCCTAATTTGTACTTCATCCCGCCGGATCTGCAGGTAACCGTTCTTCCCCAACCCGACGAGCTTTCTACACTATTTCCGGCCCCTTTCCCGATCAACCTTCAAGTGGGAGACTGTAGCCAACGAGACTGCAGTATTTGGCCGGCCGCCGGCCTTCTATCGCCGCCAACACCGACGAATTTGTTACCCGCACCTTGCCGGCCGTCAACCGCCTTCCCGATAGGTGTCACTTTTGGGCATGTGACTTATGCAATACGTTTTGATTTTGAGACTTGCATAGTATTTGATTTTGAGACTTATGCAGTACATTTTGATTTTAAGACTTGCGTAGTATTTGATTTTGAGACTTGCGTAGTATTTGATTTTGAGACTTGCGTAGTATTTGATTTTGAGACTTAGGCAGTACGTTTTGATTTTGAGACTTGCGTAGTATTTGATTTTGAGAATTCTGCAGTATTTGATTTGATAATTTTCAGAATTTGAGTGTTAAGTTATGTGGGTTCTTAAATATTATAATGAAGAGTGTGAAAAGTTGGCTTTTTTCTTTAAATGATTGGATATTTTCAATGAACATTGTACAGGGTTATGACTGCATCCCCACTCCATCTCAAGATTTCATACAAACGAGTACAATTTTGTGCCTTTTGACCCATATATCAAAGAGAAACCGTGATAAACACAATTTTGTGCTGTAATTTAGTTTTATGATTTGGGTTTTATCAGACATTACATTATTTTAATTGGGTTAGTTTAATTCGGTAGCATTCCTATAAAACAACAATAGAAACACATAACAATTTAATGTGAGATTAATAATGGTGCATTTATGGTCGATTGACATAATAGAAAACTTTAGGAAGATGTACGTACTATATATTTTTTTTCTTGCTTCCCGAGTTCGAACCTGCAACCTTAGGATCTTAGTTTTGGAAATCAATTTGAGTTTTAGAAGCCTTCTACTTGTGAAAACTACCGAATTAGACATTATTAAACTAAACAACATATATGTTTTTTGTAGAAATCGATTGTAGAGAGGTTATTTTTGCATTTTATAGCTCAAGGAGTTCCTCTTCAAAACTTAAGGTATGTTGAACTGAACAATCTTTATTATTTGATTTTGATTTGGTTAGATCGATATATTTTAAAGTACCCTTTTCTTGTTAGTGCACTTAGTATAAGTAGATTAGATTAAAGTATCTTTTTTGGTTTTTATGCATAGAAAAACAATCTCTTATCATGGATAAAACTTGGATGACTACAAATCGATTGTCCCAAGAATATGGAAATGGTGTTACACAATTTGTAAATCAAGCAGTTGGATATTACGGAGAGGGTAGGAAAATACCATGTCCATGTTTAAGGTGCGGAAATATTCAGATAGTCAGTAGTGATCAATTGAAAGGACATCTAACAATGTATGGGATTGATAGAAGTTACCAAAGATAGATATGGCATGGTGAGGCAGATAATATTAGCTTGAATCATAGAGAGGATGATGATGATGAGGAGGAGGAGGAGGATCATGAGGGTGAGAGGTTAGAAGATATGATACATGATATTGAAGACAATATACATGGCTCGGGAAATGAATTTGACCATCTGTTTAGTGATGCAAAAGTACCACTTTATCCCGGCTGCTCAAAATTTACTCAATTATCTTTTGTCTTAAAGTTGTATAACCTAAAAGCGGGTAATGGGTGGAGTGATACAAGTTTTACAGCTTTGTTAGAGCTTTTAAAAGGCGTGCTTCCAAATGATAATGTTCTTCCTTCTCGGACGTATGAGGCGAAAAAAATATTGTCTTATATGGGAATGAGCTATGAGAAGATACACGCTTGTCCGAATGATTGTATTTTGTATCGGAAAGAGTACGCATCGCTGAGTAATTGTCCTAGTTGTAAAGCACCGCGATACAAGAAAGAAAATGTTCATTCGAAAGTGCTTTGGTATTTTCCTATAATACCAAGATTGTCAACGTATGTTTAGAATCCCAGAAACTGCAAAGAATTGGATGTGGCATGAGACTGATAGGATAAATGATGGTAAACTTAGGCACCCTGCAGATTCCCCGCAATGACGATATATAGATTCCAAGTATCCAGAATTTGCTAAAGAGGGTAGAAACATACGTCTTGCAATATCAACCGATGGAATGAGTCCGAATAATATCACTAGCAAAACCTATAGTATGTGGCTTGTTCTCACAGTAATCTATAACTTACCCCCATGGTTGTGCATGAAATGCAAGTATATGATGTTGTTGATGCTAATTTCTGGGCCAAAACAACCCGATAATGATATAGATGTCTATTTGGCACCTCTAATCGAAGATTTGAAATTATTATGGGAAGAAGGTGTTGAAGCTTTTGACGCACATAAGTAGGAAACATTTAGGTTGCGAGCGGCTTTGTTTTGCACGATAAACGATTTTTTGGCTCTTGGGAATGTTTCTGGATATAGTGTCAAAGGTCATCATGCTTGCCCTGTGTGCGGCATGAACACTTGCTATACTCAGTTGACATGCTCTTCTAAACCAGTGTACTTGGCTGCCCGTACTTTTTTGCCCTTAGACCATAAGTTTCGTAATATGGATACAAAGTTCAATGGAAAATTGAGAAGGAGGTAGCAAAAGCACCTTTAACTGGTGAGCAGATATATGAAATGGTGAAAGACATCAAAACAACATTCGGAAAGACGGATGAATTTGGAAGAAGAAGAAAACCTGAAACAATAAATGGTTGGAAGAAAAACTCCATATTTTCACCCTTCCATATTGGAGATTTTTATTTGTGAGGCATTGTCTCGATGTTATGCATATTGAGAAGAATGTTTGTGATAGTATCGTTGGCACATTTCTCAATATGTCAGGGAAGACAAGAGATGGCGAAAAGGCTAGAAATGATTTAAAAGATATGGGCATTAGGCCAGAATTGTTACCTCAACCAAGGGGAAACCGCACTTATTTGCCTCCAGCATGTCATACTCTTTCTAAGAAGGAGAAGAAAGAATTTTGTGAGTTTCTAGCTAGAGTTAAGGTTCCGGAAGGATATTCATTTAAAATTAAGAGTCTTGTTTCATTGAATGATCTGAAGTTAGTGGGCCTCAAGTCTCTTGATTGTCATATTTTAATGCAAGATTTATTGCCGATAGCTTTACGTGCCGTTCTACCACAACATGTCCGTCTTGCAGTAACCAGATTATGTTTCTTTTTTAAAGCTATTTGTAGCAAAGAAATTGCTCATTCTCATTTAAAATCGTTACAAAATAGTATCATTGTAACCTTGTGCGAGCTTGAGATGTTTTTCCCGCCAACCTTCTTTGATATCATGATACATTTGACCGTTCATCTAGTGAGGGAGATCAGGTTATGTGGGCCAGTATTTCTTAGATGGATGTACCCTTTTGAAAGGCATATGAAAGTGTTAAAAGGGTATGTAATGAACAGATATCATCCAGAAGGATCAACTGCTGAAAGATATATAATTGAAGAGGCTATTGAGTTTTGTATTGAATATTTACCTGATGTTGATGCAATTGGCCTACAAAAACATCGACGATTAAACACAACGGAAGGGGAAGGCATCACAGGCCGTAAAGTGATCACCATGGATCATGGTATGCTACAGAAAGTACATCTTTATGTCCTTCATAATGTTGATGATGTTCTTACATTTGTGGAAGAGCACAAAAATACGTTGAGAAACCTTAATCATGGTAGAAATGAGCAATGGATTACGAAAGAGCATAATCGAACTTTTGTTAAGTGGTTTGAACAAAAGATATCAGCTGAGTTAGAGCAGAATAGTGGGGTTACTCTTGTGTCCGATAAGTTAAAATGGTTATCTTATGGGCCAAGTATGAACACGTATCACTTTTCTTCGTATGCTATCAATGGTTACATGTTTTATACAAAGGATCGCGATGATACTAGTCCAATGCAAAATAGTGGGGTTACTCTTGCATCTAATGCCCTCCATATTTCGACTTCTACAAATCCAAATCCAGAATATAAAAGAATGCAATATTATGGGGTGATCAATCAGATTTTTGAATTGGAATATACTACGTTCAAAGTCCCAAAGTTTTCCTTGTAATTGGGTTAATAGTAACAGTTGAGTGAAGGATGAGGAGTTGAGGTTTACTATGGTAGACCTTAATCGGTTAGGTCATAAAGAAGATCCACTCATATTGGCGTCACAAGCAAATCAAGTGTTCTTTATCTCAGATCCATCGGACAAGAAATGGTCAATTGTTTTATCATCAAAGAAAAGGTTTTCTAGTGATGACATTCAAAATGACGTAGTCGATGATAACGTTGAAGGAAATATTTGCTCTATGGTTCCAACTATGGATGTGATAGCATGAATTATAGTCTATATTTTGGGACTTGTTTAGACGTTTTATCTTCAATAATCTGCATGTTTGGATGTATATTATGTGATTATATTGTCATTTCATCTACCTTTGTGGAAATCGAGGTCTACACCAAGTTTCGTTGTAATCGTAGGTAAAATGGCACGTTTTGCATCAAAATGGAGCTAAAAGAGCTAAGGAGTCATTGGAGCTACATTCAAGAGCTTAAGGAAGAATCCAGGAAGCATGGAAGTGGATTAAAGATTCACTCTGGACCAGATTTGAGAGATTTCACATTCAGTTTAGAGTCACCTCGGTCAGCTACAGTACCATCTCGATCGAGGTCATCTTGAGGAGCGTCTCGACCGAGGCGAATACTCTGACGCGGCGAGATCGTTTATTCT
This sequence comes from Fagopyrum esculentum, assembly GCA_033239045.1. NCBI lineage: Eukaryota > Viridiplantae > Streptophyta > Magnoliopsida > Caryophyllales > Polygonaceae > Fagopyrum > Fagopyrum esculentum. The sequence continues at coordinate 104,160,174 of BSUD01000005.1, forward strand.
TGGCGAGATCGTTTATTCTTGGCTGAGATCTTTTATTTTTGGAAGGAGAGATCTTATATTTTTGGGCTGGATTTCTGGAAGGAAGATTATATGTTTTCCTATAAAAGGGCTTGATTTTCCACAATTCAGCACGCCCGCTACTATCGGCGCATCACCGAAAATCCCGCTATCATTATAGTGGTTGAAGGAAGGAAGGATTCATAGCTTATTATAGCTTTTGTGAAGGGTTTTGTAAGATTCTCTTAGATTCCCTTCTTGTTGATTGTCTTGTTGGATTGTGATCCAAGGAATGCTTATTTGTGTGATATTTGATTAAGTTATTGAAGCCTTGTTCTTAAGGTTTTTGTGTTCAAATATTTACTTTCTTCCCATATATTTGATTATCGCTTTCATGATGATGAGTGACTAATTTCTTTGCGTGATTCTAGGGTGATTGGCTGAAGGTTGTGGGAAAACGATGATAGAATAATCTTAAATTCCAGTAGGACCCTGAAAGCTCGAGTCTTTATCCTTAACTTTAGAACATCTCGTTCAGTCGATGAACATCTCGGCCGGGGTGGAATTTGGCTGACCGAGGTGATCTTTCTGATCCGAAACTGAGAGTTAAGTGTTAGAGTTTTCCAAATCCTATTCTTATTACACCTTTCCTGGTTCAATGCAAGCCTAGGATGAGACTTACCCGGTAATTCCTTTGTTTGTTTACCCATGATCATAAGTGTAGGTAATAAAGGTTTATCCTTTATTGGGGTTTGAGTGTGCCTTCATCCCTTCTTTGTGAGTTAGCCTGAGACTTACCCGGTAAAGGTTGTCTATTCCCTTAGTTGGTGTGTTGGTTTGAGATTATAGTTCCTTTCCTTAGTACCTTGAGACTTACCCGGTGATAGGTTCTTTGGGTTGGGATTGTGAGTAGTGAGACTTACCCGGTGATCTATTCCACTTTAGTAACACCTTTCCTTTGCAAAAATCTCAGCTTTGTCCGCTTATCTTTAGATCTTGAGTTGAAACCACAACTAGATGCTTTAATCCCTAGAATTGCATATTCCTTTAATTGACTTTTTATCATCTTTGATTGCTTTAATCGCTTTTGTGGTTATTAGTTGCATTCAATACCTATATTGGTTTTGTTTCACCTAAGTCCCTGAGATCGACACCCCGGAATTCTTGCTTTTACTACGATTGACCCGTACACTGCGGGTTCACATCCTTATTTTAGGTATACATCTAGGGTTATAAATTTAAAGCTTGCACACACCGTTTGGAGCGAACATGATGATGCTAACTTTTGGCAAGAAATTTATGTACGAGAAGATCACCATGAAGGTATATACGTTGAAGAAACAGATTCTGCAGCTGTTACTACCTTTAACAAACGTCGCAAAACCAAACGTAAAAGAAAGAATACATAAGTAAGTAGCAAATATATTTCTTCCTTGATTGTGTGAATATATTTATACTAATTAAAAATAAATGATAAATAATTATGTAACTACTGCTTCTAAATTAATTAGAACTATTTGCTTAATTTGATATTAGTTGATTTGTTACATATTTAAAAATTTCATTACTATTCTATAAAATTTACTCATTTGTGATTTTTTTATAGGCTAATGGATTCCTCCGGCGCAGATTCCGAGAGAGAGCAAGCAGATGTTGAAGAAGACACTAACAAAATCAAATCATTGCGCTCGCTTGTACCAATGATTATGCGGCTAATGGATAAGGGAGAGAAGATGAAGGTCGAATGGAATGTCAAAAGACAAGTGATAGGAAAAAGTCGTGCTAATTTCAAGAGTTACATTGTGGTGTCTACACGTACTCGAGTGAATATCAATTACTCAAGATGGGATCAAGCGCCGGATCATATCAAAGAATCTATTTGGATAGATGTATCGGTAAGGTTTATAATATTAGCCAAACTTTACCACTTTTAATAAATAACTAAGTTGTTTATTTGATATTTTCTTAATAGTTTTAGATAGTTCAATTGCTGTTTTTTAGACAAGCTGACCTAGTTTTTGATGTTTTTTTTAGGTTTTTTTGATATAATTTACTCATTGTTTTGAGGCTCTTTTGTGATAGCTTGTTGATGTAACACCCCGAATCCGCGGGATATCGGGATGCTACGGGCGAGACCTCACAATGGGTCCCGACCCTTAGCTTGACAACAATTTCACCGGACCTTTCCAACATGGTACAAATAAAGGCAAAAACGTAAATCAATTTTAATGCAAATGATAAGAAACCCGAAAGAATGCAACAACAGACTTCAGCCGAGGTACAACTCGAACAAAACGCCGAACAAGCGGCACACGAAACGTAATAACCGAAAGACAAAACACAAGACAACTCCAACTCAAAAACCCTTCCTAAAATGTACGGACCCTGGCTGTCCACCCTTCCGGATCTCTCGGCCGCATTCCTAACCTGCAAGGCAATCTAAAACATTCGGTTTAAAACCGTTAGCTCATATTCGAGGCATTAGAACTAATGGCAAAGGCACAAACACACGTAAATCAACATAAGCACACAACATACTCAAAAGCACATCAATCCGGTATATTATCTTTGTTATTATTAAGTAGTATCCCGTTCTAATTCAACTTAGTTTTGTGACACGAGACCACCGTGGTCCCGCCTCGCTCCCTACTTACCGGCATGGAACGGTACGGATGCCTCCGACCGTCTAACCAGCACGGGCTAGTCGCCGAGAACCTCCAAGACTCTCGCAAGAGCTAGGCAGATGATGTCACCGCCCGTTATCATACACTTGGGCCAAAATAATATAAAGGTCGGTAATCCTATTTCCGGTTCCGTTGTTATAACATAAACAGTAAACACACACCACCCAACACACATCAATGCTAATACAAAGAATACGAGCTAAGTAAGTCCGGAGACTTACCTCGGTGCCACACTCAACTCACAACACTCTCGCTTCCTCAGGAAGAAAGCCCAAAACCTGCTCACAAGAAGATAACTATATCAACAACAACCCAGTCACAATAGAAGTCTAAGACTTCTATTCAAATGGTCAACGCAAGACCATTTGACTCTCAACTCTAGTACCACATCCTAGAATCCCTCATGCTCACATCACACTCAACAAGCTAGAAGTCCTAAGACTTCTAAACCCTCGGATCTCGCAAGATCAAAACTCACAACACCACTAGGATAACATACCTAGTCTCCATGATCAAAAAGGCAAAAACACTATGCTAGGATACGCATATCCTAGCCCATAAACTCAACAACCATAAGCTCACAACTATAAACTCACAATCTCAACCTCACAAGCCTCACAAAGACAGCCCTACACTCATCCCATGTACCATTCAAAAACATACAACCCTTAACCCTTAGCACCATCCAACAACATCATCATACTCGCTAGGGTCCATAAGCCACTACATGGCATTCTCATCAATCCTAGGTTCAATCCTAGCATGATACTATCATAACACTCTCTAGGATCATCAAAGAACACAAGCTCAAGGGAGGGCACTCACGACGCAAAGGCACGGACTCAGAAGAAGGAAGAACAGTCACGAAAGGGAGAAGAAGACCGCAAGGACGTGCTGGCTGAGCTAGAGGCCGCCCCTGCGGCCCAGAGGTCCGCCCCCACAGCCCCTGGTGGCCGCCCCTGCGGCTCTGAAGATCCGCCCCCGCGGTCGAACAACAAAGGGTCGTCTTCTTCGTCTTCGACTGTGGATCTTGGGCTCCAATGGCCTCCTTCTCTTGCTGGGTCTTCTCCAAACATTATCCATTGTATCAATGCCCTCCCACACGACCTTGTAATAACCGGAAATTTTATTTCCGTTTAGTTCCGATGCAAATCGGATTTTTACCAACTCAACCTTACACGATGATTAATACCACAAGTCTATGAATTTTCTACTCTTTATGTGAAATTTTTTATTACACTTTTTAACCCTTATACACTTGTAACACTAAAATAGTTGGTCTTTTTACAAAACCTTTCGGGCCCATTAGACAAGCCCAAATTTAGGCTATGACAAGGCCCAAGCCTCTCTAGCCGGCACCTCATTTTTGTCCTTGCAATTGTACAACTTTTGACCCTTTTAGTTCATCCTAAGTGTTTCTTTTCACAAATGCTTCCAAGTCAGCCCATTTTTTTTAAAGTGATGCACATCTCTTTCCAACTAAACCATGATATTCATCTCCCCAAATCTCGCACCGTTACCTCGCCTTCACCTTAACTTCCGGATCAGAAGAGTTGCTTGTACACAGACGGCCGCACCAAGACTCGGTCCTACTGCATATCGTCGCCATCTGCACCTGTCCCTACCTCCCTCACTCACAGTAGGCGACCAGATTCCGCAGTAGACCAGGTGAGGCCATGATAGCCTCTGCATATCGTCGACGAGAGCAATATCATCAGCCATGGACGGAAACCAGAGGCTGGCGTCATCACCGACTGAAAACGCCGAGACCGTCGCCTACCCAACAAAACAGGCCGGAGTTCCGCGACTGCCGACGCCGAGCCAGACCCTCCTTCCTATTCCGACCTTTGCTGTGTTTGTTGTTAGTGGTGAGTCTCTACCCTCCTCTATTAATCTTACTGTCATAGTAAAGGGGAGAATGAAGGGGGTTAGGATGTGCTGTCTATTTTGGTACGAAGGAATAGGGGGCTGGGTTGCTTTGCCTGTATGGGTTTATTGAGGTTGGAATGGCTTAGAATAGGTTTAGTTTTGGATATGAATTGGGTAACAGTAGGTGAGTCATCCTTGTAGGTTAGGCATGTTTGTTGTAGAGTAGGGTAAATCAAAGGCTGTTGATGCAGGTTTATATTAGTGGAATTATAGGTCCTCTTGGTATAGCGTATAGTGCATAGGTTAGTTGGGTTTAGTTCTTTTTTTATTCTTAAAGATATCGAACTTGGGATCTTAGGTCTTAGCTTTGGGAGATTTAGTTTTGCTGCTCACCGGTGTCGAACTTGGAACTTATAGGGTAGTATTATTGTTGATAGTATGGACAGAAGTAATAAAAGTCTAGACCTTCTACACTCCTTTTTGTTTTTTTTCCCAGAAATTCTAATTGTGAACTGCTGACTTTGGGAAGGCATTTCTATACCCTAAATTGATCATCCACCGTTCAATTTTTAGTATGATATATAGGGATATGTATACTGTGAGGTATCAAAAGTTGAGGTCGATCCAACGATCTGATCTGGAATTACAAGGGCTCAAAGTAGGTTGGTTGGACAGTTATGAAAATACTCAGAATTTGGCTAAGTATGAAATATCTGGATTTTGGAACGATCTTTGAATATTTGTGTAGGAGTGGTTGTTGAATGTTTTTTAGCGATCTTTGCTCCTATGAGTAGTATGCATATCATAGAGGACTTAGAGATTTTTTTCGGAATTTTTTATATTTTTATTCGAGCTTCGTATCTTAAGCCAAATTCGGATCTTAACGGCTTTTTATGAAATTCTAGATTTATGTTTAATTCTTCTAAATCTTTAGCAAACTTCATTTTGAGAGTTACAGTGTGGATTGGAGTTTCACTGAATAGTTTAGAACTTTGTTATAGAATTTTCTAGAGTTTCGGGACCAAGGGTAAAATGGTCATTTACCCTTATAAGGTATTTTATTAAAATTTTCTTGATCGAAATAAGTATCTTAGAAGTTGGAAACTTCTAAGGCAGTGGGATACATTATTGATCCACATGCCTTTATTAGCAGGCATTTGAGTTTCTACGGTTGGAGACCGAGCTGAGATTTCGAGAGTTGAGATTTGATTCAGGTAAGTCCTTGCGACTTACTTAGCTGGTTTCTAGATATTAGTTGAGTGATAACAATGGTGTGTGTATCATGTGTGTTATAATAACAACTTGTTAGGACGACCGTCGTTATTATGTGCTAAGGCCCAAGTGTATGTATAACGGGCCGTGACATCACTGCCCAGCTCTGCCAGGAGACTGGGAGGTTCTCTATACCCAGACCATACAGGTACACGGTGAGATGCATTGGATCCACTCCTGATGGGTACACGGGGGCGGAGGCGAGGTTTGGGAATCCCTCGTGTCACAAAATAAGTATCATTAGTAAGAGTGAATGACTTAAATGAAGATAATAAATGGATTGTTTGAAAGCATGATGTGTGTTTATTATTTTATGTGTGTGTGTGCTATTATTATTCTCCTAATGTTTAGATAACTAGCTAATGGTTGTTTTGTTGTGTTTTTAGATTTACCGCAGGTTAGAACGACAGTTGAGTGATCCAGAAGTAGTGGTCAACCGGGTCTCCGTACTCCTTAGAGTGAGGGTTTGGGTTGTTGCTTTGTTGTTCTTTTCCTCTTGTTAAGACAATTAGTCTTTTCTATCGTTTAAGTATTATAGGCTGTTAGACTTTGTTGCATTCATCCTATTAAAAATACATTTTTATGAAATTTCGGTTTTTCTTATTTGTGTCTTGTTGCAAGATCCTAGTAAAATTGTTGACAAACTGAGGTCGGGACCCATTGTGAGGTCCTAACCAGTAATGTCCCGAGTTCTGAGAATTCGGGGTGTTACAACCTAACCGAGCTTAGAACACATGCATGCAAAAATCAAGAAGAATCCACTTCCAAAGCTTCATCCATGGCAATGGAGAAGGAGAGAAGAAGAGGAAGCTATGCAGCAAGGAAGAAGAAGGGAGGGAGAAGGACAAGCTTACCACACTGAATCCGTAACTATCCTCCTGCTGGCCACACCGTAGGAGATCCAAGGGGAAATGAAGAAGGAAGCACAAGAGGAAGAGGGGAAGAGAAACTAGCGTGAAAGGAAGAGTGAGAGGAGAGAGGGAACAAGGCTGAAAATTGTGGGAGGGAAATAAGGGGTCAGCTGTCCCACTTGTCTCCTCACTCAAGAAACCAAGGAGTCGGAAAGTACAAGACGAGGTAACGAGGGGTCGAGACGGGATTTTTAGAATAAACCCGCCACACAACACCTCGTGCCTGCGGGAAAACTGAGCCGCTAAAGCGGGGACATCGATGACTCGCTAACAATCCGTAATAAAAATTCCGGATGTTATAGTTGATTTGTTTTTTGAGAGTTTAGTAGTTATTTTTGAGGTTGTTTTAATATACTGATAACACGATTTATGACGTAGGTTTAAGCACTCATTTAGATAGTTTTTCCGCTCATTCATGCATGGTTTAGCACTAGTTCATAACGTTTGTATTCAATCCTTGTATATTTGTCGAGATAGATGTCTACACGGACTTTTGCATGTTTTGTAGGTATTTTGAGAGCTTTAGGAGCTTAATCTATACATTCGAGGATCGTTCCTCGAGATGACACACCTTCGGACTCATTGGGAAGCAAGCTAGGGGCTAAGGAGGACACATGGGACCTTGTTGGTGCATGCCTTGCACCAAATTGTGGCTTGATGTTCCAAAGAAAGCTGCATCACCAAAACCACGACCACTGGGACTTCCACGGGTGTGGAAATAGGCCGTGGTTCTCCCTGCACAGCTGCAACAGTTGTCCCACGATCTCCATAACCGACCATTTCCCTTGATGGTGTATAAAAAGTGGTCCTACAGGCTGTTGAAGAAAAGACCCCATCACTCCATTCTCTCTCACACCTTACCTCACACATATTCTCTCATTGGAAGGTTGGATTAGAGCTACTCTTGGAGGAGAAGAAAGGCTTCCATCGGAGAAGAAGAGAAGAACACACCATTCTTAGTTTTTCATAGCTTTTACAGTGAAGATTGTTGGAAACATTTTCTAGGGTTGTAAGAACGAATCGAACCTTCTTTTGAAGGGTTGTAAGTCTTTGTTTTGACATCTATTCAGCTCGTTTTTCTTGTTCTATTTGCTTCATCTATCTTTCATTTCATTATTTTGACATGGACTCCATGATTTTATGTTTGATGACCTTGATTGTGATGATGCATGTTCTTGGCTAAGTAGATGCAATTCTAGGGTAAGGAAATGATGGTTATGGCTTGGACTATGATAGGACAGACTTAAACGTACCTTTGGATGCTTTGTTTGCTAGAACCTAGCCTCTGTTCAAAATCACGGTCTGTTCTAAGGGGTTCCACGGCCGTGGACTTGATGAATTGCCCGTGATTTCGTCTGACTTGCTTGTATTGATAAATCTAAGTATTAGGTTGTTAGATTGTTGCAATCCTAGTGTTTGTTGAGTTAGATCTACCCTAGGGTGACCTAGTGTTAGCAACTAAGTGTGAGAAGAGACCTACCCGGTGATTCTTGCCCTTAAGTACCGAAGATGATGAACTCTAGGTAGTAGTGAGCCTCATAAGCCGCTATTGGGCTGAGTGTGTTAGGATTGATGTTTAGGACTTACCTTCCCGAGACTTACCCGGTAAGGAGAGGTTAAATCCCTAGATAGCAATCCGGTTTGTGTAGATTACCCAACCCTAGGCTCCTAGAGACTTAGCCGGTAATAGGACCTTAGCTGCGGAATTAGTGGATCTTGAGACCTACCCGGTGATTGGTTCCATTTGAGAAAACACCCTTTCCCAACATACCATAGTTGATCCAAGGAATGACTAGATGGCTTGAGTCCTATGCCATAACCGGAATTTCTAACCTCTAGGATCCGCTTTTCTCTCTTGATTACCTATCTCGTGTTTGTGTTTGTTTATTTGCCTCGCTAGCTTAGTTATTTGTTGATTTCGCATGATTTGTGATCCTTGATTGGTCACCTCAAAACCAAACCAAAAACATTGAGATTTTCATTTCTTTATTCCTTTCTCTTTTCCTAGCCTAGATCTTCACTATCCTTAGTCACTATTGACTCAATTTCACCTTAGTCTTTGTGTTCGACCTCGGAATACTATCCTTACTACAAAACGACCCCTACACTGTGGGTTCACTAGGAGTTAGGAAAAATATATCGAGTTATAAATTTAAGACGTTTGCGTGTCACAATCTTAGCGTAACATATACCATTGTTGCATGTATTTTGTAGGGTGTTTTTGATGTTTCTGAACACAAAAAAAAGTGGCTTTTGAGTGAGGCTTTGAAGAGGTTTAGAAATTTTGAATCAAAGTTGACAAGTAGATTCTTGAAAAATAAAAAAGGAAATATTATTCCTAATCCTCCTGCTTATCATCCATTCATTGATGAAGAGATGTGGAGACAATTTATTTCAACTAGGGAAAGTCCCAAGTTTCAAGTATGAATTTGATATTAATTGCTACCTTTCAATCATGTCTACACATGCAACTCAAATTGTATCGTTTTTTAATTGAATAGGAGAAAAGTGAAAAACATCGAGAGATTGTGAAGAAGAATGTTTATAAATACAAGGGATCTCGAAAAGGATATGCTGCTTTGGAAGAAGAAATGGTAAGTAAATATTTTTGTTACAAGTTCTATTATTATTATTATTCAATAATTTAAAATTTGTTGTGCAGATTTTAGAGGCTCAAAACGAGCTAAGAAATTCCGAGGGCACACCATCGACTGGCCAAATTAGCATACCACGAGATGTGTTGTGGAAACGGGCAAGGATCGGTAAAGATGTTAACATGGATGACTTTGTTAAGCATGTAGTTGATCAAATGGTAAATGTATTATACTTTTGATTATATTTTATCTCATATCTTAATTTATCGATGCTAAAACTCTTTATTTTGCTGGACTACTAATATAATTACTAGGAGTTGGTAGCACAACAAGCAGATAAAGGAGAAGTTCTTTCTGGACGACAAGATTTGTTAGCTACAGTATTGGGAAAGAAAGATCATCCCGGTCGTGTTTTAGTAGCTGGGTCAGGGGTGAATATATCAAAGTTTTTTGGTAAAATGTTACTTCATCCTCTTCCGAAGATAAAGAAAAGATAAGTAAGATGGAAGCTGAAATACGAGTACTGAAGGAGCAGGTTGCAAAATTGCAAAGTGAAAATCTACGGAAGCGTAAGAGAGAAGGCGAAATTACAAGTGAAAAGAAAAGTTGTCATGATACAGATTTTTCCGAGGTAAGCTCTAATATTTTGTACTTTTGTTACACTTTTATTTAGACATTGTTGGTGTTGACAATATCAATGCTTAATAGGGTTGGACTGACTGCCAATTTGCTTCACTAGATCCGGGTCATCCGATAGTTTCCATAGGAAAAGTATTTAAGGGCCCTGATTCGGAAGTGACAATGGTTCATAATAAGCCATTAAAACATGGACACATGAAGGTTACCGTCACTAATCCTAAGGTGCCTAATGCACCTTTACCTGTACCTACTGAAGAAGCTTCTGTTGTATTTGATGCTTTGAGCGGTTTTAGGGAATGGCCAGTTGAACTCATTTATTTGGAAAAGGTTACTATTTAATAAGTTTATTACTTGATTACTTATTTTTCGCAAGATCTAATGATGATTTGTGTGAAAGGTACTTCCATTGCAAAATGAGAAGAATGGAATGGAGATGAGTGATAACTTTGATAGACTTTCGGAAGCATCAAATACGAGCAATAAAAGTCCACCGATGAAGGTACAAAGGGAGGAGTGGTTGACAATGGATAAATCTGTAAAACTTACCACCTCAACTTTGGGGATGATGTATACAATTGCCAAAATGATTCGAGATCCACAATTGTGATTCCAATTCCTAAAGCATTTAAGAATGAGGGCGAATTGCAAGTTACTAAGGAGGATATCTTCAAATTATTGAAGCAGGATGAGATTGGACTAGTACATGTGTCTGTCTATATCAGGTAAGTGATTTTTGCTCATTTAATTTTATATGTATGTATATGTCACGATATGTTATTGTTAACGTTTTATTATTAGTAATAAAATTTTGAAATTTATGAGATAGGTATCTGTTAAAGGCTTGTGAAAAAAAAGACTCTAGATCAATTTGGTTTTCTATGTCCAAACATTGCCGAAGAGCCCACAAAATTGGATGGATCTCAATCTAAAGACATCAATACTGCGCGATCAGTATATATTGCGAATGCTATGGAAAAAGCTCAAACAAAGCAATTGTTCTTTGCTCCATATTTAACCAAGTAAGTGTTGATTATAACATTGATATGCTATTCATATTACAATTATTTTGTTAAATTTGGTTTATTTGAGGAATTTAATTATATGAATATTGCCTAGGAACACTAGATGTTGTGTGTTGTAAATCCATTTAAGAATGTAGTCTTTTGGCTCAACCAATGGGAGAAAATTTGGTATTCGACATCAAGCATATAATTGAAACGTAAGTATGAAACATGTTATAAATATATCTAAGAAGTCAATGACATGCTACCTTGTAGTAATGTATCTTTGTGTAATAAGGGGTATGAAGGTATGGATTGCTAACAAATCTCTCAACAAGCCTAACAAGGTGATAAAGTGGATTGAAGTAAAGGTTAGTTTTAGTTATCTTTGTTATCAAAAGTTTGTTAGCAAATGTTTTGGTAACCTCTTCAATTTATTAGTTTATAAAAAATGTGATGACTATAATCTAAATTCATTAATGTTGATTATTTTGTAGTGCCCTCACCAGAAAAATAATGCAAATTGTGGTTATTATGTCCTTCGATTCATTCAAGAGATAATCGCAGGAGGACAAGATCAAGTTTCTAAGAAGGTATATATGTATATAATTGTAGTTACTTCTCTAATTAGTTATAATTATTAACTTGTTAAAATCGTCTTTTGTCAAAATCGATTTATTATTAGTGAAGTTCACTATACTTATGGCTTGTATAAGCTATATTCACTTTTCTTGTGTTGTCATGTATATATGACATGTTTCCTCACTAAATCGTTTCTCCTTAATTGACAGTGGTTTTCGGAGTCAGCTAAGTCGGTGTCGTAATCACAAAAGCAAATCGATAAGGTTCGAGATCAGTGGGTTAGTTATGTGCAACAATTCATACGTTTACACTAGTTTTGCATTGGTTTCATTAAGATGAAAGAACGGATATTGAAGTAAATAGCTAGGTATCTTATGAAATACTTATAGATTTTTAGTGATTGATTAGTATTTTGAGATGATCGAAATGATTATTGTTGTCAATTGACATGGTTATAGTTGATTGATCGATCATCATGGTGTTGTTGATGATTGTCTTTAAGTATTATTTGTTGGTTAGCCTTCCAGTTTAGCTTGTTTATTATGTTGAATTACTACAGGTGTACGGTATATATGCGCAACAATATAGCATAATCAAAAAATATATATAATATTACTTCGGTTGTAGATGAAACCATGATAAACACATTTATCACGGTCAAATTCACATTTAACACGCGCTACTAATTTAACACGGTTCAGTATTATTACCAGGATTCAACATTATTACCACAATTCTATAGCACCGTGTTAAACACATTTCGAAGAGAACCGGTAAACACGATTGATACGACACTTTTAACGCAGTTGGGATGGAACCGTGGTAAAATTGCATGTGGTAAACATGTTTACCACGGTCCATCTTAAGCGTGTTAAACATGTTTAACACAGTTTGGTGTGAACCGTTGTAAAAACACGTTTAACACGGTTCACGTCTAACCGTTCTAAAGCTGCCTTTGGTAAACACGTTTACCACGGTTCGCATCAAACCGTGGTAAACACGTTTAACACGGTTGAAACATGAACCGTGGTAAACTTGTTTAACACGGTTCTGGCCCAACCGTGTTAAACACATTTACCACAGGCAGTTTTAGCACGGTCATAATCGTGTTAAATAATGCACACGGAACCGTATTAAATGTGCATTTTTGTACTAGTGTAGCTCCGGCGCAGATACAGGATGACACCACTCGGATCACCATATTCCGAGAGTAGATGCTAGCAGTTCAGAGTCGTCAGAAATCTTACGCCGATAAGAGGCGTCGACCTTTGGAGTTTAGAGTAGGTGCACATGTGTGGTTGAGAGTGTCACCGACGAGAGGCGTCCGATGTTTCGACATTAAGGGGAAGCTGAGTCCCCGATATGTCGGACCTTTTGAGATTTTGGAGAGAGTCGGAAATATTGCCTACCGATTAGCACTGCCACCGAGATTGGAGGGGGTCCTTCCGGGATTTCATGTATCTCAGTTGAGAGAGTATATACCGGACCCGAGACACATCATCAGCCATGAGGGTCTGATAATTGAGCCTGACCACACTTTTGTGGAGTATCCAATAGTCGTCCTAGAGCGCAGTACTAGACGTTTGCGTTCCAAGGAGATACCGATGTTGAGGATCCATTGGTCTAGACGAGGAGCCGATGAGGCCACCTGGGAGATAGAGGAGAGTATTAGACGTAATTATCCCGAGTTCTTTGCGGAGTTAGCCGCTACTTCTGTACCGACGGGTAAGTACTCAAATGTTGTGTGTGACTTTTGTGATTATATTTTTGGTTGGGTGATTATGTTTTTATGTGTTGCCTGATTGATGATTGAGTAGTCTTGCATGTTAGGAATAGGAGTGAAGAGCTAGTAGAGACCGAGTTGGACGCTTATATTTGTGAGAGTCATTAGAGTAGAGGCCCTCATTCTATGTTGCGCGACGAAACTTATTTTAAGGGGGCACTGATGTAATATCCGAAAATTTTATTTCCGTTTAATTCCGAGTCAAACCGGATTTTGATCCGTTAACCTTTTCTCATTCTAGATAGTGTTGCACACTATCAAAATTCTATCATTTTATGTAACCTTAATTCCCATAAAATGATGAAATACATATCAAAACCTATTTTAGGTCATGACATGTCCTTGACAAAGTCATGACGTTCTTTTGACGAGACCAAGAAGAGACTATGACAACATTTGACGAGATGAAGACGAGACCATGACAAGCTTTTGACAAGGCCATGACAAACTCTCAGCCCATCCCTTCCCTTGCTTACATGCCCAGCCCACAACCTCCTTTCCTCCAGCCCATACAACCTCTGCTCTCTGGCCCAGGAACGCTCAACCCATGAAGAGAGCAACCCGGCCTCCTTCTCTCGCGCCACGTCAGCCAGAAGATCAGCGCTCCATGATCTGCAAACGGCTTCTATCTATCTTTCTCCTATCCTCAAAATCCTCCTTCAATGCGTCTTCCTCTTTTAATCGATCTTGCTGTAACCGCTACAGGCTCAACTCCCCCTCTTCTGTCTAGATTCAGCAAAACAAAGGAGTACAGATCTGCACCTCCCTCATCCAAGTACCAAGGGCCCAAGACAGTGGTCATTACCTTGATCATTGCCGGGTTGATCGAGCTTCCCTTTGCGCCATCACGTAGCGGACGTGTGCTCGCCATCGTCCCGACATCGAGCAGTCGAAAGGGACCCTCCTGTATCGACCTAACGTCCCCCAGTTCATAGATAAACCTTCCCTAAACCCTGGTGTTGCACGACCTAATCTCGACCCTTAACCGCTCTCTCTCTCAGATCCACAACCCTGCACCGCACACTCATGAATCCAGCCAGAAGAGGAGACACTGCTAGTCATTCCCACGAGATCATTCTTGCCTAGTCAGATCCCTTACCTAGTCGGATTTGACTGTAGACGTAAGTAATGTAACGCCCAAAATTTTTGGCGCATTTTCGATATTATTTTATCCTACTTTTACCGATATTAGCTTAAATATTTTCAAGAATATTTTTAGGCGGTAAATTAAATTTTTTTTCGAGTTTATATATTGACGTATAATTTCCGTATATTAATTATTAGGAAATTTTTCCGATTCGAATATTCCGTTTCGAATGTTTAGAATTGAGTCTACCCTATTATTTATTTATTTCCCCTTCCTCTCTTTATTCTTTTCTTTTCTTTCCTTTTTTTTTTGTTTTTCTTTTCCTCCTGTCTCTCTCCTACGCGTGATGAACTGTACCGCTGTAGCCTGCAGCGACTCCTCGTTTTGCCTACCCAGCTCTCCTTCGTAGCCTATCTCCCTCACCTTTCTGCTTCTCCCATTTCTCCCTGTCACTCAATCACCCTCTCATCTTCCTTCGATTTTTCCACTGATGAGCCCCACGCCGGAGCCCTCAAGCTCCTCTCCTCAAGAGCCGGTCTGCGGCCGCCTTTGACCCCGATCCCCATCAGCATCCCGTCCTCGCATCCAGTCGCCACCACCTAGTCTCCTTCCTCGCTCGACAGTGCTCGAAAGAAGAGGTAACGCCGGGTCTGCAACCACCATCGATGCCACCAGATTGAGTGAGCCACCGCCTCCATGTTCTGCAGCCACCAGGAGGTGCCGGAGTCGATCCAGTCTTGTTAGCCATCGCAGTTTGACACCTATCGCCGGCCGCCCTGAGATCCACCATTAACAACCCCGTCTTCACTATCGCCGGGACTGTAGGGCTCTGCCCTTTCTTCTCCTCGCCGGAGCTCCGCCTGCAATCCCCACCACTGGGAGGGCCGCCAACGCTTGCGGCTTCCAGCACCCGCCTCGCCTTGCCTGCCGGAGCATGCCGCCGCCCTCCTTCTCACCTTTTATGCGCCCCGCGTCTGGTTTCAAATGAAGGAGAAACCCTTGTGGGTTTATTAAATCGGGGCCCCCTTATTTTAGTGTAATTATATTTTCTTACCCATGATTTGTGTTTATTGCAGATTTGACCCACTCTTCTAGAGTTTATTGATTGTGCCCTACTGATTTGAATTAATTACAGATTTGGCCCAGATTTTATTTTCAGAATATATCCCAAAGTTTATGGAACTTCATGAGTTGCCCTGAAAATATTTTTACAAGTTTTAACCTTGGATTTTATATACGAGTTTGATCTTATATTTATGTATATTACGTATTGTGTCCTTGTTGGTTTATTTATGGAAATTGGCCAAATATTTAATTACGTATTATGACCCATTTTTTTTTGGAATGATATCATTTGTCCCGGAAAGCATTTTTGCGAGTTTTATCCTTGTTTTACAAGCGGGACTTTCCTTATATTTTATACCCTCATTGGATTAATTTCGAGATTATGACTCAAGGGTTTAATCGCGGGTTTTTAGTGTTTGCTTTTGAAAACGAGTTTACCTTAGAATATATATATCTTATATTTTACGATCAAATTTAGCGTATTAGCTAAATTTGTGTAGCTTTGGTTTTAGGTCCAGAAGCGCCCCAATAAAGACCTAACAAGTCTAAGTTCGTCTTCCGTCTTTTGACGTCACGTGAGTACCCTCTCCCCCGAGCTTATGATCTTACCTCGGTTTAGTTATGTTTAGTATTAGTATCATGCTAGGTTGGATAATCTAGCATAACTTAGAGTGAATACCAAGTAGTGGTTTGGACTTTAAGTGAGTTTTGAGGTTTGATCGTTCTAAAGCTTGAGGTGTTATTATCTTGTGAGGATTGTAGGGCATTGAGTGTTTAGTTGATCATGTGAGCTTATGAGGATTGAGATTATGATTGTATGATCTTGTTGAGATTGTGGAGACTAGAAAGAGAGTATCCTAGTCGTGTTGTGAGTTATGATCTTGCGAGATCCGTAGATTTAGAAGTCTTAGGACTTCTAGCTTCTGTTGAGTGTGATGTGAGCACGAGGGATTATAGGATGCGGTCCTAGAACTGAGAGCCAAATGGTCTTGCGTAGATCATTTGTATAGAAGTCTAAGACTTCTATTGTGAGTGGGTTGTTGTTGATATAGTTATCTTCTTGTGAGCAGGTTATGGGTTTCCTCCTTAAGGAAGCGAGAGTGTTGTGAGTTGAGTGTGGTGACGAGGTAAGTCTTCGGACTTACTTAGCTCGTATTCTTTGTATTAGCATTATTGTGTGTTGGGTGGTGTGTGTTATTATTTTACTGTTTATAACAACTAAACCGGAAATAGGATTACCGACCTTTATATTATTTGGCCCAAGTGTATGATAACGGGCGGTGACATCACTGCCTGGCTCCCCGTGAGAGCTAGGGGGATCTCGGCGACTGGCCCGTGCTGGTTAGACGGTCGGAGGCATCCGACCGTTCTATTGCCGGAAGAAGGGACCGAGGCGAGTTTCGGAGGATTCTCGTGTCACAAAAGAAGTTGAACTAGAACGGGATATGACTTAATAAATAAAGATAATAAACCGGATTTGTGTGCTTTGAGTATGTTGTGTGACTATGTTGAATTAATTGTGTTTGTGCCTTTCCCTTTAATTCTAATGCTTCGAATGTGAGCTAACGGTTTTATACCGAATGTTGTAGTTTGCCTTGCAGGTTAGGCATGCTCCGAGAGATCCGGAAGGGTGGGCAGCCGGGGCCCGTACATTTTAGGAAGGGTTTTGGGTAGAGTCGAGTTTGTATATTATTCATGTATATCGTATATCGTGTGGTGGCATTTGGCCCTTGGTGTTGCATATCGGCTGAAGTCCGTTGTTTGTTTCTTTTGGGTTTTCTTACATTGCATAAAATGTATTTCGGTTTTGGCCTATATTTGTGCCTTGTTGCAAGATCCGGTGAAATTGTTGTCAAGCTAAGGGTCGGGACCCATTGTGAGGTCCCAACCCGTAGCATCCCGAGTCCCGCGGATTCGGGGTGTGTAATGCCCCGTTTATTGGGTTCGGTTCGATATTCATTTTCCCCCCCTCCTTTTTAACGATACTTTTATAGCTTAAATATGTTACGAAAATGATTTTTATATCATACATTACACTTTCCCGAGTATATTTATTTTTTCGGTTGCGTTCAAGTATAGCCGTAATTTTTGTTTTTCGGAAAATTCAGGGAAGTTTTCCGATTCGGAAATCTCGTTCCAAATGATTTTGATCGGGTTATTCTATTACACTTTTTGTTTTATTTTTATGTTTTTATTTATTTATTTTTTTCTCTTTCCTCTCCCTCCTTTCTCCCAGCGTGATGATGGATGCTATGATGCCTCTGCAGTCCAACCCCTCGTTACCTCTGCTCCATCTCCCTCTCTCACGCAAGCCTCCTCATCCATGCGCTCGCATTATCGAAGGAACCAGCAGCTCCACCCCTCTCTGTTTTTGCCTCCTCACGCACACAACCCTACTCTATCACTCCAATCTCTTCATCTCTCTCTACACCCTCTGATTTGCACCTGGTCTCACCACCAGCCTCAAGCCTCAGCTCCCTCAACATTTCATCCCTCTCTCTTTACAACCTCACTCTCACTTAACTCATCGGAGCCCTGCCACATCGCTTCAACCTCGAACCTGTCATCGGAGGCGGACTGGAGAACACATCTCACCGTTGAACCTCCTCTGCAGCCTCAATCGAACTGCACGCTGACGAATGAGATGGAGCAACAGTCCGCCGGAAGTGGGCCGCCCTGCTGCCGCCTCTTCACCGCCTCCGTCGCCATCGAAGTCAGCCGGGGAGTGCTCTGCCCTCGCTTGCCCTAGCGCCGGAGCTTCAGCCGCCTCGAACAGGGCTCTTCATCTCCCTTCTCTCGCAGCTGTTGGGAACCTAGGTAAGCTGCAGCACCGTCTGGACCGCCGGAGAGGACGGCTACACCACCTGGGGGTTGCCGGACGAAAGGAGGCCGCCGCCACACCGCCACATCGGGCATTCGGGCACCAGCAGGCCGGGAACGCTACCCTAATTTTGCCCCTGCTCTCTGTTCATTTGTGTCGCAAGGAGGAGAGCCGCTGCCGCCGGAGTGGGCCGCCGCTAGCCGGAAGAGTCCCGCTCGAGCCCTGCCGGAGACCAGGAGCCAAGCAGCCTTCACCTGATGCCGGAAGAGCCCCTGCCGCCTTCCATTGCTGCCCTCTCGCCTCAAAAGCGCCGCCGCCTGCTTCCCTTTTCTTTTCAAAGCTGCGTATGAATCGAATAAAGAAGGAGCTTTTAGGGTTTTAAAATCGGGCCCCTCACTTCTGGTATAATTACAAATGTGACCCACTATTTTGTATTTGCTATATTGACCAAGGTTTTCGAGATTTAAGTATTATGCCCTCTATTGGATAATTTCAAAATGGCCCAAAGTTTAATTATGGATAATGACCCAAGTTTCCAAAATTACATATTTGCCTGGAAAATGTTTTACGGACCTTCAACCAAAGCTTTATAAACAGATTTTATTCTTATAATTTATAATTGTTAGATATTATGACCCATGTGTATATAATTGTATAATGTTCCGGAAAATATTTGAGCGGTTTTAACCTTGGTTTTGAAAACGAGTTTTACCTTAGCTTTTTATATAAGTTATATACTCCGTTCAAATTTAGCGTATTAGCTAAATTTGTGTAGCTTTGGTTTTAGGTCCAGAAGCGCCCCGACAAATGCCTAACAAGTCCAAGTCGACATCCGTTGAACGACTTCCGTCTATTGACGTCGTGTGAGTATTCTTTCCCCTCGGTTTAGTTATGTTTAGTATTAGTATCATGCTAGGTTGGATAATCTAGCATAACTTAGAGTGAATACCAAGTAGTGGTTTGGACTTTAAGTGAGTTTTGAGGTTTGATCGTTCTAAAGCTTGAGGTGTTATTATCTTGTGAGGATTGTAGGGCATTGAGTGTTTAGTTGATCATGTGAGCTTATGAGGATTGAGATTATGATTGTATGATCTTGTTGAGATTGTGGAGACTAGAAAGAGAGTATCCTAGTCGTGTTGTGAGTTATGATCTTGCGAGATCGTGAGGATTAGGAGTTGTTATCCTATCATGGTTATGGTTTATGATCTTGCGAGATCATTGGGACTAGAAGTCTAAGGACTTCTAGTATGTGAGAGAGATGTTGATCGTGTGCCTTTTGACAGGCGTTGAGTGTCTTCCTGCGGGAAGCTGAGAGCGGGATATAGCAGGATTATCTTTGGGACGAGGTAAGTCTTCGGACTTACTTAGCTCGTATTCTTTGTATTAGCATTATTGTGTGTTGGGTGGTGTGTGTTATTATTTTACTGTTTATAACAACTAAACCGGAAATAGGATTACCGACCTTTATATTATTTGGCCCAAGTGTATGATAACGGGCGGTGACATCACTGCCTGGCTCCCCGTGAGAGCTAGGGGGATCTCGGCGACTGGCCCGTGCTGGTTAGACGGTCGGAGGCATCCGACCGTTCTATTGCCGGAAGAAGGGACCGAGGCGAGTTTCGGAGGATTCTCGTGTCACAAAAGAAGTTGAACTAGAACGGGATATGACTTAATAAATAAAGATAATAAACCGGATTTGTGTGCTTTGAGTATGTTGTGTGACTATGTTGAATTAATTGTGTTTGTGCCTTTCCCTTTAATTCTAATGCTTCGAATGTGAGCTAACGGTTTTATACCGAATGTTGTAGTTTGCCTTGCAGGTTAGGCATGCTCCGAGAGATCCGGAAGGGTGGGCAGCCGGGGCCCGTACATTTTAGGAAGGGTTTTGTTTGGAGTCACGTTTGGAGTTTTGTATATTGTATTATTGTATGCCGCATGTATGGCGTTTGGTCTTTGTAGTTGTTTTCGGCTGAAGTCCGTTGTTTGTTTTCTTTTGGGTTTTCTTACATTGCATAAAATGTATTTCGGTTTTGGCCTATATTTGTGCCTTGTTGCAAGATCCGGTGAAATTGTTGTCAAGCTAAGGGTCGGGACCCATTGTGAGGTCCCAACCCGTAGCATCCCGAGTCCCGCGGATTCGGGGTGTTACAAAAGTGGTATCAGAGCCCTAGGTTGACAACAATGGCACTCGCATTCTTCTAAAGGCCGAATAAGGAATAAACAGAACCCTGTGGGTTCTGAGTTTTCGTTTTCAAAATCACATGCATGAGTCGGGGTAGAATGTACGGACCACCACTTCTTCCGCGGATCTCGGCAGCATAGTTTATTGGATTTTAGTGTGTATATATATATATACATATATATGTAGAAATGTATCGTGGACTTAGGATGTTTTTGGGTTATTCTTGTATGTGGATTGTAGTTGCATGATGAACATAATTTATGTGTATAGTTGTATATGTGAACGATTATATGTTTTGGACCTTGTATTGTTGTTATGGAATGCCAAATGCGTGATATTAGTAGTAATATGGACTTAGGACTTATATAGTTATGGATACGTATTCATGTTACATATAGTAGCATATGGAGATATAGTACCTCTTAGTTGAGATGCTATTACGATATCATCGCCCTTGGAGGACGTCGTTTTACATAGGATAGTGTCCATACGAGGAGGAATAAGCTCAAGTATCGAGTTTGAGCGTTATGTTCGGACGAATGCCATGGCGTTCTCGCATTCCTTTAAAAGGATGTCAAAAAGGAGGATTAGAGATTACATAAACGAAGGATGAACAAGTGGGAGGAAAACTCGAGACAACTTAAGAGGAATCAAGATGGAAGCGATACAAGAAAAGGGAGCAACATTAAAATGTAGAAGCGGTTCTAAAGAAGCCATGATCGAACGATGACGAGACCAATGGAGATAACAAACTTAAGTTCTTCATGAAGACGCGTGGACAACTTAGATGCGAATCGAGAAGGAGATGGATACATTCTAACAAGATTAAAGGTGGTATTTCATGAAGATGTGAAGCTTTCCGTACACGCTCCTAAGCATTGGAGTCAAGACGAGAAGAGTGATCTAAACATTTGCTAAAGATTTAAAATACCATAAGTTAAGCTCATGAGGTACCAATAAGTGAAGTGTCAACATGACAAGAGTTATGAGAAGAGGGGCATGGTGGGGATTCACGTGGAGTTGACCGATTTCCATTATGATTATAAGACTAAGAAACTCCAAGAATGAGGAAGTGGGTATAAATGATGGCCCCAAGAAGATGAAAGACGAAACAAAGAGCTTTGATCGAGAGACTTAAGATACCAACCAAGAGGAACACGAGTGCATGCTAGCTAGGGCTATAATATTTGGGAAGGTGCTCTTGAAATACATCAAGGAAGAATAGTTAAGTCTATGAATGGGAGTTATATGAAACAACAAGGCAAAGAAGATATAGTTACCTTATAAAGAAGAGGAAGCATGGAATGAAGAAAGAATTAACGAAGTTTAAGGTAAAGTACCCCGAGGAGGGTAGCCTTCATGAGAATGGTAACATGAGAAGTGTAGTAGAATAATAAGTCGTTGACTTCAGAGAAAGTCAAATACAAGTTAAGCAGTAACAACTAAGAACGCACATGTGCGAGTTGTCTACTGTTGTGTGTAGAGGGGATGAGTAAACAAGATTATGGGCATGTAGAGAATCGACAACAAGAGCTTAAAAGTATTCGTGGTGGATCAATGTCAATGGTAAGTAGTGAGGAAGTAGAACATGGAGTCACTTTTTCCATTGTACTCTAGTACTAACAATGGGCAAAGAAGATGTAGTTGGACAGCCTACTCACTCGTAGAAGGAGATCAGACCTTGTTTCTGGACTGCAGTGCTCTACCTTGCTTCCAATCCTAGGTAAGCAAGCTCTTGCCTTGGCCTTTGGACTCATAACGTTATAGGACTGAGTTCTTGATGCAAGAGTAGGTTGGAATAAATTATGATGTTGTTGGTGAGCTTAGAACCTTAGACCAGTAGGTAAGTTTGATTAGAAGAGTGATGTCTAGAGAAATCATAAGAAGGATGTAATGAAATATGATTTTTCCTACATAAAATTTGGTGTAAAACTGCTGATTTTGAGCCTCTACTTCTATACCTTAGAAACATAATCCACCGTTTAGTTTTTAATATGTTATAGAGTGAAATGCATAGGATGATTTATAAAAGTTTGGGTTTGATCCAACAGTTGGATTTAGATTTATGTAGGTCCAAAGTGGACTGGTCGAGCAGTTACGAAAAATACTCAGTTTTTGGCTAAGTATAAAATTACTGGATGTTGGAACTAACTTTGGAGATTTATATAGAGAGTTTGGGTTAGTGTTTTAGAGAGATCTTTGGCCTTATGATTAGTATGCATATCATAGAAAACTTGGATAATTTTCTTAGAATTTTTATATTTTTATTCGGACTTCATATCTCGAGCCAAAGTTTGATCCTAGTGACTTTTGTGAAGGTTAGGAAAATTGTGTAGTTTTCTAGTTTCTACATAAACTTATTCTTAAGAGTTAGAATATGATTTCTAGTCCCAAATAAGAGTTTAAGCATATATTACGAGATTGTTGGAAGTTTCGGGACCAAGGGTAAAATGGTCATTTTACCTTAGATGCGTATTTTAGTAACTTCTCTTCTTGTAAGATCTTACATCTTAGAAGTTATAGACTTCTAAGTATATTGGAAATGTGTTGATCCACTTGCCTCCTATGACAGGCAGTTGAGTTTCTACGGTTACAGATCGAGGTTTGATTAAGAGAGTCGAGACCTGATTCAAGTAAGTCTTTTGGGCTTACTTAGCTAGCTTCTAGATATGACTGTGAATAATGATAGTGGTGTTTGAATGATGTGTTTATAAATGTACTTAGTATTAATTATCTACCTACCTATACATTTGGCCTAAGAGTAACGGGCGGTGGCATTTTGCTCAGTTAGCCCGAGCGCGCTGGGGGTTTCTTTAGGGACTACTCCATACTTGGTTTGTAGTGATGCTACCGGTGGAGGTGTGCTAGACCTGCACCAAGTTGGATATGGAACGGAGGCGAGAAATCTTAATATTTCTCGTTCCACAACTTTAAAACGGAATAAAGTGAATCACTTCAACTATCACATAATAACCTGTTTGTATGCCAGCATGATGATTGCTTTATGTTATCTTGAGTGTGTTTGTGCTATTCTTATTCTGCTTGTATCTAGTTAGTTAGCTAACTTTTGTATTGTTGTTTAGATGTGCCACAGGTTAGAGCAGATTCCGAGTGATCCGGATGGTAGTGGTCAACTAGGGTGTCGTACATTATAGGACGGTTTGCAGTCTTTTCTTTATGTTGGTCTTTCATTTATGACATTCTTTGTTCTTAGATTTTAAGAGATTAATTGTTGCCGGCTGTTAGTGTTTCTGGTCACATTCATGACATTGTTAAACATATTTTATGATTTCTGGTTCTCCTTATCTATGCCTTATTGTAAGATCTAGTTAAGTTGTTGTCAAACTAAGGTTGGGACCCATTGTGAGGTCCTAACCAGTAGCTCCATGAGTTCCGAGAACTTGGGGTGTTACACCCCACATCTTGGTTTGGGATAGCATCATATAGTGGTTTGACTGATCTACTCGATCGATGTCTTGTTCGTTGGTGTTGATCATGCACTTATCCATGCATTCTTAGAGAGATTGATTCTTGAGACCAATAGTTTTCACCTTCTATTGGGTGAGATGACCATTACTCTTCATGACGTTGTTGTTATCATGTGCTTGAGGATGATGGCGATCCTCTGTTGACACCGCTCACCCCACGTGACCGCGTATCTTGGTTGTGCGAGATCTTTCACATCATTGAGGCTGAGGTTCTTATATGTCAATGCTTTGTGGACGATATTCTCCCATTTACGTCATGATCCATCCACCCCAACTAAGGATGTTATATTTGTATTCCTTTTATTCTTTTGTTTTTGTTCTTCAATAAGTCATCGAAGATTCGTCCCTGGTTAATTCACTTGGTTCGAGATCATCAGCGCACGAGAGGATATGCATGAGGCACTAGCGCCTTGGCATATCTATCTTGACACTTACTACTATCATATTAGTTAACTATTCTGATACCCCTTTCTATTGATATTAATATTCATTTAACAAATTGTCATATAGAATGATGGGAGACACTTCACTGATGAAGGTGAAGACCATCGGCGGTTGTACAATGCTCTTACTAGTATCATTTTTTTAACCTTAAATACGACTATGCCATAGTTATCTAATAAAAATAACTATATCATAACTAAATGCCTTCAATTTTGGATACATGCAAACTTTCCCTCACTGGGTTGTTCTACGGACAAGGATCTCGGCAAACACGGATCAACTCGGTGGGCTTCGAGACTATCTGTCCCGAACATACCATAACAGACCTTGGAGAGAATGAGGTCATTATGTGCACAAATAGACCATATGAGAGGTCAAGATATCAAGTTTATGATGTATATGATGTATGTAGATCGAGGTTAAATTATTGAGGGTGAGTTCACGATGTTTACTTATAGAGGCACGATCCAGGTTGGGGACATTATCGAGCCATACATGCTAGATAGGGTTCTCCGACGGTTTGAATTTTTGTGCAAACCGTCCCACTACAAAGGATCATCCCATAACCAGAGGTTCGTCCGGCTTTTGACAACAAAAGGTACAAGGCCCGATTTAGTTCCTCGGACGATAGGTGGACAAGTAGACATGATGCCACGAGCAGAGTATCACCACATGGTCGGATTCTGACTCTTGATCCATGGACTGTATCGGATGACTACATGCCCTTGGTTCAGTGAGCGGGTTCACCCGTTCGTATTATCCGGCTCCGCATTGCAGATTCTACCCCTAGATTACCCTCCTCTAGTTCCAGTTTTAGATACCCGGGTATGTGTTTATTAGTTTTCACCTTTTATACTAGTTAAATATCTAATTAAGTATTATCAATTGTATGTATCATTACAACGTTTGCGCATACTCCTTGCATGTATCCGAGATCTAATTTCCCACGGTGAGCCATGCACTGTATCCGAGCTACATGTCCTTTATGACGAGTTTGTTGCACATCAGGTTCATATTACGCCGTCTGAAGTTAGGGCATCACAAGCCAGACAAATTTGATATTGGTTTAGTTAGGAGTATCCCGGATTATCGTTTTGGACTATTTGTATATTGATTTGACTTTGTGTATTTTGGTTTGATTTTATTAATTTCGGTTTGACACATATTACAAAGGAACAAAATAATGACACTTGACAAATTAACAACACAACCAACAATTAGTTATAAAACAAGCACAACACATAACAAAAGGATCCACATATTACACTTAGTCATAAAACAAGAATAATACATAACAAAAGGAATAGCACACATATTACACTTAGTCGATCAATATGGTTGCTTTTTATGGCACTCTAGGCGCCGGAGGTTGATAACACGATTTATGGCTTAGGTTTAGGTAATTATTTAGATAGATTTTTCACTCATTCATGCATGGTTTAGCACTAGTTCACGACGTATGCACTCAATTCACGTATTTTGTCGAGATAGACGTCTACACGGGCTTTTGCATTGCTTTGTAGGTATTTTGGGAGATTTAGGAGCTTAATCGATACATTTGAGGATTGTTCATCAAGATGACACACCTTCGGACTCATTGGGATGCAAGCTAGAGGCTAAGGAAGACCCATGGGACCTTGTTGGTGCAAGCCATGCACCAAATCGTGACTCAATGATCCAAAGCAAGCTGAGGCACCAAAACCACGGTCACTGGCACTTCCACGGGCGTGGAATCCAACCGTGGTTTTTGCCAGACGGTTGTGACAGCTGTGCCACGATCTCATGGCCGACTCTAGCAAAGTTGTAGTATAAAAGTGGTCCTGCAAGGCTGAGAGAGGGCATCTTTCATTCTCCCATCATCCACTCTCACTACCATACTCTCAACAAGAAGATTCTCTCAATAGGAAGCTTGGATTGGAGCAACTCTTGGAGGAGAATGAAAGCTCCATTGAAGAAGAAGAGAAGAGCACACACCATTAGCCTTTGATAGTTTTTAGTGAAGATTATCGGAATCGTTTTCTAGGGTTGTAAGAATCGATTAAATCTTCTTTTGAAGGATTGTGAGTCTTTCTAAATCTTGAATTCAGCTTCGTTTTCCTTAATTCACTTGTTTCTCTCTTTCTCTTCATTATCTTGCAAATGGATGCCATGATTTTATGTTTGATGATTTTGATTGTGATGATGAATGTCGTTGGCTAGATAGATGTGATTCTAGGGTAAGGAAAGGAGGGTTATGGCTAGGACTATGATAGGATGGAATTAGATTTGCCTTTGGATGATTCGTTCTCTTGGACAGAGCCACTGTTGGAGTCCACGGTTTGTTCTTGCCAGTCCACGGCCGTGGAAGTAGATGAACAGCCCGTGGTTTGCCTGGTTCGTTTGATTTGATGAATCTAAGTTATAGAATGTTAGAATGTTGAAATCCTAGTGTTTGTTGGGTTAAATTTATCCTAGGGTGACCTATTGTTAGCAACTAAGTGTTAGAAGAGACCTACCCGGTGATTCTTGCTCTTAGATATCAAAGATGACAAACTCTAGGTAGTAGTGAGCCTCATAAGCCGCTATTGGACTAAGTGTGCTAGGATAGTTGTTTAGGACTTGCCTTTCCGAGACTTACCCGGTAAAGAGAGGTTAGATCCCTAGAATACTATCCGGTTTGTGTAGAATTCCTATCCTTAGGCTCTTTGAGACTTACCCGGTGATGAGACCTTAGGAACGGACTAGAGGATCATGAGACTTACCCGGTGATTGATCCCAACCTAGAAATATTTACTCCCAACATACTTTAGTAATCCAAGGAATGATTAGATAGCTTGAGTCCCATTCCATAACCGGAATTTCCAACCCCTAGAATCCGCTTTTCTCTCTTTGATCTCATATCTCGTGTTTAGCTTGTTTGATTGTGTTGATTTGTTAGCTTAGTAGGCTGTTTACTTTGCATGATTTGAGATCTTGATTTATCATCTAAAAACCCAACTAAAAACATTGAGATTTTCATTTCTTTATTTCTTTCTCTTTTTCTTAGCCTAGATCTTCACTAAATTTAATCACCAATTGATTCAATCTCACCTCAGTCTTTGTGTTCGACCTCGGAATACTATCCCTACTACAAAACGACCCGTACACTGCGGGTTCGCTAGGAGTTAGGAGAAATATAACGAGTATAAATTTAAGGCTTATTGCGTGCACACAATCTTAGCGTAACAGAGGTCATCGTGATGCTTAAGCCTATCATGAAAAGGAATGTCCCATTCATCCACACTTGAAGCATGATGGATTTTCTAGGGAACTGACAAACCGGGTAATGGTAAACCTGGTTTGGTCCAAACCTGAGAAAAATGGCCACATTACCCTTTCATTATAGTAGGATCATAAACAAGTTATTAATGAGAGCTAACTTATAGCTACAAAGTGATTACCACCAACTAATGTTACTATTCTAATCTTTGTCGGGGTAAACATGTCTCAAGACTACGTCCAAGTATAACCACTACATAACGATAAAATGTTGTTGTTGCCAAACCGACAGTCGGTAACTTCATCTAACTCTCTGGTGGACAAGGTACATCATCGATCCAAAAAAGAAACTTAGAAATTTCATCAATAGAGTAGATATAAGACGTCTTTTGCCATAAAACAAATAGAGATCAAGAAATAAACAGTTTCATGAACAAACAATGGTTAAGGAACAAAAGAGATACTCACAATTGCATATAAATCCTTTCTCATGAACAAATCCGTGACCAATTCCTTCCGTACGATCAAATAATCTTTCTCAAAATATCCTTAAACCACAACAAGGGTTCTAAATCCACAATGTCCATTGGCTTTTACATCCGACGCCGAAAGGATGAACAGATTCATGAACTTATGGATCTGATAATCCTTGAAGCGATAAACCTTAGACCGTTGGGAGATAGTTTTCTTGTCACGTGGCTTACTACATGGAGGTAGTTCCTCTAGTCTGGGATCCTTAGCCTTAATTTCATCATATTGACCTATTTCAGCCTATTCAACATAAACTTTAGCTTGTTGACTTCATTTTGGTAGGTGACCCCGAGGACATGGACGGGCCGACCCTGAACCATGCTCAAACCCACTTGGTGCTCTCCTTATTGAACAAATACCATATTTTGGTTATCTTCCTTTAGTTCTTACTTGCTGCTTTGGTTCTGTCATAGTTGAAGTGTAACGACCCGAGTTTTAAGTAACCCAAGACATTACTAGGCTAAGGACCACACAGTGGGTCCCATCAGTTAGCCTGACAACAACTTCACAAATAGGACCTTACAACAAGAAGCACGAAGAAATAATGAAAACATCCAACCTGTCATTTATAAAACCTTTACATAACAAACTTGCATGCAGTTAGTATGTATATCCCCAAAACGACATTTCGAAACATGACACCTTAAAAAAGGTCTTAAAACATCAGCCTGAAATCAACACGTGTACACAATTACACACAAACCACAATAGACTCGCTTGCAAGCGTTTAGTTTTAAAAGTAGTTCAACCAACCCTTGGCTTAACACTGCCCCGACTGTCCACTTCCTGCAGCTGACATCCCTGAAGCTTTCTTATGATCAGCATTACCTAAAAAGAATCGGTTTAAAATCATTAGCTACCAATCATAATCCATCCACGAGAGATTATATCAACACATCACAACACAACACACATATTCAAATACCATATATCGTGCTCATGAGATTATATCATACCTTTATGAATGCTGCACGTGAATGCAGTATGGAATTTACAATTAGCGATCTCAGACCAAATCCGGAATCATTGCTTTACGGTCCTAGATTTGGTGTGATCTCACAATTGCACAAATTAGGTTAATTCAGACATTTTGCTCTTAGCTCATAGACAAACAGATCAAGTCTAAGGGCCAGGATTTCGCGTGGTGGGTTATGGTCTTAACCCTCTAACCAATGCAACATTTTCCCGTTCATGTTAATGCGAACATTTACCATTTTAATTAAGTGTGTGACCCGAGCCCGAAGTCCATCAGACTCGGCGTCATTCTTATACACGCGCAAGTGATCCAGGCCTGGCCAAGCTCCGGCATTCACTGCAAAATACTCACTTTACATGCTCTTGACCTTTACAGGTCGCCATCATATCACACGCCTAAACAAGCTTATCATGTCATATAATTCCACGCCTCAATAGGCTAACACTTATCAGTTTAATCATTTCACATAATCCTAGCATGATATACATAACAACAACATTAAGCATGCTTTACACTTCACATCATCATATTCATCATAACACACAACAATAACATTAGCATGCTTCACACATAACACATCACAATGCATAGCATCAATCACAATTCAACACAACAAGATATAAATCTCTCAGGCACGAGTTTCTGCAGATCGAAGCTGAGTAAGTCCGAAGACTTACCTCGATACGCTCACTGAGCAACTAAGCTATAGTTAGTCTACCGTCTTCAACAACACCTATCGAGAATATCATATTCCTCGTATTAAACTTCTTGCTTCAAACATCAACTAAATTCATTCCTTTTAATTTAGTTAACTTATAGCGTTTTCTAGATTCCTAATTCAATTAATTAATCTTTAATTAATTAATTAAATTTCACTAGAATAACGTTTTGCCCACAGATAGTTTCTGAACCCACCTGTCATCAGATCTCATTAAACAAACAACCCATAATCGCCAAAATAATGTAACGAGCATAATGGAATTTCCAGTTATCCATTTGGACAAGCCTAAGGTCAATTTAGGACAATCGCAATACGGAAAACGAATAAATTTATAACTTATTCGTTACTAACCCGATTGACGATTCGAAAGAAGATTCGGAATCACAACGACACAGGCTACGCTTGGACCCCATCAAATTCACCGGAATCTGAGCAACGGAACTGGACAAGGAAAGGACATGCTCGACCTGGCCTTAACTTTGTCGGAAAAGCTGAAACTGGGTACTAACATGAAGAGGACGGAGAAAGGAATCCGAAAACTCAAACGGATTAGAAATCTGATTACAAACGAAGAGTAGATCTGAATGTGAAGGTTGAGAGAAATGAGAGCTTTTACGAGGAAATGTGAAAGGAAATGAATGAATATCCTCTATTTATAGAGAAGTCGATAATTATCCTTTACCATTATCCTTTAGTAAAGTCGATAATTATCTTCTAGCATTATCCTTTAGCAAAATTGATAATTATCCTTTAGCAAAGTCGATAATTATCTTCTAGCATTATCCTATAACAAAGTCAATAATTATCTTCTAGCATTATCCTTTAGCAAGGTTGTTAATTATCCTTTAGCAAGGTTAATTATTTTCTAGCATTATCCTTTAGCAAAATCGATAATTATCCTTTTACCGATTCGAAGGCGGTTTGGGTCCTTTCTCCAAACTTCTCGGAATTGGAATAATAATTCCGAAATATTGTGTGGGTAGTTATTGGGCAATTTTCTTGTAAATGCATATTCCTAAGCCGTCTTTCTTAGCTGCTAAGAAACAAAATAGCGACTCTTTTGACCATTTTGTCTTTCCATGTTATTTCATATTTAGGGCATGTCCGATGTCCTGATCACTCTTAACTGCATTTTTATTATTTGAAGCTCCCAAATGCTCCAAATAACACTGGGGGTAAAAATTATTCTCCGGATGAAAAGTAGAGTTTTCCCCACAATGTCAATCTCAGGCCAAAAACTCAATAGTGGAATCCTAGCTTGCCCATTTCATCCCATTCGTAAGTTGACCCAATATTACTATCATTGATTAGGTTTAATCCGCCACCTTAATCATGATTATTTAGGATTCGAAAATCCTAGCTGTTACATCATACACCTCTTAAGAAAAGTTTCGTCCCGAAACTTTAGTACACAAAAGTTTCGTCCCGAAACTTGAGTACATAACTTATCTGAAGACGGGCCTAATAGTCACATAAGTAACTAATCTTTGCATTTCATGCAAGTACAGATTATTATCACGTTAGCAGGGGTCATCAAACTCACACTAGGGAAAGTCTATCACTTCTTATGTTAGCAAACACAAATCAATTCACACACATATAAATCACATCAACATAGAATCATATAAGCACAGTAGTTAGTGGAAAAGTTAGGTACTAATCATCTCTTGCATATGCTCATCATATGTAACTCGATTGGCTAAGGTACTTCACCTTACCTCATACTATCAACATTATCCTCTCTTGTTCTTCTAGCACGTGGTACCCTAGCTAGAACACTTGCAGATTCACTGTGATAAACCGGAACATTCGAATTTATTCTCTCCTCATACATGTGTACTAACTATAGTAGTAGTAACACTAATCAGAATACTATGAATCTTAAGAGTTAGAGAGATAACTATCACTTACAAGGAGCACGCTGAGGAGTGGAAGGTAGTGTCTTTACCCACAATCCCGACTATGCACATGATTTTAAATCCATTAAAACCATATGTCAGTAATTTGCAAAATCTTTTCAAAACATAAATCATCTTTCAAAACCAAACCGAACTGAGTTGTAGTTAGGTTGAACTATCATGTCTCATCTCAAGTAACATGTGTCCTTATTGTCAACCTAAGCTCTGATGCCAATCTGTAACGACCCGAGTTTTAAGTAACCCAAGACGTCATTAGGCTAAGGACCACACAGTGGGTCCCATCAGTTAGCCTGACAGCAACTTCACAAATAGGAACTTGCAATAAGAAGTACGAAAAATAATGAAAACATCCAACCTATCATTTATAAAACCTTTACATAACAAACTTGCATGCAGTTAGTATGTATATCCCTAAAACAACATTTCGAAACATGACACCTTAACAAAGGTCTTAAAACATCAGCCTGAAATCAACATGTGTACACAATTGCACACAAACCACAACAGACTCGCTTGCAAGCGTTTGGTTTCAAAAGTAGTTTAACCAACCCTTGGCTTAACACTGTCCCGGCTGTCCACTTCCTGCAACTGACATCCCTGAAGCATTCTTATGATCAACATTACCGAAAAAGATTCGGTTTAAAACCGTTAGCTACCGTTCATAATCTATCCATGAGAGATTATATCAACAAATCACAACACAACACACATATTCAAATACCATATATCGTGCTCATGAGATGATATCATGCTTTTATGAATGATACACGTGAATGCAGTATGGAATTTACAATTAGCGATCCCGGACCAAATCCGGAATCATTGCTTTACGGTTTTAACTTTGGTGTGAGCTCACCATTGCACAGATTAGGTTAATTCAGACATTTTGCTCTTAGGTCGTAGCCAGACTGATCAATTCTAAGGACCAGGATTTTGCGTGGTGGGTTATGGTCTTAACCCTCTAACCATATGCAAAATTTTCCCGTTCATTTTAATGCAAACATTTACCATTTTAATTAGGTGTGTGACCCGAGCCTGAAGTCCATCAGACTCGGCGTCATTCTTATACACGCGCAAGTGATCCGGGCCTGGCCAAGCTCCGGCATTCACTGCAAAATACTCAATTTACATACTCTTGACCTTTACAAGTCGCCATCATATCACACGCCTCAACAAGCTTATCATGTCATATAATTTCACGCCTCAATAGGCTAACACTTATCAGTTTAATCATTTCACATAATCCTATCATGACATACATAACAACAACATTAAGCAGGCTTTACACTTCACATCATCATATTCATCATAACACACAACAATAACATTAGCATGCTTCACACATAGCACATCACAATGCATAACATCAATCACAATTCAACACAACAAGATATAAATCTCTCAAGCACGAGTTTCTGCATATCGAAGCTAAGTAAGTCCGAAGACTTACCTAGATACGCTCACTGAGCAACTAAGCTATAGTCAGTCTACCGTCTTCAACAACACCTATCGAGAATATCATATTTCTCGTATTAAACTTCTTGCTTCAAACATCAATTAAATTAATCCCTTTTAATTTAATTAACTTATAGCGTTTTCTAGATTCCTAATTTAATTAATTAATCTTTAATTAATTAATTAATTAAATTTCACCAGAATAACGTCTTGCCCACAAGCAGTTTCCGAACCCACCTGTCATCGGATCTCATCAAACAAACAACCCATAATGAACAGAATAATGTAACGAGCATAATGAAATTTCCAATTATCAATTTTGACAAGCCTAAGGTCAATTTAGTATAATCGCAATACTGAAAACAAATAAATTCATAACTTATTCGTTACTAACCCGATTGACGATTCGAAAGAAGATTCAGAATCACAACGACACAGGCTACGCTAGGACACCATCCAATTCACCAGAATCTGAGCGACAGAACTGGACAATGAAAGGACATGTTCGACCTGACTTTAACTTTGTCGGAGAAGCGGAAACTCGGTACTAACATGAAGAGGACAAAGAAAGGAATCCAAAAACTCAATATAGTTAAGAACTCGTATGCACAAGGCAATCCATGAGCTTCCCTTTAATATGAATCTTGACATGTTGTTATGCTCCTAAGTTTCTTTGCCTTGTTGTAGATCTCCAACAATATAGTGAAGTACTCGTTGTTTATGTAACACCCCGAATCCGCGGGATTTGGGAATGCTACGGGCGAGACCTTACAATGGGTCCCGACCCTTAACTTGACAACAATTTCACCGGACCTTTCCAACAAGGCAGAAATAAAGGCAAAACTCAAAACGTTTGTAATATATTCCGGAAACTGAAATGTAAATGTACAACTTGGAAACTCAGCCGAGTCCTCAAAACGACACAGTTCTAAAGAGATAAAAATCCCAAATGTACAATATAGTCCAAAACCAACAATACAAGACATAACCCCAAAAACGTCCCCGTCCTATAATGTACGGAGGCCCCCGGCTGTCCACTTCTCCACCTCACTCGGCAGCATCACTAACCTGCAAGGCATTTATACAACCGGTTTTAAACTGTTAGCTAGCAACTCGTATACAACAAGAACAATAAGGCACAATCACATATAATGATAAAGTAAACAGACAAACATGCTTGCAAAGAAGTCCGGTTATTATCTTTTAGTTAAGTTAATCCTATTACTAATTCCATTTAGTTGTGATACGGAAATCACAAGGATCCTGCCCTTGTCCCCTTTCACCAAGCAGGTTTGGACCGGATGCGAATCAGCATCACCTGTTGGACTGGTCGCAAGGCACCCCCGGCCAACCCCATTTTGGGCCGAACAAGTGATCACCGCCCGTTATCATACACTTGGGGCGAATAAATAATAACACGTCCACATCATAGTCCGATTATAAGTTATATCATAACAATTAATAGGAATAACACACACCATCCACACGTCAGACCTCATATACAGCCCCCACTGTCAGGGGCGGCCCTTAGGGGGGGCAGGGTGGGGCAGCCGCCCCACCCTCCAAAAAAAAAAATCTTTTTTTTTGAAAAAATCGTTTTAAAATGGGTAGTGACTTCTCGTTTATAAAATTTTTTTCTACGATTTATTAATTTTTTAAATATAAATATTCTTATGTTATATTTAAATTTTGTTTTGGATCTTTCGCCGAAGTAAACGAAACTTCAAAAGAATTTTCCGTTTAAGGCTCGGAGTGAAATAATTCACCAAAATGCACGAGATTTATTGTTTGAAGTAGAAGTGCGGTCTTAGACCGCACTATTATTTGTAAAACGCGTTGTCGAGGACAAAGATAATAAAAACACAAATAGAGGTGCGGTCCTAGACCGCGGCTATAGTGTAACGTTTTTTGAAAGAAAAAAAAACTAAAGAGGCGCGGTTATAGACGCGCTTATAGGGCAGCTATTTTTTTTAAAAAAAAATTTATAGGCGCGGTCCACGACCGTGCCTTTTAAGTGTAATGTTTTTTTTTGTATTTTTATTTATTGTAAGTAGATGACATATTGACTTTGTTTTAATCGCTATTTTATTTTCATAGATATATTTATCGAACATAAAATTT
>BSUD01000005.1:104195695-104258495 GCA_033239045.1 Fagopyrum esculentum
TCCCCCCCCCCCCCCCCCCTTAAAATCTTGCGGCCGCCACTGGCCACTGTTACGCAGAAGAAAGAAAAGATAAAGGAGAAGGAAAGACGCGGCGCTCACCAGCGGGGAGAGGGCGCAGCGGCTCCGGCCGACAATGCAGCGGCGCAACGATCTCCTTCCCTCCGGCAGCCCCTCTTCGATGGCTGCAGCTCTTGGGGCGGTGGCTCTCGCTTCTGCTGCAACTCCTGGGAGGGCAACTTTCACAACAACAAGGGAAAGGGATACGAGAAAGGAACGCAGGAAGAAGTGAGGGTTGGCGTGAGGAGAGAGAGCAACTCGGGGGAGTAGTCAACCCAGGAGAGAGGGTGAGGGGACGGATCCGGGAGTGAGGGGTCGGCCTAGCCTAGCCCAGGCAATAGGCCTGCGAGGCTCTCACCACTGCAGATGGCACGCCGGACAAGAGCCAAAAGAGGCAACAAGAAAAAGAAATAGGAAAATAGGAGAGGAATATAAGGAAAAAAGAAAAAGGGAAAGCAACTAGACTCGATTCCAAACCGCTCGGAACGGAAATTTCGAGTTGGAAAGATTTTCCGAATTCCTCAAAATAATCCAAAATATAAACATACTTGAAAATTTTATTTTTACGTCTTAAACCACTTTAAGAATATAAAAAGGAATTTATAAAGAAAAAAGAATAGTGATAGGAATACACAAGGGAGACAATATCGAAACTGCGTTACATCAGGTCCCCTAAAAACAAGTTTTGTCCCGAAACTTGCTAAACGCGAAACTCTCAAACGACATAGTGTCGATAACCGCTCGGAACACTATAACGTAGTAACTACGGCCCTCAAATCTAAAGTCTACTCGCCTAGAGACATCAAGATTCGCAAGATATACACATAAGAAACACACACATCATATCATGTCACAAATCACATAAACACAACCAAGGAAAGATCTCGGGACTAACCCGACAATCCTACAGATGTCGATAAATCTGCGTAAAACTCGGGATAGTTCCTCCAGATTCTATCCTACGTCTCCCAAGTAGCCTCATCGGCTCCTCGCATCGACTACTGCACTCTCAGCATCGGTATCTCCTTCTACCGAAGGCGTCTCGTAATACGCTCTAAAACCGCGATCGGGTGCTCCGCGAAAGTATGGTCCGGCTCGACCACTAGGTCCTCATGGCCAATGACGTGCCTCGGGTCATGTATGTACTCTCTTAATTGAGATACATGAAACACCGGGTGAATACCCTCCAACCTCGGTGGCAATGCTAATATGTACGCCACCTCTCCGACTCTCTCCCAAATCTCGAATGGACCGACATATCGGGGGCTTAACTTCCTCTTAATACCGAATCGCCTGACGCCCCGTGTCGGTGATACCCTCAACCACACCTGAGCTCCTACCCTGAACTCGAGAGGTCTACGTCTACTATCCGCATATGACCTCTGGCGGCTCTGCGCGGCCAACATCCTCTCTTGGATTAAAGAAACCCTAGCCATATCATCCTGTATCTAGTCTAGAGCTACAACGCTAGAACTGCCCGGGTCGTCCTTACACAAGGGAGTGCGGCATCTCCGTCCATACAACGCCTCATACGGTGCCATCCCAATCGATGCGTGTCAACTGTTATTGTATGAAAACTCCACCAATGGAAGGTGGTCTGGCCATATCTTCCCCCAATCAAGAACACATGCCCACAACATGTCCTCTAAGGTCTGAATAGTCCGCTCAGACTGGCCGTCGGTCTGTGGATCATATGCGGTGGTGAAATAAAGACTCGAACCTAGGGCGGCGTGTACTTGCTGCTAGAACCTCGAAGTAAAATGCCCATCCATATCCGAGATGATAGCCTCGGGACTCTATGTAATCTCACAATCTGACGAGTAAACTCCTCAGCTAGACGACTCACCGGCCACGTCTCCCGAATAGGAATGAAGCGTGCGGTCTTTGTCAGCTGATCCACTACCACCCAAATCGCATCAAAGCTCCTACTCGATCTCAAACCAGTGATAAAATCCATGGATACATCCTCCCATTTTCACTACGGCACATGCAGTGGGTGGAGCTCTCCTCCGGGTCTTTGGTGCTCGATCTTGACCTGCTAGTAGGTCGCGCATCTGGCCACATATCTAGCTACATCGGGCTTAAGCCCACCCCACCAATAAGACCTCCTAATATCCTGGTACATCTTACTCGTGCCTGGACTCACCAAGTAATGAGTAGAATGTGCCTCCTGCAAGATCCGCTCTCTCAACTCTGGGTCTGACGGTACACAAATACGGCCCTGACGTCTCAACAACCCGTCTGATCTTGTGACAAACTACGGTGCCTCTCCTCGGGCCATCTTGTCCCAAATCCTTGTCAAAATGGGACATCCCTGCTACTTCTATCGGAACTCTCCGGACATGTCAAGTAATATCTCTAACTCGGACAAGTGACAACCTGTATCCGGAAACCAGATATTCATCTCTAACTTCATCAAATCCCTGCCCGATGAGTCTCGCGGCTCGAATCGCACTAATAATTGTACCGGTCTTTCCGAGGTCCCAACCTCGGAAAATCACCTCATGTCCCGTCTCTATAGTGACCATCACGGTCCTCCGGTTGATGTCCAAAACGGCTCGGTGGCGGTCCATCCAATCCATCCCTAAGATGACTTCCTCATGCACCAAGTGCATGATATAGAAGTCGGCTAACCAATCACGATTACCCAAATGAATGGAACAACCGCGTACCTCGTAGGTACCGTTAACCCTACCCCATCGGGTAACCCCACAATGAAGGGTCTCCCCTCTACCGTAACTAAGGCCAACCTAGCTACACAATTATCGGATATAAAGGAGTGTGTAGCACCCGTATCAAACAAAACTCGAACTGGAAAGCCGTGAATCTGAATGTTACTTGTGGCTGTCGGCGCCGATGGCTCAACGACACTCCTTAACTGAAATACTCTGGCATGCTGGCCTCTGGTCTCCTGGGTGCCTCCACCACGTCCCCTACCTCTACCCTACCCTTGGGCAGAAGTTTGTGCTTGTGAATATCCCGGGACCCTCTGCTGGTGTTGACTTTGTGTCTGACGCTGGGGTGGTCTTTGTCCACCACTAGGAATGCCAGCAGGTGAAGAACCCTGTTGGGATGGTGTCGGGCCCTATTGGAAAAAAGTGGCTCGGTGTCCAGGTCGGCCACAAATATAACAAGTCACTGTTGTCCTCGGGCACGCAGCTCGCATATGCCCGTACCCACTGTAGTTGTAACACTGTCGTCTTCTATCTGATACATGCCCGGACTGTTGGGTCCTGAACACCCCTGAGTCTGACTACGCCCTTGAGTCGGACAACATCCCTGTCCTGGGGCTTTTTCTCCTCAACCAAATGATCTCGTCCTTTGTCTCTTGTCTGGCCCTCCGGACTGTGCTACTCTCCTAGACCTTGGTCGGTCTCTCTCGTATGCCGCGGCCCGGTCCTGGTACTCCGCCAGGGAGTCACAGCGGAATCCCGCAAGGTAGGTACGGGTGGACTCCCTCAATGTCCTAAAGAACAAGTAGACGTGTTGGTTTGCCGGAGGTGCGGCCGGACCCAACAAAGTTAACTCCTCACGGAACCGCCTAACAACCTTGATAACTGGGACGTCCTCAAATCCCGCCTCCAAAAAATCATGTACTCTATCTCTCCTCAGTGAAGCCGGACAAAAACTCTCTCTAACAAGGCTAAACAACTGGACTATCCTAGTCACCCCTCCTCTAACCGTCCTCCACCAATACTAAGCTTGCTCTCTAAATAAAGTCTGAACTACTTCAGCATGTCTCTCCTCTAGGCAACGGATCGCCTCCAAAGCCGACTCCACATGTCCAATCCAATGCTCCACCTCGAACCCTACCTTCCCATTAAAGTAGGGTATATGCTGCTGGTTGAAAGCCTTCAACCAGGAATCAGGTTTCGGAGATCTCAACTCTTCTCTAGCCCTAACAACATCGACAACTAGCTCGGGTGCAGCTACTGTTGGTGCAACTACCTCTAGCTTTGCCCTAATCGGAGTAACCCTCTACGTGACCTCAGTTGATCGTGCAGGTGCAGGTGTAGGCACTGGTGGTGCGGGTGGTGGTGCTCTTGTCCTAAATGTCTCCTCAACTCATCGTACATAGTCTGCAAAAATGCTTGCTCCAATAGATGCTCCCCCAGTCCTAGCAGATGGAGAACTCTGAGCCCAGGACCTCACGATTGTCCTATCCCTAGCCTCGGGAATGATGCTTTCTGCGACGTCCTCCACGGGATCCTCAATTGCTGGCGGATCCACAAATGGTGGGTCCGCAATGGGGATACGTCCCCGACCTCTCGTCCCTGGAGGTCTTCCTACTCGTCCCCGTCTCGGGGCGGTAGGAGGAAGAGGTGGTTTACCCCTGACGGGTCCTACGTATCTCGTACGTGCCATCTGATATTGTTTCGTGTTTATTTATATATACATATCGATATATACATAATACTTCTAATATTATCATGAAAGAGAAACTTATAAAAGCGTAAAAGAAGCCAAAATCCAAGATAAAACCAAGGCATAAAAGCCCAATCATCCTGAGGTCACATGCATAGCTAAGTACATACAGGTCCAAAAACATCCTAAGGTCATATATAAATATATATATCTATGCCAATATATATATGTAATACATACAATAAATCTAGAAATCTACGTCGCCGAGATTTGCGTGAGTGGTGGTCCCGTACGTTCTAACCCAACCCGACTCATGCATATGAATTTTGAAAACGAAAATGTCAGAACCCATGTGGGTTCTGTTTATTCCTCATTCGGCCTTTAGAAGATTGTGAGTGTCATTGTTGTCAACCTAGGGCTCTGATACCACTTTTGTAACACCCCAAATCCGCGGGATTCGGGAATGCTACGGGCGAGACCTCACAGTGGGTCCCGACCCTTATCTTGACAACAATTTCACCGGACCTTTCCAACAAGGAACAAATAAAGGCAATACTCAAAACGTTTGTAATGTATGCGGGAAAGTGAAATGTAAAGGTACAACTTGGAAACTCAGCCGAGTCCTCAAAACGACACAATTCTAAAGAGATAAAAATCCCAAACGTACAATAAAGTCCAAAACCAACAATACAAAACATAACCCCAAAAATGTCCCCGTCCTATAACGTATGGAGACCCCCCGGCTGTCCACTCCTCGACCTCACTCGGCGGCATCCCTAACCTGCAAGGCATCTATACAACCGGTATTATACCGTTAGCTAGCAGCTTGAATACAAGAAGAACGATAAGGCACAATCACATATAATGATAAAGTAAACACACAAACATGCTTGCAGAGAAGTCTGGTTATTATCTTTTAGTTAAGTTATTCCATTACTAATTCCATTTAGTTGTGACACGGAAATCACAAGGATCCCGCCCTTTTCCCCATTCACCAAGCAAGTTTGGATCGGATGCGAATCAGCATCACCTGTTGGACTGGTCGCAAGGCACCCCCCGGTCAACCCCATTTTGGGCCGGACAAGTGATCACCGCCCGTTATGATACACTTGGGCCGAATAAATAATAACACGTCCACATCCTAGTCCGATTATAAGTTATATCATAACAATTAATAGGAATAACACACACCACCCACATGTCACAACTCATATACAAAAAGCTATCTAAGTAAGTCCGTAGACTTACCTCACTCAAGGCACACGAATAAATCATCTAGGCTTCTTGCGGGAAACGCTCAATGCCTGACCACAACGAGGCATACTATCATCAACTATCAGACAAGATAACAACTCTCGTACTTCTATATTCTAAACTCGTAAGGCCATAACTTAGCAAGCTAGTTCCTAGATCCTTGATTATCTAAGAAGACTTGTCGATGCACACAACAATCCATAAATTATTCTTAACACCTAAGGTCACGGCCACTACATGGCATTTGCTCTACGTTATGCTAGATTCAACTAGTATGATACACTACCGCTATCGAACTAAAAGACGGAGAAGGTACTCACACACGATCCAAGGTAGAAGATGGTATACGGACGTCGAGATTGGATTCGTTGGTCTATAACGGCCGCTTCCGGACCTAAAACCAAAGTTAATGAAATTTAGCTTATAAGCTAAATCGGTTGAATAACGATTTAGCTATAACTTAGAAAAACTCGTTTTTCAAACACAAGGTCAAAACTCGTAAACATTTCTAAGGTGAAAAAAACGATTTAGACTAAAACTACCGAATTCAATATTTTTCTCCGGTAGGATGTACAACTCAACAACTTGGTCATTTTCCGAAGATCCAAAATTAAGCTAAAACTCGTAATAAAACTCCACAGTGGCCAAAATAGTAATTATTAATAAATTTTGGGTACAAACTACAGTTATCCAAAAATAGGATCACAGTTGCAATTATATAGAAGCTGGGGGCCAAATCTGTAATTACACAAAACAACTTCTCTCTTGTCTGCCCTAGCCGCACTGCAAAGGAGAGGAAGGAGGGAGATGGAGGCAGACTGGCGGGAGCTCCCCGGCGTGGCGTCGTCTCTAGTGGCACAAGGGAGAGCGAGGTCTGGCGGCAGGCTTCCGGCGGCTGTCACAAGGGAATCCAGCCACCACTGATACGCAGAAGAAAGAAAAGAGAAAGGAGAAGGAAAGAGGCGGTGCTCACCAGCGAGGAGAGGGCGCAGCTGCTCCGGCCGACGATGCAGCGACGCAACGGTCTCCTTCCCTCCGGCAGCCCCTCTTCGATGGCTACAACTCCTGGGTGGTGGCTCTCGCTTTTTCTGCAGCTCCTAGGAGGGCAACTTTCACAACGGCAAGGGAAGAGGATACGAGAAAGGAACACAGGAAGAAGTGAGGGCTGGTGTGAGGAGAGAGAGCAGCTCGGGGGAGTAGTCAACCCAGGAGGGAGGGTGAGGGGACGGTTCCGGGAGCGAGGGGTCGGCCTAGCCTAGCCCAGGCGGTATGCATGCGAGGCTCTCACCACTGTAGATGGCACGCCGGACAGGAGCCAAAAGAGGTAACAAGAAAAAGAAATAGGAAAATAGGAGAGGAATATAAGTGAAGAACTGGTAGGTGAAATAACTAAGGTAAAAGATACTCTAGAAGGGGGGGGGGTTAAATAGAGTATGGGAACTTTTCGCAAATCAAATCTAAAGGCCTTGAAACTCCTTTCAAGGTCCTTGATGTCGATTTGTGCTATTTGTGAAACTTTGATTTCAAGGGCTTTAAAACTACTTTCAAGGGCCTTGACTTCTTGCTCCTGTAAAACAAAGTTAGTCACAGTAAAGTATATATGGTGCGGAATTGAAAAGATCGAAACGAGGATATGTTTTCAAAGTTCGGCTCTAAATAGCCTACTCTCTGTCCCAGGGTATAGCCTTAGGATCTAACTATCTATTATCAGCTTCAAAGAGTCCTAAATACAAACTAGAAGAAATCCCCTTCTTCTCTCACTGTAGCCAATGCTACGATCTAGC
This sequence comes from Fagopyrum esculentum, assembly GCA_033239045.1. NCBI lineage: Eukaryota > Viridiplantae > Streptophyta > Magnoliopsida > Caryophyllales > Polygonaceae > Fagopyrum > Fagopyrum esculentum. Next base: position 104,203,156 of record BSUD01000005.1, read on the forward strand.
TTCAACTCTCAACCTAGCTATAATAGCCTAGTTACTTCGCAGAGTAACCCACACTGTAGTATAACACTATTTAGATCTTCCAATGGAGCTCTTGTATTTTCTCTCTCTAAGGGGATATAGCTTTTGCGTAAAAGAGATAAAGAAAAACAATGAATGAAGATGTTTAGGTTGCTTGAAGACGTAAAGATGTTTTCCTGTGTAAGCTTGTGTATCTGTCTTCTTCGACCATCAACTTCATTTATACTCTTCTATGGAGAGGTCTTCTATCCGTTGTAGAGATGACCTTTTAAAGATGAATCTTTTTCTCCATGAAGATCGTTTCTTGTTTCGAGATAAGGTTGACGTTGCAAATCATCAGCTCCTGAGAACAAGTTGAGTCCTTAGCTCCTTGATCTTCTCGTCTTATGTTGAATCGAGATAGAAGATATTTTTCCGCTCTTTGTTTTTAGAAAATCTTCTGAAAAGATTCTCTAATATTTGGTTGAGATCTTTCTTCGGTTGATGAGATCTTTCTGTTAAGAAAAAATCTTCCTGGAAAATCTTCAGCTCATTTGAATCCTTAGCTCCTTGATCTTCTCGTCTTCTGTTGAATCGAGAGAGAAGATATTTTGCCGCTCTTTGTTTTTAGAAAATCTTCTGAAAAGATTCTCTAATCTTCGGTTGATGAGATCTTTCTGTTAAGAAAAAATCTTCTTGGAAAATCTTCAGCTCATTTAAATCCTTGTTTCGTGCATTTGTAACTCGAAGGCCTTTGAGATCGTCCCTTTGTAAACGCTATCTTCCTTTTCCTTGATTTATACTTCAAGGCCCTTGAAATCCATATCAAGGCCCTTGACATTTTAATAAAACCTGCACTGAATTCAAACCAACCAAACATCTAGAGAATCTAATCAATACATTGTTAGTGTATCCAACTACAACATTTGTGTTAATTCTTCCATCATCAACACCTGTAAAACATTTATAAACAAGGTGGAGTTTTCAATAAGGAAAAAAGGAAAAGGGAAAGAAGCTAGACTTGATTTCAAACCGCCCGGAACGGAAATTCCGAGTCGGAAAGATTTTCCAAATTTCCCGAAAATAATCCAAAATATAAACATACTCGGAAATTTTATTTTTACATCTTAAACCACTTAAAATATAAAAAGGAATTTATAAAGAAAAAGGAATATCGATAGGAATACGCAAGGGAGACAATATCAAAATTGGGCGTTACAACTTACTTTGTTTTAGAGAAGATCAAATATTGAAATCCACACATCCAACAACATGATCTCGCCTGAAGTCTCTATGGATGCTTTGATCTTTCCAATCTGATCAATTATCATCAAGTTGATGTTGCCAACCACCAACTAAAATCCTTGCACACTGGAACGCAACGTACTCTTTAACAAAGAGTGTGAGGACTCACACCTAAGAATCATTATCGAATCAATATACTATTAAACTTAAAAAATAAAAACTTATAAATAATATAGGATTGAGTTCTTATGTGTTTGTTGTCCTTGTGCCAAAATGATGATACAAGTCGCACCATGCTTGAACATATGCCTCCTTGTATGGGATTAGCCACGTAACCTTTAAATATTTCATCAACCTCGGATAATTTTTCCAAGAAACTTTCATCTCAGAGAAATACCTCTCGTAACTCACAAAGGATCTGGATTCAAACAAGGCATTGTAGTGTGATGCAAAAACCGTTTGTGTTTGCTTTGATTGTGTCACCACCCAAGATATATGTTGAATGTTGCACTTGACATGAAATATGCTTCACATCCGGGAAAATGACATCTAGTTTACTTATAATTCCAAGCTCTCTATCCATCATAATAACCCCCAGTGTAACATATCTACACACATGTCGGAGTCTCTATAATGTCCACTCGTAGTGATTTAAGTTTACCTTTGACATGAAAACAAATGTTATCGCGAATGTCAACCTTGTGCTAGTGATACCACCATCTCTAACAATGACATCTTGTACCTATAGAGGACAAAAATCAAGATTTTAGTTTTGTTGGACTTAAAAGCAAATGTGCATGTAATAGATAAAGACTCATAAAAAGAATGTATATTAAAACTTACTCGTTCGTATTGCATGTCGTGTCCATTATGATGATGTAAGGATATCAGTTGAGAAGATGCCTGAAATCTGGATGCATGATGGAAAAATCTGAAACTTCATCTGAATACGGACATCTCCTCACATTTACATAGTAATGACGTTGCTCTAGTGCTTGAAGTGCTTGTTGGAGTGGACCTCGCCCTTCAGCTTGTAGGATCCTAATCTTCAATCCATCATTGTATACTTGTCTTATGGTGGTGACGTTGTGGGGTCATCCAAATGTAGTCACTTCAAAATATTCCTTTGCTTTAAATCCGACATAAATTTAGGTCCCACCCTCCAAAACTATGTGTGTGTTAATCGTCCAACATATGTATGTCCCTTTAATTACTCGGAAAGTTTATGATTGTACACTCCACATATAACATGCAACGTCCATTTATCAACTTCGCCTTGTATGTCCTCAAGCTCAAATGAGCACCCATCTTTTCTTGAGTTTTGTCCTCAGCTATATGACGACTCGGTATCAAGATCAACGTATTTCTTCTTCAATAAAAAGTACCAGAATATTACTAGAGCTTATTTCGGTTGTTAGTTGATTCCAAAATTCAATTTTGTTTTTTTTTGGTGGAGCATAAATAAAGAAAATGTTTATCTCAAAAGTAAGTTTGAATGTTTGATTATAAGGTATCTATTTTACTTTTTTTAATATTTGAACTTTTTTGTCTTTCATTTGATGTTCTTTCCGCAATAGAGAAAATCCTCGTGCGAATCCATTTGATGGGATAAAGTAGATATCATCAAACCTGGCGCTTTTCTAAATTGCTTCAGACGGCTTGGTACTTTATTTGGTTTTGGCTAGTATAATAATCTGGATGCGCTCATTTTTGCATGTTAGGTTGATGTGTGTCCAGAAATTCTTTTTTTCATCCCTCTACAATTCCAAAATGTTATCTTCATGCATAACTAAACTCTCTATTGGGTGGTAGAGCTCTCATTGTTCCTACCTTGTTTAGAGTGGGTACATTTGTCATCTCATGTATTCTTATATTAAGTTGCATATCACTAAACTTGTTTTTATTTGGCAATTGATCATGAGCTATTGTTGCACAATAGCTTACCCACAAAAAATCTTGTATTCTGATACCGATTTTCTCTAGATCCTACTAATCATGGAAGTTTTTCCGAAGTATAAACAACCTCCCCTACAAGTGATATGGGATTGGATGTAGTATAATCAGATAACAAATCACAAGGACCGCGTCTGTTTGGATATATTTAATTGGAATTACGATAAGTAAATGAAGAAGAGAAAGAGAAAGAGAAAGAGAGAAAAAAAAAGTCTTTGAAAGATGTTAAAGACACAAGAAAGCAATGACTGTTTGGATATCTAAGATATCACTCTTGCTGTCCAGTTTCACACTCTACCTCCTCAACCTCGCAACCCTTTCTTCTTCACCTCAGCTCCGAACCCTCCCTTGTAACTGCTTCTTCTTTCTCTGTGCTTCTCCCTTACTGGATCTCTCCATCTCCCATCTCCCATCCTTGTCTCCTACTCTCTGTCCTCCTCTATCCTACGCCATAGTTTTTCCCTTGAGAATACAGAGGGGTTGCAGCCATAGCCGCTAGAGAAAAGCGCTTCGTCGGGAAGCACTACTGCAACCACCGGAATGGGGCCTCACCTCACCTACCATGCCACTGTTGAAGCCCAGTGGAGCGCCCTCGCCACCGGAAACCACCACCCCTTCCTTGCCCCTCTTCTTCTCCCTTCGAAAGGCCTATATCTCACCAGCACTTCACATTGCTGCTTCTTATTGTTTTTATTCGCCGGAATCTGTTGTCGCCGAAAGACAGGCCGCCGGAGAAACCTGTGTCGTCGCCCTCTGCCCTAGCACAGCCAGAGAAGCCCACTGCCCACGAATTCGTCCTGCCTCCAAGCCGCCGCCATCTGTGAAGGGTGAACGGGTTTTGCAAAACCCTTTGGGATACCTTATGTTTGGTATAATTATAGATTTGTACCTATATTTTTTTAATTGCAGAATTGACCCAACTTTTTTGAAGTTGCAGAAGTGCCCCTGTTTCTATATTTACAGAAAATGCCCAAGGTTTTATTTACGGAAAATGGCCCAGGTTTCTAGATTTGTATATTGTGCCCGGAAAATGTATATACGGTTTTTAGAATTGGGTTTTACTTTGGGTCATATTCTTATTTATATATTCTATATATATTATGCCTACTTTGGATTAATTTTGGTTTATGGCTCAAAGATTTAATTGTCAATTATGACCCATATTTTATATATTGGATAATTTACCCGGAAAGTGTTTTTGAGATTTTAACTCGGTTTTTAGTACGGGTTTATTCTTTTTTTATATACATTATAAACTATGCCCAAATTTAGCATAACGCTAAATTTGTTTAGTTTGATGCTAGGCTTGGAAGCGCCCCGATAAAGGCAAACGAATCCATACTCGACATCCGTAGATCGTTTTTCGCCTTTGACCTCGTGTGAGTGCCTTCTTCCTCGATCTAGTTATGTTTAGTGGTAGAATCATGCTAGGTTGGATCTAGCATAACTTAGAGTGAATGTCATGTAATGACTTTGGACCTTAGATGAGTATTGGAAGTTATCGATGTTCTTTGACTTGACTAGTGTTGGAGCTTGAGTTGGTTATCATGTGGTGAGTGTATGGTTGCCCTTGTGAGACTTTGATGGTTGTGTTTACACATCGGTTGTGAGTTGTGAGGACTAGGAGTGCTATCTTAGATTGTGAGAGGATATGATCTTGTAAGATCATATAGGACATAGACTTTTTGCTTGTGTGAGTGGTTGTTGATTATCGTGTCTTGTCTTGAACATACTTTGGTTATATTCCTACGGGAAAAGAGTGTTTTGGTTGTTCTTGGTTGATCGTTGGGACGAGGTAAGTCTCCGGACTTACTTAGCCGCTTTTATGCATTATTGGGATGAGTGACGGTGGTGTGTGTTTTAGCTTGTTTATGATCATGAAAACCGGATTAGGATGACTTGGACATATATATTGTTAGCCCACTTGTTAATTTTTTCGGACAGTGACATCATTGTCCAGCTCCCGAGGGAGACTAGGAGGTTCTTTGCGACCAGGCCATACATGGTATACATGCGGGCTTCTTCACCACTCCACATGGTATACGAGAAGAGCTCCACATCACTCCTATTGGTTACACGGGGACAGAGACGAGAGTTATATGACTTCTCGTGTCACACTTTGAACGAATGGAACTAGTAATGGAATGACTTAAAAAGAGAAGATATGAATCGGATTATATGTATATGAGCATGATGTGTGTTATGTGTACTTATGTGTGTGTTTGTGCCCTGCTATCTTTATAATGCCTAGAATGTGAGCTAACGGTTTTATACCGATTGTTGTAGTTGATGTGCATGTTAGGATGTGACCGGGTGATTCGGAGGAATGGGCAGCCGGGGTTCCGTACATCATAGGTCGAGTTTGGGGATTTGAGTCCATGTATGGTTGTTGGATATTTGTGTATTGTTGATGTTGTTGTATAGTCGGTTGAGGTCTTTCTTTCTTTACGTATTCGGGAATCATATCATTGCATTTAAATGTATTTCAGTTTTGGCCTTTATTTGTGTCTTGTTGCAAGATCCAGTGAAATTGTTGTGAGGCTAAGGGTCGGGAACCATTGTGAGGTCTCCGACTGTAGCATCCCGAGTCCCGCGGATTCGGGGTGTTACAAACACATCCACAAATTATAACCTTGGATAAGAGTAGGGTTAGTATTGACTTACATAATCCCACACCCATCAAATTTTATTTAGTAAGTTCTTGAAGTGATCCTTATTTACTTCATGATGATATCCACGTATGACATCCTTTTTCTTTGAATCAAGGTACCAACCATAGAATGCATCTCTTTTCTTCTTGTCCACAAACTATAATTTGGTGCCTTAGTGATCTTTATTTGTAAAACATATGGAGATACGACAAGGTCGTTAGATTTCTTTTGACGTAAATGATAACACGATTTATGATCTAGATTTAGACACTCATTTAGATAGATTTCCCGCTCATTCATGAATGGTTTAGCATTAGTTCAAGACGTTTTGCACTCAATTCATGTATTTTGTCGAGATAGACGTCTACACGGACTTGTGCGTGTTTTATAGGTATTTCGGGAAATTTAGGAGCTAAAACGATGCATTGAGGATCGTTCATCTAGATCCTCGGACTCATTAGGACACAAATTAAGGGCCAAGGAGGACTGATGGAACCTTGCCAACACTAGCCATGCACCAAATCACAGCATAATGATCAAAGGCGAAGTTTCTGCACAGAATCACGGTTCTCTGACAAATCACGGCCGTGGAATCAACCGTGGATTTTGTCAGATTCTTGTGACAGCTGTGCCACGACTCTCATGGCCAGCTCATGCAAGTTTGTTATAAAAGTGGTCCTTCATGGGCTGTGAAGGGCAGCTGGGAGCATCTTGGAGCAGCTCCTCCATTCTCCATTTCTCTAACAAAAATATCCTCTCAAAGAAGAAGATTTTCTAGGAAGAAAAGTGCCAAAAAGGAAGAAGAAGGACTCCATTGAAGAGGAGAAGAAACACACACACCATTGCCACTCTTGCAAGTTTTTGTAGTGAAGATTCCCGGATTCTATTTCTAAAGTTGTATGAACCCTTTGAACCTTCTTTTGGAAGGGTTGTAAGTTGCTCTAATTCTATTTTCGGCTTGGTTTTGATTTAAGTTCACTTGTTCATATCTTTTCCCTCATTATCTTGCAATGGATGTTATGATTTTATGTTTGTTTGCTTCGATTTCTATTATGAATGTTGTAGGCTAAATTGATGCGGTTCTAGGGTAAGGAAAGGATGGTTATGGCTAGGGCTGTGATAGAATGAACTTAGATTTACCTTGGACGGCTTGTGTGTTTGAACGTATCCTCTGTTAGGAATTACGGGCAGTTCTTGCCAAACCACGGCCGTGGTTTAGGTAGAACAACCCGTGATTTTCCCTGTTTCGGCGGATCTAGTCTTAGATTATTAAAATGTTGAAATCCTAAGTGTTTGTCAAGTTAAATCTATCCTAGGAAGACCTAGTGTTAGCGACTAAGTGTTAGGAGAGACTTACCCGGTAATCCTTGCTCTTAGATTCCAAAGATAACAAACCTTAGGTAGTGGTGAGCCTAATAAGCCGCCATTGGATTAAGTGTGTTGGATGGTAGCCTAAAACTAACCCTTCTGAGACTTACCCGGTGAGGATAGGTTGGATCTTAGGTTAGCAATCCGGTTTGAGTAGAATTCCATCCCTTAGGTTCTTAAAGACTTACCCGGTAATGAGACTTTTGGGAATGGACTAGTGGATCATGAGACTTACCCGGTAATTGATCCCAATCTAGAAACACTTAACCCCAACATAGTTAATCCAAGGAATGAATAGATAACTTGAGCCTTATGCCATAACCGGAACTTCCAATCCCTAGAATCCGTCTTGTCTTTCTTTGATCTATACCTTGTTTAGCTTGTTTCTTTGTTTTGATTTGTTAGCTTAATCGACTGATTACTTTTACATGAATTGTGATCTTTGATTGATCACCAAAAACCAACTAAAAACAATTGAGGTTTTCATTTCTTTATTCCTTGCTCATTTCTTAACTTAGATCTTCACTAGACTTATTCATAAACCGAATCAATCTCACCTTAGTCTTTGTGTTCGACCTCGGAATACTATCCACACTACGAACGTCCCGTACACTGTGGGTGCGCTAGGAGTTAGGAGAAATATAACGAGTATAAGTTTAAGACTTATTGTGCACATATCCTGAGCGTGATAAGTTTTTGGCGCCGTTGCCGGGGACTAGGTCTAGATTGAGTTTATTTTGTGATTGTTTCTAGTGTAGATCTTTCTTGTTGCTTTTGATCTCTTTTTGGTTTGTGTCTTTTCTTTTCAGGACATCTATTACTCTTTAGGTGTATGCGACGATCTCGTGAAAAGGATTTAGCTCCATTCGATCCCGAACCGGAGAAAACCATTCGATCTAGATCCAAGAACACCCGAAAAGAGAAAGAGATGGCCGGAAGAAACCTCCAAGCTGAATTGGATGAAGCCTTAGAACAAATAAGGCTAAGAGATGAGCTCTTGGAGGAAGAAAGGAGACGTGCCAATGAGAGGCAAGAGGAAACTAGGAGGGAGATTGAAGAGATTAGGCAAGCCCTTGTTCAAGGAGAGCTTAATCGCCGACAACCTCCACCTCCACCACCACAACCGCAGCCGGCGGCCAATGTTAGGGTTGCTCCCATTGCTATTGAGGAACCACAAACCCTAGGGAGACGTATGGATCCGGCACAAAGAGCACACCGACCGGGTGTGAATCTAGGAGATCCCGCAACCCACAATTATGAGCTCCGCCCTCAAGTTCTACAAATGATCCGGCATAATCAATTTGGAGGGATGGAAGGAGAGTCCCCTCATCAACACTTGATGAACTATGAGATTTTGATGGAGACTCTTAGACCGTCAAGATTGGAGAGCAACAACCATAAGCTTAGGGCTTTTTCCTTCTCTCTTAAGGACAAAGCCTTGGCTTGGTATCAATCTATTCCACAAGGGCGAGTTGGTACTTGGGAGGAGATGACAACCGAGTTTTTGACCAAGTTCTTCCCACCTTCCAAGACTACCGAATTAAGAGGGAAGATAAATGCCTTCGTAATGAAGGATAGAGAAAGCTTATTCAAGTCTTGGGAGAGGTTCAAAGATCTTCTCCTTGATTGTCCACACCATGGTATACCGAAAGTTGAGCTATTAGAGATCTACTTCAAGGGACTTGATGAAGATAGCCAATTCAAGCTTCAATCTCTTTCCAGTGGGACTTTTATGGAGAAGCATGTGGATGATGCTTGGGAGTTTGTGGAGAAGCAAGCTCTAATGATTGAGAAGTACTCCCATAGGAAGAGTGAAGGGAGATAGGCGGGAGCATATGAGGTGAGTGAAGTCACCATGAACAATTTCAAGTTTGACGCCATCAACAATGAGTTGAAGTCCTTGAGGGAGTTGTATGCTACATCTTTGAAGAACCAAGCAACTCCTCAAGTGCTTCCACAAGCCAACTTGTCTTCCAAGGAGGAGGATGTGAATTATATGGGAAGGAGCAACTTCAACAATTACCAAGGCCCAAGGAGTTTCAACAACAACCGGCAATTCAACAATTACCGGCCCAACCACAACCATCCCGGGTTTTCTTACTCTAACCCGGATGGAGCCTTGAACCCTCCCGCCTCCACAAGCTCAACTCCACCACCAAGAGCTTCACAAGAACCTCCACCCGGATTTACTCAACCTCCCAAGGATAGAACCGAAATAATGTTTGAGCAATTGCTAGGAAGGTTGAGTGGTCTTGAGAGCACCGTGACTTCGATCTCTAAGGCTCAAAAGGTCTTGGAAGCACAAGTGTTCCAAAAGGCGGGTGAAGCCCATAGAGATCCGGGAAAGCTTCCCGGAAGAACCGAAGACAACCCAAGAGGCCAAGTGTTGGCTATCACAACAAGGAGTGGTTTGAGTATGAAGGATCCATTGCCCAAGGACCATGCTAAGGGGAAGCAAGTAGTGGTAGAAGAGGGAAGAATGCAAGAAGATGGAGGCAAGAGCAAGGATGTAGAGCCAACCTATGTGGTACCGCCTCCATACAAGCCACCACTACCGTTTCCACAATCAAGAGCAAGAGCTCGTTTGGACAATCACTTTGGTAAGTTCCTTGAACTAATGTCTAAGTTGCATATTAACATTCCGTTCATGGATGCCATTTTAGGAATGCCGGCATATGGCAAGTTTTTGAAGGAAATACTCTCCAACAAAAGGAAGTTGGAGGAGTATGGGGAGATTAGAATGACCAAGAGATCCTCGGAATTGATACAAACGATGAAGGAGGAGATGCCTCCCAAGCTAAGAGATCCGGGCTCTTTTTGTGTTCCGATAGGAGTGGGAGATGTGAAGTACGAGGCCCTTTGTGATCTTGGAGCGAGTGTAAGCATCATACCGCTTGCACTTTGCAAAAAGGTCGGGCTAGGAGAGCCAAAGCCGGTCAAGATGACCCTCTATATGGCGGACCGTTCCATCACTCATCCGGTTAGGATTCTAGAGGACATTCCGGTGTAACTAGGAGGATTCTATGTGCCAATTGACTTTGTCATCTTGGATATTCCGGCGGATTATCCGGTTCCCATCATCTTAGGAAGACCTTTCCTAGCCACTTCTGGATGCTTAGTGGATTACAAGAACGGGACTCTCTCCTTCAACATTGGAGAAGAGAACATCAAGTTCAAGTTGTCCACAATGATGAAAGGGCCAACCCTTGATGAGGATATCTTCAACATAGTCGAGCAAGAAGAATCTAGAGAAATTGTGAGCTCAATCTTGATCAAGGATCCCTTGGAGAAGGTTCTTACCTTAAGTATGATGGAGGAAGGTGTTGAGGGTGCTTGCAATGAAGAAATCAAGGCCTTGGAGGCATTGGAAGAGGAGCCAAGAGTTGGATTTGAAGGCCACGAAGAGGTGTTGAACAGCTGCAGGTTCCACGGTCGAGATTTACACTCCACGGCCGTCAAACTTTCTGGACAACTCCGGGAAGCAAGCTTAGCAAGAACCACGGCCGTGGAAAATGAGCAAACCGTGTTTCCAGCCGTGGTTTTCCCTGAATCAACCCTTGATGGTAATCAAGCTTCTAGGAGCCTTGGAGGATCTTCACTTGCTTTGGATTCATCTTATCCAATCTTATTTGGATCGTCTTCAACCGACAAAGGTCCTCCTTCACTTGAACTTAAACCCCTTCCCTCTCATTTGAAGTATGCATTTCTTGGTGATAATTCTACATATCCTGTGATTGTTAATGCATACTTGAGTGATGATGAACTTGCTAAGTTGTTGCATGAACTAAGATTGCATAGGAAAGCCATTGGTTATACTATGGATGATTTGGTTGGCATTAAGCCTTCTTTGTGCATGCATAAGATAATGATGGAAGATGACAACACCCTCTATTGAACATCAAAGGAGATTAAATCCCATAATGAAAGAGGTAGTCAAAAAGGAAATCATTAAGTTGCTAGATGCGGGAATTATCTACCCTATCTCGGATAGTAAGTGGGTTAGTCCCGTTCATGTAGTTCCTAAAAAGGGTGGGATGACTGTAGTAACTAATGAGAACAATGAACTAATCCCGACTAGGACGGTTACGGGGTGGAGGATGTGCATTGATTATAGGAAGTTGAACATGGCCTCTAGGAAAGATCACTTCCCTCTCCCCTTCATTGACCAAATGCTAGAAAGGTTAGCTCAACACTCTAATTTTTGCTATCTAGATGGCTATAGTGGATTCTTCCAAATCCCTATCCACCCCGATGACCAAGAGAAAATAACTTTTACATGTCCATGGGGTACTTTTGCATATAGGAGAATGCCATTTGGGTTGTGTAATGCACCCGCCACCTTCCAAAGGTGTATGATGGCTATCTTTTCGGAATACATAGAAAATATCATGGAAGTGTTCATGGATGATTTCTCTGTTTATGGTTCTTCCTTTGATAATTGCTTGGCTAACTTATCATTAGTATTGCAAAGATGTGAGGAGACAAATCTTGTCTTAAATTGGGAAAAATGCCACTTCATGGTAAGTGAAGGTATTGTGTTAGGACACTTGGTGTCTAACCGTGGCATTGAGGTTGATAGGGCCAAGATTGAGACGATAGAGAAGTTGCCACCACCTACCTCGGTGAAAGGGGTAAGGAGTTTCTTAGGGCATGCCGGTTTCTACCGGAGGTTTATTCAAGATTTCTCTAAAATCTCTAAGCCCCTCACAAACCTACTAATGAAGGATGTTGATTTTGTCTTTTCTAAAGATTGTCTTGAAGCTTTTTGTAGATTGAAGAACGCCTTGATCTCCGCATCTATCATGCAACCTCCGGATTGGAGTCTACCATTTGAGATCATGTGTGATGCAAGCGATGTAGCCGTTGGGGCTGTTTTGGGGCAAAGGAAAGAAGGGCGCACTCATGCTATCTATTACGCTAGCAAGACGCTAGATGATGCCCAACTCAATTATGCTACTACCGAGAAGGAGTTGCTAGCGGTGGTTTATGCATTTGAGAAGTTCCGCTCATACCTTGTTGGAGCGAAGGTCATAGTCTATACGGATCATGCTGCGATCCGTTATCTGCTTACAAAGAAGGATGCCAAACCAAGGTTGATTCGGTGGATCCTTCTCCTACAAGAATTTGATTTGGAAATACGAGATAAGAAGGGATCCGAGAACTCCGTGGCGGATCACCTTAGTAAATTGCCTCCATTAGAGCTTGGAAGAGATGACATTCCAATTGATGACTCATTCCGAGATAAGCAATTGCAAATGGTGGAGGAATGCTTGTTCCAAGTGTCTAGAGGAAATGAGCCATGGTATGCCGACATCGTGAACTACTTAGTGTGTGAGGAAGTACCTCCCGGATTGACATATGCACAAAGAAAGAAGTTCTTCAACGATGTGAGGCACTACTATTGGAGTGAACCGCTTCTATTCAAAAGAGGGCCGGATGGGATGTTTAGAAGATGCATACCGGAAGATGAAGTGGAGAGTGTAATCCGGCATTATCACTCCTTACCATGTGGAGGCCATGCTAGCTCACACAAGACGTGTGCAAAGGTATTGCAATCGGGTTTTTATTGGCCTAACTTGTTTAGAGATGTGCAAGGTTTTGTAGCGGCATGTGATGCTTGCCAAAGGACGGGCAATATCTCAAGGAGGAATGAGATGCCCTTGAACAACATCCAAGAAGTCGAGATTTTTGATGTGTGGGGTGTGGACTTCATGGGACCATTCCCTTCTTCATGTGGCAATCTCTACATCCTATTGGCGGTGGACTATGTGTCAAGATGGGTGGAGGCAATCGCCTCTCCTACAAATGATGCCAAGGTGGTGGTGCGGTTCTTCAACCGGGTGATTTTCCCTAGGTTTGGAACACCAAGGGTGATCATTAGTGATGGAGGGAAGCACTTCACAAATAGGAACTTTGGAGCACTTTTGGCTAAGTATGGGGTGACTCATAAGGTGGCAACACCTTACCATCCCCAAACTAGTGGCCAAGTGGAGATCTCCAACCGGGAGATCAAGGCCATCCTTGAGAAGACGGTGTCTAGGACTAGAAAGGATTGGGCTATGAAGCTCAATGACGCATTGTGGGCATATAGAACCGCCTTCAAGACACCAATTGACACCACTCCTTACAAGTTAGTCTATGGCAAGTCTTGCCATCTTCCGGTGGAAATGGAGCATAGAGCTTATTGGGCCATTAAGTGGCTAAATTTTGACCTCAAGGAGGCGGGAGAAAAGAGGTTGCTTGATATAAACGCCCTTGAGGAGATCCGGTTGGAAGCTTATGAGAATGCCCGGATCTACAAAGAGAGAACCAAAAGATGGCATGACAAGAAGATCATCCCCAAGGAGTTGAGTGAAGGAGATCTTGTCCTTCTCTTCAACTCAAGGCTAAGGCTCTTTCCCGGAAAGCTCAAATCAAGATGGACCGGGCCATATGTGGTGAAGAAGATCTTTCCCCATGGAGCTATTGAGATAGGAGGGGAGCATTGTGGGAATTTCAAAGTGAATGGGCATCGCTTGAAGAAGTATATTCCGGGAGCCCCGGTAGACATGATTGCCCCGCTTCACCTTGAATAGACGCTCCCGAGTTTGGTCAAGCTAATGACCTTAAAGAAGCGCTTGATGGGAGGCAACCCATTGGTAACATTTCTTTTTTTTTGCTTTGTTTTTGTTTTAGGATTTTTCTATCTTTGTGTGTGTTTTGTCTTCTTTGTGTGTGTGCTAGAACCTTAGTGGCATTTGAAGCCTTTCTTGGCACATGAATGATGATGATGAATCCCTCACCAATTATGGGTGGAGCGGACGCGGGACTTGGACGGCTAGCGGTGCCTAGCGCGGGTTCCGAAGCTTTGATGGATGCTTAGAGCTCTCTACCATGGTTGATAGGATCATCCAACATCACTTCACTTGAGAAATCCCAAATACCATAGCAAACCACTTTTACATTGTGAGAACCTTCTTTCACTCTCTTAACTTCATTTACACATTGGGGACAATGTGTTTCTAAGTATGGGGTAGGGTTCGCATGATCCTTTGCATGATGAGCATCTAGGATAGTTTAATATTTGCACATGTCTTGCATTGTACATACTTAAATCGAAAATCCCATAAAAGTCAGAAAATTTTAAAATTTTTTGTGCTTTCTAGGCTTGGATATGATCCTAATGATGAAATCTTGTCTTGTGAATTGGCTATGGATAGCCTTATGTGTTGAATTGATAAATGCATATGTGGACTTGAACTACTTCTCTTAAATTCTATGAATGATTTGTGATTATGATGTTTGCCTAGAATGGATAGAGTATTGAAAGTCGAAATTACATGATAGTTCTTGCATACCATCTAGGAATGAATAAGGCATTTCATCTTTCTCTACTTCTCATCTTGATCATGATTGCTTAAGCACCTCAATTGATATAAAATTGACTTCTTTTAACCCATCCGGGAATAGGAGCATGCTAGTGTGTTGAAGTGTGTGAAAAGCAAGTATGGAGTAAAGTTGTTGATGAAAGGAATGTCATGAATGAAATGCTGAAATTATTGTGGAAGTGTAGCCAAAATTAGGTTTGGGGGCGTTGGTTTAAATGACAAGTAACTCGGTACACTTCACATAATCGGGTGTTGGTGCCTTGCCAAAGTCAAATGAACCAATAGCCCTAACGAGCTTTGGTATGTGTGTCCGGTGTGGATGCACCTCGAAAAAGAGAAAAAGCCCGAGGACGGCTAATCACCGAGGTTTCGGCTATTGTACACCAATGCCATTGTCTCAAAAACAAGTCAAGAAAAAGAAAAGAAAGCTAGATAAGGAAAAATATACACTTGGGGGAAGTTGATCGAGGACAAGGAAGTGAAGTTAGTTCCATTCCCGGATTAGCATCACATAACCTAGAGAATTCCCCACCCAATCACAACGTTTCTTGGCCTTTTATGTCACAAGACCTTATGACCTACTTGCATGTTTGTAAGACTTAGTAATCTAGATTGGATATACTCTTGATCTTCTTGACCTCTTCATCCTTACATCTCATGCATGCTTTTGAGTCAAGTACAATTGTCTTTCCATGCCTTCATTTGTTTGATACATAATTGCTTGTCCAATTGCCATGAAACATGACTATGAAGGTGATCCAATAGTAGAAGCACAAATCCAAAAAGATTTTTGCCATTTTTCTGCATACATAAATCATGTCATCTCTTAGTCTATAGTTGGGAATTTGCTCGGGGACGAGCAAACCTTAAGTATGGGGTATTTTGATAACACGATTTATGATCTAGATTTAGACACTCATTTAGATAGATTTCCCGCTCATTCATGAATGGTTTAGCATTAGTTCAAGACGTTTTGCACTCAATTCATGTATTTTGTCGAGATAGACGTCTACACGGACTTGTGCGTGTTTTATAGGTATTTCGGGAAATTTAGGAGCTAAAACGATGCATTGAGGATCGTTCATCTAGATCCTCGGACTCATTAGGACACAAATTAAGGGCCAAGGAGGACTCATGGAACCTTGCCAACACTAGCCATGCACCAAATCACAGCATAATGATCAAAGGCAAAGTTTCTGCACAGAATCACGGTTCTTTGACAAATCACGGCCGTGGAATCAACCGTGGATTTTGCCAGATTCTTGTGACAGCTGTGCCACGACTCTCATGGCCAGCTCATGCAAGTTTGTTATAAAAGTGGTTCTTCATGGGTTATGAAGGGCAGCTGGGAGCATCTTGGAGCAGCTCCTCCATTCTCCATTTCTCTAACAAAAATATCCTCTCAAAGAAGAAGATTTTCTAGGAAGGAAAGTGTCAAAAGGGAAGAAGAAGGACTCCATTGAAGAGGAGAAGAAACACACACACCATTGCCACTCTTGCAAGTTTTTGTAGTGAAGATTCCCGGATTCTATTTCTAAAGTTGTATGAACCCTTTGAACCTTCTTTTGGAAGGGTTGTAAGTTGCTCTAGTTCTATTTTCGGCTTGGTTTTGATTTAAGTTCACTTGTTCATATCTTTTCCCTCATTATCTTGCAATGGATGTTATGATTTTATGTTTGTTTGCTTCGATTTCTATTATGAATGTTGTAGGCTAAATTGATGCGGTTCTAGGGTAAGGAAAGGATGGTTATGGCTAGGGTTGTGATAGAATGAACTTAGATTTACCTTGGATGGCTTGTGTGTTTGAACGTATCCTCTGTTAGGAATTACGGGCAGTTCTTGCCAAACCACAGCCGTGGTTTAGGTAGAACAACCCGTGATTTTCCCTGTTTCGGCGGATCTAGTCTTAGATTGTTAAAATGTTGAAATCCTAAGTGTTTGTCAAGTTAAATCTATCCTAGGAAGACCTAGTGTTAGCGACTAAGTGTTAGGAGAGACTTACCCGGTAATCCTTGCTCTTAGATTCCAAAGATAACAAACCTTAGGTAGTGGTGAGCCTAATAAGCCGCCATTGGATTAAGTGTGCTGGATGGTAGCCTAAAACTAACCCTTCCGAGACTTACCCGGTGAGGATAGGTTGGATCTTAGGTTAGCAATCCGGTTTGAGTAGAATTCCATCCCTTAGGTTCTTAGAGACTTACCCGGTAATGAGACTTAGTGAATGGACTAGTGGATCATGAGACTTACCCGGTAATTGATCCCAATCTAGAAACACTTAATCCCAACATAGTTAATCCAAGGAATGAATAGATAACTTGAGCCTTATGCCATAACCGGAACTTCCAATCCCTAGAATCCGTCTTGTCTTTCTTTGATCTATACCTTGTTTAGCTTGTTTCTTTGTTTTGATTCGTTAGCTTAATCGACTGATTACTTTTACATGAATTGTGATCTTTGATTGATCACCAAAAACCAACTAAAAACAATTGAGGTTTTCATTTCTTTATTCCTTGCTCATTTCTTAACTTAGATCTTCACTAGACTTATTCATAAACCGAATCAATCTCACCTTAGTCTTTGTGTTCGACCTCGGAATACTATCCACACTACGAACGTCCTGTACACTGCGGGTGCGCTAGGAGTTAGGAGAAATATAACGAGTATAAATTTAAGACTTATTGTGCACATATCCTGAGCGTGACAGTAAACCCATTCTCCTCGGTACTATTGCTTTTGCTTTGACCACTTTGTCCGGTTTTGATGTCTGTAATTGACTCACAACATAATACAAACCTTAACAAATGTGCATGCATGCAAAACACATCAAGAATAGTAGTGTATTATACATCTTTCTCTTCGTGTGGATTATCAACTTCCACCCCTTGAACATCTTGCTTGTTTTCCGTCTCCTCCGAACTTAAAATCCCACAAATTTCTTTTTCAACATCATCATTTTAGGTTGGGGTCTTGGAGATTTGGAGCGTTTTGAGGGGTTTAGAAGAAGGGCCATCTTTCCAGACTTAGAGAGGATTTTGAAGCATTGCCCTTCTATTCGATCTTAGGTGACAATATGTTCCTTCAGTTTCAAGACTACTTTGTTTATCGTTTTATCTTGCTCATCAACCTTCTTTACCAACTCAATAGCCACTTGTTGAAGGGTGTCATGTTGTTTCATCAAATGCTCCACCTATTCAAGCTTCCTATACATTCACATAGTACAAGATTATATATGTAAGATCAAATAAGCTTGTGTAATTAACAAACAACCATAATATAAACTGTCATTTACCTATTGATGGTAAGATTAGTGAATGTGGGATCAGCCAAAAGATTATCTACATATAAACTTGTAGGGGCATTGGTCTCCGTTTTTTGAGGTGCATCAATCTCAATAGGACTACTGAGTGCAACCACAGTCTCTGGGGGACTAGCCAATGCATCCATTTTCTCTTGGCTAAAACAAGGGAAGAAATAATTAAATAGTAAATATTTAAAATATATTATAAAAAAAATAAAAATTCTGAATGAAAATACAATTGGGTATGTAACTATTTACCCTTCCTCCTTACAACTCTACTTGTTTCACCTTCTTACATGCATCATCATTACATAAAAAAAACAATCATTAATTAACTAAATGAAAAACATACCAGGAACTCATATCAGACAAAACATATCAATATACACAGGAAACACATCAATAAAGCATTCCAGAAACCATAACAGACTCATACCAAAAACTCATATCAGACTCATACCAAAAAGTATACTAGAAAAAACATACGAGAAACTCATACTAGACAAATCATATCAATATAGACAGGAAACACATCATCAAATCATACCAGATAAACATACCAGAAACTCATACTAGATATAAAAAGATTGAGTATGGAATATATTTAACGTTTTCTTCTAACATCTTTACTACTCTCTTCAATTTTCATCTTCTTGACAACATCTTTCTTTATTAAATTTGACTTTGGCAACTTCAAAACAAGCCGATGTGGTCGAGGAGGAGCGACAAATTCATCACTGTCGGATTCATCCTTCTTTGGAGCAACATTGTTGTTTCCTTTGTCATCAGCATATTTGGGTTTGCATACCCGGACATTGTGAAACACAATCTTGAAGAGATGACATAAACAACTATCTTCGTCCACATTTTCATCACCCCACCACTTGATGTCATCCTTAGCTTTTGGATCGTCCGGGGACGATGGGATAGTTTTTATGTTATCTTCCATCAAAGATGATGTTGTTTCTTTTATTGTTTGGAAGCTACATGTGTTCTTCCCCTTTTTGTAGACACCCACTTAACACACAGTGGGATTGTTTAAATTTTATCAGATATAGCAAACAAGGATCCCAGCTTGGGGACTGACTTAGACACATGTACTTGTCATTTATACACAGAAAACACATTAATAGAGCATACCGGAAACTCGTATCAATAATAGATACCAAACTCATAACATACACTCATACTAGAAAATGATACAAGAAAAACATATCATAAAACAACACATATACCAGAAAATGATATTAGAAAAAATACAATAAACAGCACAAGATAAACTCATATCATAATACATATCCACAACAGAAACTCTATCAAACTCATACAAGCTAGAGACTCATGTAATAAAATCATACCAGAAAACATACCAAAGAAATCATAAAATTAAAACCATACTAGAAATAACACAATATGTCACATAACTCATATATACAACATAAAACATTCATACTTGGAGTGACAAAGGAAAACCAGGACGACAGTAGTTTCCTGATTTACGAAACTTGATCGGCTTTCACTCTTGAAGGCTCTCAAGTGTCCTTGTGAAAACAAGGTGCCCCATGGGAAGGAATCAAAATCTTCCATGTCCTTCAACAAGGAAAGAGTTAGATTGCTCACTAACTTCTTGTCATTCTCCATCAGGACAAATTCAACCAAAAGAATCAACACCATTTTATATTTGTATTCATTGTTATTATCAAGTGATGAATATGCATCTTTCAAAGCTCCCAGTGTACATCTAGGGATGCCGATCATCTCCCTCATATCGACATCTTTTAATTCAAACCTTATAAACCAAATTATTCAAAGAAAGAAACACATTAACAATACAAAGTGAAATTGAGGTACCATACTGAAAAGGGTGTAGTTATAAATACCTAGTTAGACTATTGTTGAGGGCAAAACACAATGAGTATTTGCGGTTTGTTTTTACCTCATGCAAAAGCATGTAGTGTATTAATTAGTTGGACAACTTCAGATTTGTACAAAGACTAATTACGTCTCTGAATATACTATTTTTGACCTTTCTTGGTCAATGTCATTCAACCCTTTCAGTATGAAACTTATGATATTTACACGGGACAACATAGTTATCCGTATTGTCTCATATCTTTGATTATCATCAAATATGTACATAAACTAGGAAAGGAAACAAGCTTGTTATATAGTAAGTGGTATTAATATTGTAAGTCGTGATAAAAAGAATCTCAACTTACAGAGGAGTTTTGTGTATACAGTTCCTCTTCATTTACATCACTACACCCTTCTTCCTTTGATTGTGTAAACATACCGAAAACTCATATCAATGTACACATCAACATTCCATTCCAGAAAATCATATCAAAACTTCATATCAAACTATTACTAGAATCCCATACCAACATAGACAAATCATACCAAAACTCATACAAGAAATACATATCAATATACACAAATCATACCAAAAACCATACCAGAAAAACATACCAAAAAATCATACCAGAAACCATACCAAACAAATCATATCAATATACACAGGAAACACATCAACAACTCATACCAGAAACTCATACTAGAAACTCATACCAAAAACTCATATAAAAAAATCATACCAAAAACTCATACCAGACAAATCATGGCAATATACAAATAAAACAAATAATACCAAAAAACCATATCAACTCATAGCAGAAACCATACGGGAAACTCATCGAAACCT
Organism: Fagopyrum esculentum; assembly: GCA_033239045.1. Classification (NCBI taxonomy): domain Eukaryota; kingdom Viridiplantae; phylum Streptophyta; class Magnoliopsida; order Caryophyllales; family Polygonaceae; genus Fagopyrum; species Fagopyrum esculentum. Next base: position 104,223,736 of record BSUD01000005.1, read on the forward strand.
AATATCAAACTCATACCAAAAAACAGAGTACAAATCAAAGAGTATCATACATTATGTATCAAAGTCGTACTAACCATGCCGATTTCTTTTCTTGGGCCTCCAGCGACAACAATTTGCGTGTCTTCCTCCTTATCGGACATTGGAGGTAATTGCCCTTGAGTTGTAACAGATTCTTCAACCCGTGCAGGTTGAGTTGGGGTTAATAGTTGGAAGTTAGGTTGATCAGACAACGAGGATCGTTGAGCCTTAACCTTAGATCGTTGAACCATTGTGATGGCTGATTAGGGTTCATAAAGTTTGTGTGAAAAAAACGAAATGGTTGAGAGACCGGTGACGGAGATCGATTGATGAACTTGAGAGTCAGAATGGGAGAGATCGCCGGAGAAATAAAGCTGGATGTGGAAGAGACGATGAAAATGGGTGAGAGATATTGTTATGAGTTTCTGGTATTGAAATGAGAGAAGCGAGAAGGAAGTGCAATCCTTTATTTTGAAAACAGAGGGAAGAGAGCGCATTAGTAAAATAAACCCAATTTTTACCTCATATCAAATTACAATGGGTTAAAATAATAACGATACACAAAACAAAAGGAAACAAAAGGAAACAAAAAAGGCTCTATTTTATCCAATTCTTTCGTATTTTTATTGTAAATAATTATATGGTTATCAACTTATTATACACAATTATTACACTTATAAATTTGGTGTCATCCTGTGCAAGACACATGGAGTGTCAAAAAGATTATAAATACAAAAACATCCGGTACAAAATTATACAATACTTTGCTGGTATCGCTTATAACTCTAGTAAATAAGCCATTTGGTCTTGAAAGTTTGAGCATCAAAGCGTGATAGGTTGTTGAAGAAGCATATCTGATGTTCCTTGAGAGTTGATGGATACTTTGCTGGTATCGCTTTGCGCAGCAGCAGCAAACGCATGCGAGTAAGTGCTACTAAGAAAGCTGAGCTCGAGGTCTGTGATCTTGGCGACAACCAGGCTCCTGCCCTCTATCATACTCACCACAGAGGACATTACTGGTCTGAGGCTCGGAGACGGGTTGGTGCACAACAACGCCAGGTTGAGAAGCCTCAAGGCTTCCTCTTCCGAATAGTCTCCGCCCAGACTCGGATCCATCAGGTCGAGTAGGTTTCCTTGTTGTTGCAGAACATAGGCCTTCAAGTTATGACATAAGTTAGTGTTGAGACGTGTGGAAATTCCCACATCGATAATACGATATTGTGTGAACCTAAGATTGCCAATTGATTTTAGAATGGAACCCGTGTGCTTGTATACGTCTCTCTAGACGTGTGCCCTCCCCATCATTTGGTCTTGTAACGGTATATGTATCAGAGCATGTTATGTAATAAAACTTAACAGCGTACTTACCCAATCCAGAAGATAAACAAACTCCTCCTTGGGTCTGTAGTTGGTGTTGCTTTTCCCACTGATAAGCTCAAGAGCAACCACTCCAAAGCTGTACACATCTGCTTTGTATGTCAGGTAACCCCTCATTGCATACTCTGGAGCCATATAGCCTCTGTAAAAAAACCAATTAGCAAGCAACAATCCAAGTAACATGATGAATATGCTCATTAGCTCACATTGTTCCAGCTATTCTTGTGCTGATATGTGTGTTCTCCCCCTCGTCAAGCTTTGCTAAACCGAAGTCTGAAATCTTGGCATTCAAGTCCTTGTCAAGCAACACATTAGTAGCCTTTATGTCCCTATGAACGATCTTCAACCTTGATTCCTCGTGAAGATAAGCTAATCCTCTTGCGATACCTAAACATATATTCTTTCTGGTTCGCCAATCCAAGCTCAAACGTTCCTCCTTCTTACCTGAGAAATCATTTGTGAAAAAATAACCCCAAGCCAAGTCATACATTTTGACAAGGAACTTACCTAAGAGGGCGCGAGCAAGGTTGTTGTTCTCCATGTACTCATATATTAGTAACAACTCTTTTCCTTCTACACAGCAACCATGGAGTTGTACCAGATTTGGGTGTTGTAAAGCAGATATCATGCCTATCTCATTCACGAATTCACGGTTGCCTTGCTTGGATTTTGAAGAGAGTTGTTTAACAGCAATAACCTTCCCATCCGGTAGAACACCCTATATCAATCAAGTTTCATCTTGGAATCAATTAACAAAGACACTGATACAATTATACAAATGCATGAAGCTTAGAAAGGGTCATTGGCTTACTTTGTAGACAGGGCCAAACCCGCCTTCACCTATCTTATTAGCGGGGTCAAAGTTATCTGTTGCGGCCTTTATCTGTCTCAAGCTGAAATATCCTTTGTCAAGACCCTGGAATTCTGTATTATCAAAATTTGTATATCAGAATACAACACCAATGTGCATTAATTTACATAAGAAGCTGGAATGAGAGAAAGAACTCGCAAGGCATGCTTACCGTTCGGTTCCTTTCTCCCAACGAAGCCCGTCAGCTTAAGAACAATTATAGTCAAGAGTAGAACAGCAAGTGAAGCCGCAACAATGCTGAGAATAGCTCTAACAGACAACCCTTTTTCACCCGTCTTGAAGTCTGCAAGACGGTAAGATCAGATCAGAGTTACAGGCAACTAAGACTTGGCAAGTCTGGAAGGGTACTTCAAAGTTCAAAATTAAACGCCAACATACTTGGAGTGATGGTTATGGCGTTTATAAGAGGCCCGTATACTCCTCGATTAGGAACGTTGTTGGTTCCCCTTCCTTTCCAATATAAGTGTATTTCAAGAGTGCTTCCACCAACAAGAACATTATCGAATACTTTGGTTATTCCCTTGCCAGCAATACCAGCTTCATCCATGATGTTAAAATCTTTCAGAACTACATTCCCCTGTTGAAAATAGCATTTAGATTGAATCACATAGCTCTAAGTCAAAACCAGCTAAAACTATTGTGTAGCTTCGTGTTTTGAAAAATTATAAACCTGTTGCCTGCGGGCATGGTAATGTTTTCAGTAAATGAAGAATATGACGAATTTCGGTAGTCAATATAATATGGGGTTTTCACATTTTCGAGCACACATGCTTGTCACATCCGAGTCCGCACACAAGTCGTGTGGCTTTTATACTAAAACTAATTGACAATAGGAAAAGTAGTCCACCAATCTTATATTGTTGGCTGCATACGATACTCTCATTATCATTTTCTACTTTCATCTCTTTCAACTTGTTTCCTCCTCATTGATCCAGTTTCGAAATCAATTTTTTTGTTGAAGGGCAAGTCTAAACATTTCTGTAGTTTATTTAGGGACAAATCTAGTACGAATTAATATTGAAGGACTAAAGCAAAAAGAGTTATGAAGTTTAAGGAGTGACGCAATATGTGTTATATTGGCTGAGTTATTATACTTAGGATGAAGCATGCTCAAAGAATGAAGTAAACATAAATATAGTAATACATAAAGCAATGGTACCAACCTGGATAGCTACATCAAAGATACGCCTGCCGCTGCTGGTGTAGTTCCGATCATTAGAAAACATAATCTCAGCAAAGTGTAGCTTGACAGTGTAGAGTCCCTTAAGCATACAAACACCATAGTACTTAAGTGATATAGGAGCGATCCTAGCAGTTCGGAAGTAAGATGGACCAGATACATTCAAGCTGGAAATTGCAGATGTGATGTAGTTTCCGTTTTTCTCATTGCTCATAAAGGCGCCTGTACTGCTGAGGGCCCAATTGTCCGTTGAAGAAAAGTACGAAGCACCCATGTTAACCGAGTCCTCTTCATACTCGATTCCATCATAGTTTGTCCTGGTGCCTCCACAATTAATAAACAAAGAATAGTCTGCAATATAATGGATAGGAGTAAAGGAATTCGAGTTATACACGAGAATAACAAGCCTGATACAAAACAAATGGAATTAATGCTGTATTGAGTTTTACGTTTAGCTCTTCTAGGACAAGGTAGATCCTTTTTCCAGCACCAACTAACCCTGAATTTTTTTATAAAAATTTGGTTAGACGGTGAAACAGCAAGATCACTGTATTTCTTAAATCTGAATAAGAATGGCTAGGTACTTACGAGTTGCCTTTGGTTGACACAATACTCGAAGCTAAGTTCCTGAAAAGATTAAGATAAAACATGAAGAAGAGTAGAATTAAAACTGAAACTGTATATAATGAAAATGGAGTAAGGTAAAGAACATACACGTTTGGTTGTTGGCAACTAGTTGTTAATGACCCTACAAAGTTGTTGTAAGATAAATCACTGCAAGGAAATGACAGAATCAGGGTTATATACGGATGATCATAACTCATAAGGGAAAAATAATAACAATTGCTCACATTCTGTCCTTGCTGCTTATCATCCAGTTGGGCACCGACCCACTCAGTGAATTGTTTGTCAGAAACCTATCCAAGTAATTACACATAAAAGCCGATCTAGATGAAGAGAATAAACAGGCTGCCAGAATCAAGTGGGGGATCTACACAGTGAAAATCTCAACTTACATATAACCGAGGTCATTCTTATCCAGATTTTGGAAATTAGATGGGATAGGCCCAGTTAACCTGTTGAAGCTCAAATCCCTGCAAAGAAAATTCAAAAGTGAGCCTACATAAACTATTGTAGTTTGTGGTGGATTTACTTATAAAGAAGCATGTAGCTTCATCTCAGGTTCAAAGTGGAAAGTGGAACTAGACAGGCAGAATAAATGGGAGGGCCACAGCAACGAAAACTCACAGAATCTTTAGTTTTTTCATTTCTCCAATGTATTCAGGGATTGGCCCAGTGATCAAGCAATTCCGCAGTATCCTGAATTTAGCAGCATACAAATGATGATTTGATTTGGAGATTAGGAGCTAATAGTGTGTGATAGTATTTCCCTATGCTATTCTCTCTTTTTTTTATAGTTAAACAAACAATCACCACATTTATCAAAATAATATGTTAGATCATGTAGAATGACATGGAATGAAATTAAAACTATAAACACAAAGAAGCCATGTCATTCTATCGTCCTCGTGTGGAGTTTAGTCCATTATTTTTGGCATCCAAGTCATCCCCACCTACTGGATTCTATTCCAGGAAGATTATTATATTGTTTTCGGTAAATACTGTGATAGTTTGTACACCTATTTATTAGTTCTAATTATGTATGTTTTCAGTTATTTTTCCTTAATTATAAGTTTGATGAACTTACAGATTCTTGATATCAGTCAGTCTTGTCAAATCTGGAAAATTCATACTGGATCCTCCAAGATCAGATATTCTCCTGCAAAAAAGAACCGAACATCAGATCAACATTTAGATACATCAATCTACATCAATAAGAGATAGGGTTCAAATTCATACTTACAATTCAGTTATCTTTGTTAATAAAGCTATAGTGGAGGGAATAGGTCCCTCCATTCTAGTTCCTTGCATATGCCTGAAAGAATATGACATGAGTTGATGATGAACCTTGTGAAATATTGGCTCATAATCTAATAACATAAGCTCATAAGAAAAGACAAGAATACCCACAGCGTTTTTATGTCCGTCCAGTTCCCAATGAAGCTCGGAATCCTCCCTGATAAAGTACTTCCGTCTATCCGACTGCAAGCAAGAGAATCATCCTTAGAAACCAGGTTTGGAACTAATAGACAACAAAGTAGCAAGCCGAAAAGTTACAAATCATGGAGCTTCCGCAGGTTGCCGAATGTTTCTGGTATTGTTCCTGTGAAGTTATTTGCTGACAGTAGCCTGTGTGAACCAATTATATATTCAGTAACCAAAAAATTAAAGATATACCAAAATCCAATTTCAATGAAAATAGAATGAAATTGTAAAAGTGGATGAAAAAGTGTTTTACTTAATTTTCTAAGTAATCATAAAAGTGAATGAAAAAGTTATCCAACTTGGTAGATGATAAATGAGTTGCGGAAAGGATAGAAGAATTGAAAGGGAAGGTTTGTTACAATCTTGTAAGTTTTTTCAAGTTTCCGAGGCTAGGTGGAAGCTGTCCTCCAAGAAGGTTATCATCTACGACCCTGAAAGAGAAATGAATAAGTTGGTTGTAAGCAGATCAAAGTATGTTATTTAGTGAGTCCATACTGAATCGACAGCTTACAGCTCCTCAAGGGTTGAGATTTGACCAATTTCCTTAGGAATTGAACCGTTAAGGCGGTTACCAACGAGGGCCCTGTGAAAAGTTTCAAACAGTCATTGATATAGTTGGCAAAAGAGATAAAAATCCAGTTGATATAATAAGAAGTAACATTTACTTACAAGGTTACAAGTGGAATATTGGCGAGGGTGGTGGGTATTGATCCAGTGATGTAGTTCCTAGTGAGATCACTGATGAGAAAGAGCAAGGAGGGTGAAACTTGGTTTATAAATATGTTTTGCAGGAGAGTAGCTGTAGACATGTACTTACAGTTCTTGCAGTTTACGGAGTTTTCCAAATTCATGGGGTATAACTCCAGAGAGATTGAGACCCTTGAGCTGGCTGTAGTGTTGTATATTATTATTATTTATGAGACACAAGTAAAATAATGTAAAAAATAGTACAGGTGAGGAATGGATGATACATGTGTGTAACATGGCAAATAGTGTTGGCCTCAAATGAGCAATTGCAAGTCACATTGCTAACTATGGCTTCGCTAATGCTGGTGTTGAAACTAGTACCACCATCTATGCAGCTTGTTTGCCTCACATTCCAATATCTGATGTTCAGCTTCTCAGATATTTGTTTCAGAGCTTTCACTGCAAATGTATATTCACTCTCAGTATTCCCAAAATAACAAAGAATATTCACCAAACATATCAGCACTGTAGTAAAATAAAATAACATGAATCCAAGGAGACAACACAAGATGGGTCAAACTGAAGGCCCTACCTACCCTCTTTATAAAACGATTAGGTCAAAAATGACACCGCGTTATTTTTGAATAATGATAAACAATAATGAGATGACGCAGGGAGTCAACTATCGGGTTCCATACTGGACTTGACAGCTCAGTGATATTGATGTAGGCCAAAGCTCTGGTACCATGTAACTTTTCTTAAACCACTAATACAAGTTTTTTGGGTTCCATCCGAAAATCAATCTGCAATAAAAAGGAGTAACTCTAATACTTATTTGTTATCTTAGGTTCACATAGCATGTATCTCAACACTCCGCTTGTTAACTACCTGAACTTTTAACACATTTTTTTCTTTTTTGGTCGAGCATCTCAAACTCTTTTTAACTAGCCCACAATTTTTTTTGTTTTCGACGGGTTTTACGTCTCATCCTCTTCTAGATAATCCCCGAAGTCAAGAAAACGGACCCGGATCTGGTAAACTTCAATCAGATCAATCCATTGAAGTTTCTATGAACTGAAATAAAAGTAAGAAAGAATTTGTATTTGAAAATAAGGAAGAAATCAGTTAGAGAAAAAGAGAAGAAAAGAAGAGTGTAACAGCGTAGGTTCAGGAAGAATCTCTTCATTTATTGAACTGAATATAATTCTGTTACAGCCAAATGAAGATAAAGATCTTCCTCCCTATAAATACATAACAAGGAACGGAAGTAAGCATAGCAAGTCTTGCCAACGTGGCAAAGGCTGCGCCTATCACTAACCATTCCATACTTAAATCCCAACACTCCACTTGAAATTTGCAGGAGAACATTTAGAATTTGCATTCAGTTCTACTATTTTTTTTTTATTTCCTACTTCAATTTAGGTCGCCGATTGACAGTAACAATAATAATGAGTAATGAAAGTTGATGCTGACCTTCATCTTTAGGGATGAGTTGAGCCTCAGAATGGAATTCTGATAAACAAATGCAGAGGAGGAATAGGAGATGCTTCATGGGGTCGCCGGTGAAATCCTCGCCGTCCGATGGATTTGGGATTGAGAGCGCCAAGAGGATGGAAGAGCAGTCGTTTTATAATTTGTAGAGCCATGGGTCCACGACTCCACGTCGACGTCGCTAGTCAATGCATCCTTTCTTCCACTTGTACTATAACACGCTTTCGCATACATTTCCTTCTTCCAAATTTATGTCATATGTTCATGTGTTTAAGTAGGTCTTTTTTAAGTGAAAGATACACCCTTAAATCCTCCAATAATTGTCAAATTCATGCATTAACATTTCAAATTGGTCAATCAGATGTAGGATTCAACTATACACACTTTTAATACTTGTGTAACAAAACCTTGTGTAAATGACGGATTTGTGTAACCAAACATTGTCAAAATGACAGACACTTGCACTACATAAACGTAATCGTTATGTAGAAAGTCGCAAAAATTATGTATTCATCACGAATCCTCAATTGAAACTTGACACATTAATATGTTCATTTGTACACAAATATCACGTCCCAACTATATTGGATGAGTCACCTACATATTTTCTCAAAAAAAGGGCTAACAAACATATCATTCAGATGACTAACTACGTAGACTCAACATATGTAGATAACTATGAAATTAATAACAACATATTTCTTTAATTATGATAAACAAAGAATTAGGGAGCAGATTTATTTAAATCTTTAATTAGAAAAATAATTAGGGAGAAATTTTAGGATCAATTATTATTGATTCTTTATTTGACGTAATAACATATTTCTTTAAATCTTTAATTAGGAAAATAATTAAAGGGTTAATTAGGTAAGTAGGCTTTTTTATTTTATTGTATACTAACGAGGTCTTTTCTAATTTTCTATTTAGTAAATATATCCCATGATTTTTTTTACCACTTTCATTTAATGGTAAGGTAAAACTAATTAACCCTTTCATTAAAAAAGAAAAAATATTTGATGTTTGTTATGTAACTTTTGATTTGAATTACTGAATTTGTTTTTCTATTTTATTTTATTTTATTTCCCTTTTTATTTTCTGTTTTCATACCAGACATTTACATACCGGACATTTACATACCGCACATTTTATATACCGGACATTTACATACCGGACATTTTCCATACAGGAAGTTCATACCGGAAGTTCATAACGAAAGTTTTCATATCTGAAGTTCATACCAAAATTTTTTATACCGGAAGTTCATAACGGATGTTCATACCGGAAGTTCATACCGGAAGTTCATACTAAAATTTTTTATACAGGAAGTTCATACCGAAATTTTTTTATACCGAAGTTCATACCGGAAGTTCATAACGAAGTTTTTCATACCGGAAGTTCATACCAAAATTTTTTATACCAAAAGTTCATACCGGAAGTTCATAACGAAATTTTTTATACCGGAAGTTCATACCGAAACTTTTATACCGGAAGTTCATACCGAAAGTTCATACCGGAAGTTCATAACGAAGTTTTTCATACCGGAAGTTCATACCAAAATTTTTTATACCGGAAGTTCATACCGGAAGTTCATACCGAAAGTTCATACTGAAAGTTCATACCGGAAGTTCATACCGAAATTTTTTATACCGGAAGTTCATACCGAAAATTCATACCGGAAGTTCATACCGGAAGTTCATAACGAAGTTTTTCGTACCAGAAGTTCATACCAAAAGTTCATACCAGAAGTTCATACCGTTCATACCGGAAGTGCATACCGAAAGTTCATACCGGATGTTTATAACAAAAATTTTCATACCGGAAGTTTATACCAAAATTTTTTATACAAAAAGTTCATATCGGATGCCAATGATGTTTACAATGGTGAATTTACAACCTTTGCTCGCTCAAGGTGATGCTGACAATGGTCTTGATCGTCTCTGGGCAAAGAAGAAGGTTATACCATTTTTAGAGACATTTTTGTTGCTTCAAGGTTGATACTTGAATGTTGCGTTTTTGCTCATACTATTTTTATAACTTGCGGTATGTAATTGTAACACCCCGAATCTGCGGGACTCGGAGTGCCACATTGGGTTAGGATCTCACAGTGGATCATGACCCTAGCTTGACAACAAGTTCACTGGATCTTACAACATAGCACTGACAAATATAAAACAAATACATGAAACTATATAAACGGTACAACAAAAAAGTAAACAACATCATAGCCGAGTATCAAACACGCCCTCACATAGGAGGTAACAAAAGCATCCTCACGCAGGAGGGAAACATAAACAAACCCATAACCATAACCTCTATGTACGAGAGTCCTCAGCTTGTCACCCTGCCAGATCACTCAGCAACACGTCTATCGTGCAAGGCATCTACAACATGGTATGAAACCATTAGCTAACCATACATATATAAGGTAATGCATAAACACAAACACAATCATGAAAGATAAACACATCAGCATGCTATCACACATTTACCCATTTATCATCTTTATATATAAGTCATTCACTCAAATCGTGTATCTATATATATATATATATAGATATATGAAAGTATGTGACACGAGGACCGATAAATCCTCGCCTTTGAGCCTGACAACCAGCTGCACAAGTATCGGTCACACAATCTGTGTACCCTATGGGAGTGGATTGCGCCCTTCCTGTAAAGTCAGTTTGGCCTGACATCAGAGAACCTCCCAGACTCCACGGCGGGATGAAAGAGAAAGGTTATCACAGCCACGTAATGGGGCAATCAATAAAATATAGGTCGGTATAAACGACATCTCATGCTATCATAGCAAACATATAACGCACACATCACTCATGCAACACACCCAATATAAGGATGATAGCAAAGTAATTCATACGGACTTACCTCAACCTCGTACAATCTCAACCACAATCAACCTCCAATCCTGAGAGGTACACTGCCTAATAATGAGGCATAAAGATATATCAATCTCCTATCAATCAAAAGGGTCACGCCTAGACCCAAGGGATCCATAAGGATCATAATCATCCTATAAGCCTCGAATAACATGCTAAACATTAAAGCCACATCAGGGCATATATCCTAACATCATAAAACTAAAAGCCCATAATTACCAGAATAATGTAACAAGCATAGTGGAAATTCCAATTATCCATTTTAACCAACTTAAGGTCAATTTATACTAACCCACAATACGGAAAACGAATAAATTCATAACTTATTCGTTACTAACCCGATATACGATCCAGAAGAAGATACGGACTCCTGGCGATACGGGGAGTAAGAGCACGGTATGAAACCTTACATTTGACGACTTGTGGTGGTCCGTCGGCGTTCCGAAAGTGGTAAACAAAAGCTTTACCAAAAAGCTAACAAACTGGATATAAATTGGCACCACGTTGAAGAGTACAAGATAAGGGACTCGACGGTAGAAACAGATTTGAAATTGGATCGAAGATGAATGATTTATAGAAGGTTAAAGATGGATATATACGTTCGCCATTCTCTCGATTCTTCTCCTTTGTAACTTTTAATTGGAAAGTTGAAAATCAATTGAAATTGAAGATGTTAGTACATTTGTACATTAACCGACTTTCTCTGAAACTTTATATATATATATATATATATATATATATATATATATATATATATTAATGTTTATCCAAAACATTTAATTAAAACGCGGTTATATTTTCCAATCTCCAAACTTTATGAAATTGGAATATAAAATCCCAAATATTATCGGGATAATTAATTCATAACTATCTCATAAAATGGGCATTCCTATGCCACCTTTCTTAACCGCTAAGAATCGGGATAGCGACTCTTTTATCAGTTTTGCCTTTTCATGTTATTTCATATCTAGGACATATCCGATGTCCTAATCATTTCTCTCAAGTGCATTTTTATTAATTGGAGCTCCCAAATGCTCCAAATAACACCGGAGGGTAAAAGTAATTACCCGGGGGAAAAGTGAAAATTTCCCCAAACGTCCAAAAATACGCCAGGAACATAACGGTGGGACTCATACTCATTACTTACGCAATCTTCGCGAGTTATGGGTCAATTACTATCAACGATTGAGTTAATCAACATTAATTAGAATTCGGAAATCCTAGCTATTACAGTAATTTTCCGGTATGTAATTCTCCGGTATGTAATTCTTAATTCTAAACTATGACATAAAATCAATTTGTTTGGTATAACTTCCGGTATGATAACTTCCGTTATGATAACTTCCGGTATGATAACTTCCCGAAAAAAACTTTCGGTATGATAACTTCCGGTATGATAACTTCCAGTATGATAACTTCCGGTATGATATGATAACTTCCTGTATGATATGATAACTTTCGGTATGATAACTTCCGGTATGATATGATAAATTCCGGTATGATAACTTCCGGTATGTGAACTTCCGGTATGTGAAACTCCGGTATGCATCCCAAAAAAATTAAAAAAAATAAATAAAGAAAATAAAAAAGACAAAAAAATAAAAGAAAATTAAAAAATGAATTCCGGTATGATAACCTTCCGATATGATATGATAACTTCCGGTATGTTAACTTCCGATATGATATGATAACTTCCGATATGATAACTTTCGGTATGATATGATAACGTCCGGTATGATATGATAACTTCCGGTATGATATGATAACTTCCGGTATGTGAACTTCCGGTATGTGAAATTCCGGTATGATAACTTCCGGTATGTGAAGCTCCGGTATGTGAAATTCTAGTACGTGAAATTCTAGTATGTGAAATTCCGATATTGAAAATTCCGGTATGTGAAAATTCCGGTATGTGAAATTCCGGTATTGGAAATTCTGTTATGTGAAAATTCCGGTATGTGAAAAATTTTTCATTCCAAAAAAAAAAAAAAAATAAAGAAAATAAAAAAGAGAAAAAAAATTAATTAAAAAAAATTAAAAAACAAATTCAATTTTTAAAAATTAAAACTTACAAAAAGGGTTGATTAGTTTTACCTACCATTAAATGAAAGTGGTAAAAATATATGGTGTATAGTTTCTTTAACAAAAACCAAAAAGAGTCTAGTAGGCCAAATTCTCTCATAATTAAATGAGATAGGAGAGAGAAGGTTGACTTACATGGTAATTTATTTTATAATTTTTGATTAAATCTTTTTCATCATAATTTAGGGTGCCTACTTTGTTAATAGAAAACAAAAGGTACCTACTTTATGTCCAATGTTACGTAAAGTACCTACTTAACCAACTCATTCAAAGATATAACGTTCCGTTGTTTAACGGAACTAACAGAACCGATGAATTGTAACGTTGTTTAACAAAATTTGTAAAAATAATTAGCAATTACTATATAAATTATTTGGTCGTACAAAAGTGAAAAATTACATAACTTAAAAATGTTTAATACAAGACAAATATTAAAATACATTTCGACTACAAAGTAAAAAATACGAGAACAAACTAAAATTGAAATTCGATTCGTTGGCGTGTTTGTCTCCACATTTGGGCCACTTGGAGCGTAAGCGCTCTAAAGTGAAACATGTTATACATTTCTTGCATCTCTTCGGTCGTGGGTGGATATCCATGGTTTTGAATTTAGGTCAATTTGCCGCTAATTTGTATGTGTAATTGGAGACGACTCAATGCGAATGACGTTGCCGCTTGTCGTTCCTAGAAAATCCAAGATGACTTGAGGATGTATGGGTGGCAGTTGGTGATGTACCATACTATGTAATCCTCAAAGTCGTGCCAAGGAACTAGAAGGAACGGTGCATTATGCAAATTGTCGCATATCGCGTCTAACCGTGTGTCCCACCTATGTCACGTTGGATCAAAGTCCAATTTATAATGTCGTGCATACATCCTTCTATCCATAACCAAGGGACAAATTGTTTCATGGGGAATTTGTTGAACTAGTCCAAGCTGGCGTGTCACACTGTCTGGATGATACGACTCGATGTGATGCCCTAACCGGATTACACCTTGTAGAAAGGCATGGGCTCCAATGCTCCTAGTTTGTAGGGGAACCATGTGACCTCGCTGGCGGCGAGGACGCAAACGGTTGGGTGAAATCTTTAGTATTCGGTCCTACTCAAAATGGGCCCCAATATGAAGGTCTTGGTCTAACGGTACACCTTGAACTCGTGCTTAAAAACATGGGAAATGTACGGAAATCCAATGTTGCATGAAAAAAACTTAATGAGTAATATGACTTAGGAACATTAGTGCTAAGGGACGAGCCCGCTTATTCGGTATTCAAAAGTGAAATGGACTCCCGAAACAACCGTTTAGACACGTGTCTAGAGCATATCCACATGATATTAAGGGACGAGTTTCGCCAATTGATGGCTTCATTAGATCAATCGCGGAATCGCATTGAAAATAAAGTGTGAAGTTTGCCGATCTTTAGACTTCTATTGAAAAATGTGCCTCATCACTACATATCCATGCTCTTTGAAATATTTTACGTCGTCTGTTCCAGTGACTATGATTTGTATTGTAGAAATTGCAACATTAGGACAAAATATGGAATACCTTGTCTTCATGAAGTTGCAATTATCGCTCATGAAGGACGCGCATTCATGGAAGCAGATGTCGATGTCATTTGACGTTAGATTCACTAGTTCGATGATGCGGATAACAAACCAAGTGATCCAAGATATGTGAACGTGAATGAGGTGATCGTGGATGATCTCAAAGAAGACATCCAATCCGGTGAGTTAACAGATCGCAAGATTATGCAAATTGCCACAATATGGCGAACACTTATAGACCCGAAAACCATAATGCTAGAAGCACCATATACCAACCCGAACCCAAAGGGGATGACAAAGAAGGGCATAAATGAAGGTAGAAGATCGAGTTTTGAATACACTCGTGAAATCATGGCCAAAGCAAGGGAGGAAAGGGAAAGAAAGAGAGCGGCGGAGGTGGCGATGGAGGAAGAGGAGGAAGCGATAGGGGAAGTAACGGGGAAAAAAATGGATGATGATGTGGTAGGGGAAGTGGAGGAAATGACACACAATCCTTACCTACCCTCCGGTTTTCATAGGGAAGTACGAGTTCGGTTCCCACAATTTTGAAAACTTCATGGTTCCTTATGTTGAATGCCTAGTAGATGTTCAAGGTGACGCAAATTGTGGATTCCAAGCACTTGTTGTATTGTTGGGTCGCGGGGAGGATAAATTACCTCAACTTCGAAGAAGTGTGATGAAGGAGCTTCGTGATCACCCGGGTGGATATGAAATATTTCTAGACGATGAAGACGTCAACCATAAACGGATGATGGCGAAGCCCAAATGATTCCGCCAAAAAGTGTTGACACCATCCAAACACTGGATGAATATGCCCATATTCGATGCATTGTTTGCCACAATCTACAAGTGCACTCTTATGTCCTTGGATTGGAATGTGACTCATACAAGCCTCTCATTGACTAAGAAAAAGACTCTCAAGGGTTCCCTAAACCCCGGATCTATCGCATTCATCGCCCGAGACATGATTTATCACCATTATGCTACATTAAGTATTAAAGATCTTATGAAGTTAAAACATTAACTAGAGTTATTTATACTTGAAATTTTCTCTCCTAAGTTTCCTTCAATTTTGTACAGTTAAAATGTACTATAAGTTGTTCGATGCCGACGTTCTTCAATATTGACATGTGGCTCACGACCGAAGTGTTGAAGGATTGGCAAAGACATACAAACCGCAATTCAATATGTTTAGAGACCTTCGTGCACAATATGGTCACCTTTTACCTTAAACATTCAAATAAATTATTTTTTTTAATAAAAAAATTCGCACAATATTTCAATAATAATAATACATCCTCCAATAGTAAAAAAAACTACTAAACAACCTTAATTATTAATAATAATTAATATTAATTATTAATAATAACTAAAAGTAATAATAATCAATACTATTTAACAATTAATTATTATAACTAATTAAATACGATTAATTACTAATTATTATAATTATTTATAATTAATCAAAATTAATATTTATAACTATTAAACAACCTTAATTAATAATAATAATAATAATAACAACAATTAATACTAATAACTAAAACTAATAGTACTGATTAGGTGATGATTGACGCATTGATTTCCCATGTTGAAGTCATTATGGTGCCACAAAAATGTTTGGCAAATTTGGTTCGGTTAATGATGAGGCGATGATTAGTGATAATTGATTTCAATTTGGGGCCTATAAATTAGGGGTGTATTTAAGTTGTGCCTTTATGAATCCGTTTTAGTAAATTGGGTCACTTGAATTGGAATAACCGGGGCGATTCACTCATTTATAACAATAAATTGATTGGATTGTGAATCGGACTACAATGATAGATAACATGTTCATCTTCAACGATCATATTGTGTAATATGAGTATCTCCTTATTGTTTTACCGATTAGAAAAATGTCTCAAGCAAGTGCATAATGGCATATAATGACAAATCGAGCTTGCAAGACACTGATCAAAAGCTCACTTCACATCTGTACAACACGATTCTTGGCATTGGGAAAACAATGTATCGAATTGACGAGACAAATGTAGTCCATCCATGATAAATGATTATCGTTTACAACCAAAGATTATGTGGGGCTCTACCACACAACATCATCAAATACAAGAGAACGATCAAGAATCCTCTTTACTTACGTGGATTAAGGTTTGGGTCTTTCTTGGATTCCATAGAACCGATGGTTTTTTATGAAAGTGAAGATGGAAGAAAATTTGTGTTGTTGATAGGTTCATGTTAGGGGTAGTTGCATTGACAAGCCATTGATAATGACGAGATGAAAATCGTATATAAGACTAGTGGTTCAATTTTGTTTTGGGGTTGACAACGAAAAGACCGTCAAACTCGGTTTACAAGAGAACTCGGCTAAGGAGGAAAGATGAGGAAAGAGGGAAACAAGAGAGTTTGTATCAAAAGGGAGATTAATCAAATATGAATCAATGCTTAGGGATTTCATCATACATGATCATATATAAGATGAATGAATGTTGTTTGGTATGCTTTATCATGGATTTGGGAATCACTCAAATCTATTCTCACGTGTTGAGTACTAAAAAAAATTTGAATGAGTGATTTCAGTATTTTCATTTCCGTTTTTTTATGGGTTTAAATTATTTCAAAATATATTATGTAATTAAAATTGAGAATAATTTTGTTTTAATTGATTTGTGTAATTATAATCGTATAGTTGTGTGAATTAAATTGCATATAAAAACAAGAGTAGATTGATGTCATTCAAACCATTTGGATATAAGTTGTAAGATTCCAGTTTTCACATTCACCGTTTGAGTCTAAAAACACAAGATCCGTCCCGATCCCGTTTCATATAATAGACGGAATGGGATGTGGGACAATGTTAGCCCGTCTTGTCTCGTCCCATGCCCAACCCTATAATTTTGGATATGCAATTCGTTTTGGCAGTAACATCACACGAAGGGTTTACAATAAATAAAGTTTAGTTCGAACGTTAGTGCATCCGGTCCGGACCGCACCGTAATTTTTGGTCCCGGGCCGGTCAGATAGACCAAAATTTTCAAAAACTTGGACCGGACCTCACTTCCGGTCCAGTCCCTTCCGGTCCGGATCAGAATAATATAAAATATGTCTTTTGCAAAACATATATATATATATATATATATATATATATATATATATGTGATTTTTTTAAATATCAAAATTAAATATTATAAAAAAAATATTTCGGTCCAGGACCGGGACTAGACTAGAAAAGAAAAAATGGATCGGACCAAAAAATCGGACCGAACCGAAAAAAACCGGACTAGGTCAATTTTGCACAACCCTAGTTTGTATTGAATTAGAATTTGCAACCGGATTGGAGGTCAGGATTTATATCTAGCTAAGTTGAAGTATAACTTTTATTCATAACATATTATATCTAGCCTACTATTTTGTGGGTTGTTGACTTAATGTTTTATGAGTTACTAAAAATTTTGAATCCCACATCAATTATCAAATATTTTTATTCTCACATCAGTATAATTTTTATTCATAACGGATTAATATATGCTCTGCTTTTTCTTGGCCTCTTGGCTAAGTTGAAGTATAACTTTTAATCATAACGAATTGCATACTACTTTGTGAGCCGTTGACCTAATGTTTTGTGGGTTGCTAAATATTTTCAATCTCACGTCGGTTATCAAGTAAGATTGATAGTTTGATAACTTATATAAATAGAGGGTTTGAAGATTAAACAAATCATTCATTTCTTGGCTTTTTGGTTAAGTTGATATATTTTTTATTCATAACAGATTAATATCTGTTTTGTGGGTCGTTGGCCTACTGCTTTATAGGTCGTTGACCTAATATTTTGTGAATTGCTAAATATTTTCAATCCCACATTGATTATCAAGTAAGGCTGATAGTTTGATAACTTGTATAAATAAAGGGTTTGAAGATTAAACAAATCATACATTTCTTGGGCTTTTGGCTAAGTTGAAATATAATTTTTATTCATATAATTTTTTATTCATAACGGATTAATATTTGCTTTGTGCGTCGTTGACCTACTGTTTTGTGGATCGTTGATTGTTTTGGGTTGTTAAATATTTTCAATCTCACATTGGTTATCAAGTAAGGCTGATAGTTTGATAACTTGTATAAATAGAAGGTTTGAAGATTAAACAAATCAAACATTTCTTGGTAAGTTGAAGTATTATTTTTTCATAACGGATTAATATCTGTTTTGTTGGTCGTTGGCCTAATGTTTGTGTGTTGTTAAATATTTTCAGTCCCACATCGATTACCAAGTAAGTTTGATAACTTGTATAAATAGAGGGTTTGTAGATTAAACAAATCATACGTTTATTGGCCTTTTGGCTAACTTGAAGTATAATTTTTATTCATAACGGATTAATATCTGCTTTGTTAGTCGCTAAACTACTGCTTTGTATGTGGGTCGTTGATCTAATATTTTGTGGGTTGCTTAAATATTTTCAATCTCACCTCGATTATCAAGTAATGATGATAGTTTGATAAGTTGTATAAATAGAGGGTTTGAAGATTACACAAATCATACATTTATTGACATTTTGGCTAAGTTGAAGTATAATTTTTATTCATAACGGATTAATATCTTTTTTGTGTGGGTCGTTGACCTACTATAATTTTTGTGGATTGCTAAATATTTTCAATCCCACATCAATTATCAAGTAAGACTGATAGTTTGATAACTTGTATAAATAGAGGGTTTGAAGATTAAACAAATCAAACATTTTTTTGGCTTCTGGCCAAGTTGAAGTATAATTTTTAGTTTGATGAACTAGGTTTCGTGTCTCTTTTGAAATCAATCCGATTGTATTTTTTGACAAAATATCCTTTCTATTTTAACTAACGATTTCAATTGTTATCAATCGCTGAATGAATTTTATTTATTTTTAAATTTCAAACCCGTTTAAAAATAAATCTTATATATATATATATATATATATATATATATATATATAGATCCTGACTCATATGTAAACAACTCTTACCATGTGAACATGTAAACATCGAATATATGTAACTATACCGCCGAATATATGAATCAGGTCCGGCGAATATTTCTTCCACTAATCACACGGTTTTTTCCTTTAATATCGTCTAATCTCAACCATCTATTTAACGATCTAACAAATACAGTTTGTTCTCATTTACATGGTAAGAGTTGTTTACATGGGAGTCAACGTATATATATATATATATATATATACATATAGATAGTGACTCCCATGTAAACAACCCTTATAGTGTACAATGAGAACAAATAGTAGCCATTGATCTGATTAATCTAAAGGCTGAAATTTAACACAAATATTCAACGAAAAATTCAGCACACTCTCCTGATTGGAATGTGTAATACACTCTCCAAAATAAGGCAATTACAATATTTTATAAAAATTATAAATGAGATCTTCTTCCACTATTTTAGGGAGTTACAATATACAGAATCTTCCAATTAATTTCAACAAAATCGTTCAAAGCATTATCAATTATATGGATGATACGTTTTGCTGAAACTTCATACACTCCTTTATCGCCGGAAAAACTAAACATATTTTCGCGGGAATAGTTAGCAGTAAGTGTTTCTTCTTCAGTATACAGTATTCTCATCATCAAACAATCGGTTGATTTATCCACAATTTTTTCGTTTTTCATCAATATATGTCCTCAATTTTTCGGTTGATTTGTGTAGGGGATTCAAGCAAGCAACAGATTCAGAATCGATGGAAGAAGGTAAGTGAACGTGAAATAACATAAACAGTTAAAGTAATATGTTAACAGATATTTGGCTTCATATTAACGAATATAATTGAATATACCACTGAATACGATTCTGTAACGGTGAAGGTTTACCTAAATATCAACTATTAAACAAACTCGTATTTAAATTGTCATAATATAAATATGTATTGAATTTTTTACAAATTCCCCATGTGAAAGAGATTGGGATGTTGATGGATCCAGCATTGATGCTAACATGGAGAGTATGAATGAATTTTATGAAGCAGCGGCAAACGAAGAATTCAATGCCGAAATAGTCATGACGCAATCACCGGGTAAAACTAAATATTAGACTCCGCATTATGATGAATCAAACCATCCACGTATTGGAATGTGTTTCAAGACGCCGGAGGAAGGTATAGATTTTTATAAGGCGTATGCTAAAGAGGTCGGTTTTGATATTCGGTTGTCATCTTCACATGTATGCTCAAAAGATGGGACTTTATTGCATCGTCGCATATTGTGTAGTCGGTCAGGATTCAAGGGAAATGTACCCACTACCGGAAAGTGTCATAGAGTTTCAAATCGGGTTGGTTGCAAAGCAATATTTGCTATTAAGTTTGCCGGAAACGACGGGTACACTGTATCAAAATTTGAGGCTCAACATAATCATTCGCTACTTGAAGGAGTGTCGAAGAAATTCATGACGAACAGGAAGCTTGATTACGGACATCAGATTTTTTTTATAAACTGCGCAAAAGCTAATTTAGGTCCATCTATGTCACACCGTTTGATGAATGAAATCATGGGAGGATACAGAGATGTTGGACCTATTGTGAAGGATTGTCGAAATTTCAAGAGGGATTTAATGGCATACATATCCGGTGCGGATGCACAAATAATTTTGGATACATTCCACAAGAAACAAGAGCGGTGTAGTGGTTTCTACTTGGCATATGATGTGGACGAACAAAAACGACTCACAAGGTTGTTTTGGTGTGACCCAATTGCTAGGTCAAATTTTGCAGCGTTTGGCGATGTGGTATCTTTCGATTCTACGTATCGATCAAACAAGTAAGTTTAAACAATTATTTTTATATTCAATCATCACAATTCATTAATTCGGTATAATTGAAACTATTTATTTTATCATGAACATATCACCGCACACTGCAGGTATAGTATGGTATTCGCTCCCTTTACAAGAATGGATAACCATCGTAAATCGGTCACATTTGGTCCCGGTCTACTTTTGAAAGAGGACGTAGATTCTTACACATGATTCTACGCGACTTTAAGGAAGCAATGTTCAGGGTCCTGCTGTTATCGTCACCGATCAAGTTGTGCTGTTGAACAAGGATATAATGATGAAATTGCCACTACACGTAAGGATCACATTTGTACATTTGGTATACAAGTTTTAGATGTCGTATATATGATCAATTTATTAATGAATATATTATTGTATTTCATTGAATATATTTAACAATTATAATTCTTTATGACCTAACAGGTGGACAAAGTTGTGCTGTTGAACAAGGATTTTAGGTTGAAGATTAACAAGGTTGTTTGGAGTTACGAGACTACAATCACGGAGTTTGAACAACAATGGGGGGAAATGATCGATGAATATGACTTGGGTGCAAACACTTGGCTTTCATTAATGTACTCGTTGCGGCAATTATGGATTCCTGCATATTTTAAGGACGTACTATTGGGTGGACTTATGCGTACAACTTCGATATCTGAATCAGCCAATAGCTTCTTCGGTAGATACAACAAGCGTAATTTCACACTCATAGAGCTGATGATGCAGTTTGATAGTGCTATGGATGCTCAAAGGCATGCGCAATCAAAGTTGGACATGGAATCTGCAACCATGACACCTAACTACAAAACACCGCATGAAATAGAGAGGTTTGCATCTTTTGTATACACTCTCAAGACATTTTTAAATGTAAAATATGAGATATACTTTGCGTGTGTTAACTGCAATGTTACTGAGGAGACTGTTGTGGATGGTTATAAGACACATGTTGTCCGTGACGAAGGGTTTGGATTATTCACTGTCCAACATGATTCGGATGTGAAAAAGTTAACATGTATGCGCAACATGTTTAATAGGGTTGGTATCCCTTACCTTCACATATTCTGCACTTACAAGTATATGTATATGAAGGAGATCCCGAATGAGACGGTGTGTCCTCGGTGGAGGAAGGCTGCTAGACGGGTAGCCAGTACGAACATAGATCAGGTAGTTGTTCAACAGTGTATTGCGTTGGAAGAGAAAAAAGAATTAACAAATAAGGTATGGAGTGCAATATATTCGACGGTTGGAAGTGCAGTTGATGACACTGCAATGCTAGAAGATTTGTTGCAAACCCTCAATGCAAAAAGAGCCGAATACATGAAGTCCGATGATGTGTTACTCACTGTAAATCCATCAAAACAAGACATGGTTGAGAGTTTTGTTGGAATAAAAGTTCCACCAGATGTTACCATTCAGCCACCGGTGAAAGCAAAAAACAAAGGCACTCGTATAAAAAGTAGTCTCGAAACTGCAACTACAAAAGCAAGCAAACCACTACGATATTTTGCAAATTTGTTATGGTAACTCACTAATAAGCAAGTAATTAGTTAATCTAAGTGCGTAACAGAAACATTATAACATTCAGACAGTATATCGAGTATATTCGAGAACTCAAACCTTTATATTCTATACTTATATCGTTTATATTCAATAAGAGCGGTCATTAACATAAAATCCACTAATATATTATATATTTGTCAAATATACATTGTCTATTATACAAAATTTAAATCATATACGGTCAAAAATGTAAAGGGTGTTATTATCAACATACTACATATAATATACGAAACATCAACCAAATATATCATCCATATTATGATACATACCTTTGATGAGCTAGTATATCTAGTTTACGTGGAAACTTAAACCTATATATTCGTCACTTATGTTGACTATATTCAATAACTTGGTCATTATCAAACAACACACTTATATTGTCTATATCGAGTATATTCGGCAACTCAACTCTTTATATTCATTACATATGTTGCATATATTCAAAGGTAAGGGTCATTAACATACAACACACTAACATATTATATATTATGCAAATATACATTGTATATTCTATAAAATATAACATCTCATATGGTAAAAACTGCAAAGGATTTGATTCTTATCACAAACTATAATGTACGAAATATTCATTAAATACATAATGTACATTCTGGAAATTTGTCGTTCACATTCGGTGATTTATGTAGTTAATAATCCAACATATATAGACTGTTAATTGAAGTTAGCATACTAGATACAAATCATACACGAACGGCTGTTGTAAATTAGTGAATTGACATTAATAAAGACAATAGTGTCAAACACAATAATCCATACATAAGTGTTCAAAATAGCAAAACAGAGAAAGACACGTTAGAATATAGTTTGAGAAACTGTAGCGAAATAGTTTTCCAAAGCAACATATTAAGACACCAGTTGGTACGTCTATTCATCATCATCTTTAGCGTTGTTAATCTCCAAAGCCCCTCTAGCAATCATACGCGGTATGTCATGCATCACTGTGTTTTCAGACCAATGGAGCAAAGTATATAAATATTTGACCCTCAACACCCCAATACTTTTCCTGGTTCCTCGTACAAAATTACAATCCCAGTTGACATCTCCCTTGTAAGTTTTCATGTGACGCATCGCATATATACCGTTGTCTTGGCTAACACGCGTATCTCTCCATTTCATATTCATGTTGTGCATTCTGACCATGCTTTTCACTTTATGAGCCAGATCCGCATAATCATCCTCCAACAAATAGGCTTGGAATAAACGCTTCTGCATCACACACAAACTCACAATTTTTCAGCAAATATATACGCATATAGCACCTTAGCAAGACCAACATACATGTTAATTAAAATAAAACTCACAATTAAATTGAAGTGTGTAATGTATGGATGATTGAGAGTTGGTGGTCCATCCAGTGAGTTGTCAAGTATGTCTATGACCCCCTCCTTTATTTTGAAGCACATAACGTAATAATGTTCATATACGCACATCGGAAACATAACCTGTTACACAATAAAATATAGCCTTAGTTCATATTCAATAAATATTATAACGTTAATATAAAAAAAATTAATTTTATGTTACCATGTCAAGATTTCTGAAATCTTCCATATGATCTGTTGATATTATGCACTTGTTAAGCTCGTAATTGAAAATTTTGTACATTTCTTCGAACTCAACTTCCTCTTCGTCACCCATTAAAAGTAGCTGCGTACAATTTTGCACCAATTGATAGTGTTAAATTCCGATTAGAAACAAATCAGATAATACAGAATATTAATATAAATGGTGTCGAATATAAATACACAAAATGATAGAATATCTATTTATTTTTCACATTACCGTGCATGACACACCCACAAAAAAGATTTTCGGTGAGTTTTCTCCTCTATACCACTCAAGTGCGTTTAAATATGATGCCCAAGCATCCACAATAGTGGCGCCACATTAGAGTTTCCTTGGATGGATTTACATATTTCAGTATCCATCACAATTGCTCCACGTTTGAAGAGTATTTTCCTGAACAATATGGTAGTTTTATTTTAACCAACAATATATTTATTAATACAAACTTAAGTAAGTTATAAATAACAATTACAACTGCTAGGAAGACCATACGCAATTACCTTACATTCAACGCCCCTATGAACTTGTTTAATGAAGTCTCCTCAATAGAACTTCGACCAACAATTTTCACAACCCTATCAACATATGGACTTTTCTCATACGCAGATTTCTTCACCTCCCTCTTTGGACGCGGAGTTTTCGACTTGGCAACAGTGGGAGCAGCCACTTCCTTACCCTAAGCATAAAGGTTATATACATTACATGTAATTATATAATAATAACATCCGTTACTGGATATAATAAAAATATAACTTTATAAAAACTACGTGTCATATGTGCAACATATATATTCAATATCAAACCTTCGACGAAACCAAGGTCCTGTTTGCACATCTCGTACAGATTTTTGAACAGTATTTTTGATCTTATCAGGATCATAAACAACGAGTTCCTTCCCCTACACATATACAACAACAAAATAACTTAAACAACTAATAGATGATTTTACCAACAAACCGAATATAACATAAATTGCAACCGAATACACACAAATAAATAGATGAATATAAGATATTAATATACATACCTTTGATGAGTCAAACGACACATATAGCTGCAATGCAACGTTAGAAGTTGGTGACGCTGTTGTTGCGGTGATCTGATTATCAATGTCGACATCCTTTCCCTGCACATTTATAGTTAAGACAAAAATGTACACTTACAAGTTTATAAATACACACGCATTGAACAGAATATATAAACACAAGCAGTTGAATATAAATACATAATAATTGTGAAGTAAACTTAATGAAATACATACACTAGATTTGTCAACAGACACAGACCGCATGGTATCATCCGCACACAATGTATCACCATCAGTTGCTTCATCCTTATCAACCACGCGTATCTGGAACATCAAATATTAAAATAGAATTTTCTAAATATAAAATAATAAACATTTGTAAACGAATAAAGAAATCACCTCTAGTGCGACATGCGGTGAATTAAATATAATATCATCATGCTTGTAACACCCCGAATCCACGGGATTCGGAGCGCTACGGGTTAGGACCTCACAATGGGTCCCGACCCTTAGCTTGACAACAATTTCACTGGATCTTACAACAAGACACAAATAAAGGCAAAACCGAAATTCATTTTAATGCAATGATATGAACCCCAAAAGAAAACAACGAAAGACTTCAGCCGAGATACAACGCTAAAGGCAACCGCCATACACGCGACATACATAATACCCTAAACAATACATAAAAACAACCCCCAAAACCCATTCTAAAATGTACGGCCCCCGGCTGCCCACTCTTCCGGATCTCTCGGTCGCGTCCCTAACCTGCAAGGCAACTACAACAATATCGGTATAAAACCGTTAGCTAGCATTCAAGGCATTAGAATCATGGTATTGGCACACACACACATAAGGCATCATAAACACACAACATGTTCCAAAACACACAATCCGGTTTATTATCTTTTTATTATTAGGTCATATCCCGTTCTAATTCAACTTCTTTTGTGACACGAGAATCTTAAAGATCTCGCCCTTGTCCCCTTTCACCATACGGGTTTGTACTTGATGCGGATCAGCATCACCCGATGGGCTGGTCGCAAGGCACCTCCCAGTCATCCCCATTTTGGACTGGACAAGCGGTCACCGCCCGTTATCATACACTTGGGCCAAATATAACGATATAAAGTCGGTGGTCCTATTACCGGTTTAGATGTTATAACATAAGCAATAAACACACACATAAACAATAAACACACACCACCAAACACGCATTGAAACTAATACAGAGAATACGAGCTAAGTAAGTCCGGAGACTTACCTCGTCCCAAAGATAATCCCGCTAACCACCGCTCTCAACTTCCCGTAGGAAGACACTCAACGCCTGGTCAAAACAAGGCACACAATCAACATCTCTCTCACATGCTAGAAGTCCTTAGACTTCTAGTTCCAATGATCTCGCAAGATCATAAACCATAACCATGATAGGATAACGACTCCTAATCCTCACGATCTCACAAGGTCATAACCATCACTACACGTGCTAGGATACTCTCGTCCTAGTCACCACAATCTCAACAGACATGTAACCATAATCTCAATCCTCATAAGCTCACAAGATCAACCAAACACTCAACGCCTTACAATCCTCACAAGATGATAACACCTCAAGCTTTAGAACGATCATAAATCCTCAAAACTCACCTAAGGTTCAAACCACTATTTGGTATTCACTCTAAGTTATGCTAGATCCAACCTAGCATGATACTAATACTAAACATAACTAAATCGAGGAAGAATGTACTCACACGACGTCAAAAGACGGATGTCGAATCTTGGACTCGTTAGGCCTTTATCGGGGCGCTTCCGGACCTAAAACCAAACTAAACAAATTTAGCTTATAAGCTAAATTTGAAAGGAATAATGAACACATATATCCAAGGAAAACCCCACTTTTAAAACCCAAGTTAAAACCGTAAATATATATTCCGTGCAAATTGTATAACATCATAAACCCAAGGTAAAACTCGTTTTCGAAACCAACATCAAAATCCCGTAATTGAAATCCGAGTTAAAAAGCAACAAATACATTTTTAGGGCAAGGTGAGCAATTTCATAAACTTGGGTCATATACTGAAAATATAATTAAGGGTCATAATCTACAATTTCCAGCAAGATTCCAAAATGTGGGTAAAATATGTAAATATAAAAAGCTGGGTACATTTCATAATTAATCATAAATTAGGGACCAACTTTAGAAATGCCCTAAAAGGGTTGCTCCTTAATCGACATCAACAGAGGGGGGGAGGAACAGTGCGGCGGCCGACTTGTTTTGGAGGAGGAAGGTAGGGCCGGCGGCGCAGGGCTGCTTGGATCCGGCAGCGAGGCGAGGGGGCTGGGGCTCCGGCCGGCAGGAAGGCGGCTCCTTGGCGGCGCTGGCTGCTCCTTCGCGGCAGTGAGAACAAAGAAGAAAGGGAGAGAAGAAGGCAACCGGAGATCTATTTGCTGGCGGCCCCGGTGTCGACTGATGAAGCAATGTCGAGGCAGAGCAGTTGCTTCCCGGCGTCGACGAGGCGGCTCCCTCCAAAGGCGAAGCGCAAAGGTTTCTCCGGTGGTGCAGCGAGGGTGGTTCGAGAGGGTTGGTTTCTTGCCTCCAACCAACAGAGAAGATACCCTCCTCCGGCATGTTGCTGTTGTCGTGGGCTCTGATTTCTGGTGGTTGTAAAGAAGAACCAGAGGGAGGATGGCTTCTCTGGTGGCGGCAGAGTTGCTTCGCCTGCTTCAGGTAGAGCCGAACAGGAGTGGCTCCTGGTGTTTGACAAAGGGAGTGGGCCGGGGCTGAACGTCGAGTGAGAGAGAAGAGAGTTGAGAGCTGGTGACCTGAGGAGAGGTGAAGGTGAGGTTGGGTATGCTTGTTGCTATGGTTGATTGAGTGAAGGAAATGGTCGGGATAGGGTGCAGATGACAGCACAGGAAGGGGGCGGCAAATCATCACAGAAGGTCGGGACAGATATTTGAGTGAGACAGATATTTGAGTGAGACAAGGCAGGGAAAGAAATAAATAAAATAAATAAAAGGAAAGGAAGAAAAAAATTAAAATAAATAATAATAACATAGAATAAACTCGATCGAAACGAACCGAACGGGACTTTCGAATCGGAAAATTTTTCCGAACTTTTCCACAAAATAAAATACTGAATATATAAACAAAATATATACTCGTAAAAATATAGTTTACGATATATAAATTGCTCCCATAAAATTTTCTTGATAATAATATAATGGTATAAATACGGATAATATATATATACATATATATATATATATATATATATATCACAACTCGTAAAATTCAGATTACGGCGTAAAAATACTTTAAAAATATATTGAGGCCATTAAAATATTAACAAAATACAAAAACAATAAACATCGAAAACGTACTCAATAAACGGTCGTTACATTCGATCCCCCTAAAAACAAGTTTCGTCCCGAAACTTGCTATACGTCGAACTTCTCGGTCCCTAAGGCCGAGGTATGAACTCTTCAAACTAAGAAACCTTCTAACTTAAACACACCATCTAGTCCAACTACCACCGCAAGATATATCAGGTCATATAGCACATTCCCGCACATGGTACAATTACAAATAACATCACACAAACACGTAACTCAACTAAAGGAAGAACTAGGTCTAACCAGTTGGTTCCATCGATTCTACTGGCTCAATGTAAACTCCACCAAAAATACTATCCTCCGTCCTCCATTTAGCCCCAGCGGTTCCTCGTCTGCAACTAGATTCTCATGACTAACAATGTGACTCAAGTCATGTATGTACTTTCTCAATGGATACACAAGAAACACCGGATGGCAACGCCAACTTGCAAGCCACTTCTCCAACTCACGCTAAGATCTCAAAAAGGTCCGATATATCGAAAACTCAACTTCCTTCTCAGGTCTTTCTCAATGCGGCATTTCCATTATGTTTCTCCTTGATCGTCTCAAACAAAGAAGATCGAGTCTTCCCATTTACACATTGGGCTTTGGTTCTTGTCAAACCAACTTTGATGTCACGTTTCCTCAATAATTGTTGCACGCTCCAAGTAAGGAAGGGAGTAATTTACTTCCCACTACTTCTACTAACAAGGCATGTATGTTGTTACTTCTCACTTTTACATCAGTACTTAACCCAGACCTTGTCTTGAAGAATCACTTGTAAAACACAAAATCCATCATACCTCGAGGCAATGTCAAAACAATTGCCCAACGACTCTTTTATTAACTCTTAACATCACGGGTTCTGACTTTCCTTTGTCAAAACTCCATTGTCTTCCAAAGTAGGTTAGCCATTTATGTTATTACTTTGGAGGATCTCTCCACAAATTCGGGAATGACCGGCACATCCAAGAAAGCCTGCAACTTCTTTCACATCCTTTGGGGTTACCATCCCGAGACAACTTGTCATACAACTTCTCTCTTCTTCGAGAGTAGACCAAAGTATCTTATCCGGGGCATTAGTAAGCCCACATGGAATCACTAAAAACTCGTAGTGACCATGGTTGTCCGGAATGCCGTTTTTGCAATATCCGAGTCTCGAATTCTCCATTGGTGGCATCCACACCTTAAATTATTCTTATACGAGACTACTGACCCTTGCGATTGATCGAGTAGATCATCCATTCGT
Source organism: Fagopyrum esculentum (assembly GCA_033239045.1). NCBI lineage: Eukaryota > Viridiplantae > Streptophyta > Magnoliopsida > Caryophyllales > Polygonaceae > Fagopyrum > Fagopyrum esculentum. The sequence continues at coordinate 104,253,601 of BSUD01000005.1, forward strand.
TGTAAGAAATACTTGTCTCTCACCATTATCTTGTTCGACTCACGGTAATCGATGTTCAAATGGAGAGAATTGTTTGTGTTTTTCACAACAATTCTGATGTTCTCACAATAACTTCAATCAAAAGTTCAAGATATAATTAAATATTAGATTCAAATCAAGAGCTCGAGATAGCATTCGGAGTTCCCCATAGCATTTCATTAATTTCTAGTGAAATCTTATCAATAAGTTCTTCCAATTGCTCCTTCACTTGTTAACACAATACATGTCTATGCACAAGTGTCATTCCATACGACACCTTAGATATCGGGATTGAATCAAGCTCGACCTAGTGGAAAAATCCACATTATGACGTATTGGAATCCGTGATATCTCGGTTTTCATCTTTTCCTCTTCCGTCACATAACGTAGGACCTACACAACCTTGTCTTAAAACTTTACAAGTGGTAATGACACAATTGATCTACCTCGATCTATTGAGGTGACGTCTTTAAGACTCGTGTATTGTTCCATCTTCAGCTAGGACCGTGTCTGTTCTCTTTCAAGGGTCCTTCTTTTCTTGAATCCGTACTGTTCCATCCTTTTCACCTTGAAGGCCTGGTTGTAATAACCTTTTAAGAAGTCATACTTATGTGTTGCCATAAGCGTCTTAACTGTAGGGCATAACCACGTCTTATAACAAATTGATCTTATCTTCTTCGCTCTCCGGTCATCCCAACATGTTGGGGGAGTTCTTCGTATTCCACCTAAGCTTGCATCATTCCTTCGAGTAGGTGTAGAACTACTTCATTTCCTTATGTAACCGCAGAGGTTCTAACCTCAATCTTTCATATACTTCTCGTACATCTCATGTCGACATCAACTTTAAGACTTCGGTCTTCTCTTACTCTGGTTGGTCACTTTATACATCTCTCGGTATCCCATAAACAACTTCACAACCGTACCAGTATGCCCTGTGGAAAACGCTAGAACAAATTCATCCACAATCACTGAAAGATCCACTTACTACTTCACCAAGTACTAACATCATAACTCTAAGCTCATAGCGTTGCCCTTATCTAGGTTCTCCCTTTCACGCTATAGCCACCATGACTCTTCCGTGTGAGTCTGAAGCATCTGACTCAACTTTTACTCGCGAAAACATACTATCCATTTCATTAGAACGAACATATTATGCATCATCTTATTATACTCCCGTCTACGCACCACAAACAATGAAAACCTTACCTTTCGCTTGATCTACCGGTTCCCTTTACCATGATCAAACCTTAAAACTTCTAATCCGGGTCGTTCTCCTATATGTCGTTCTCGTGACCTAAGAAGGTCGCAAAGGGTCATTACAATCCCTCCCTAGGAGGTCTGTTACATTCACTTTCTTTGATCCTATGCAATATTACTTGATTAAGACAATTGTACTTAGTTGACATACTTCCTCACTACTTACACCGAACCACCGGAAATCTTCCCAGCTCTTGTTACCGATCCTTCATGCCATTGTCTTGCCTACTCTTCTCATCTACGCTCATCAATAGCCAACCCGCACACGTGCGTTCTTGGTTGTCATCAATTACTCTTCTCATCCAATGTCAATGACTTACCATTCTACTTACCCTCCATGTTACCATTCTCCTGAAGGCTACCCTCTCAGGGCACTCTGTCTTAAACTTCACTTGCTCATTTCACCCTTCACACACTCCGTTAACTCTTTATACACTCCACGCTTCTTTCTTCTTCTATAAGGTAACTATACCTTCTCGGCCTTGTTGTGTCGCATAACTCCCGTTCATAGGCTTAACCGTTCTTCATAATATCTTGTAAGTGCATCTTCCCCACATCTCTATGGTTAGTAACTACTCTCTTCTCTTGGTTGGTAACTTGAGTCTTTTAATCAAAACTCCTTGTTTTATCTTTCATCTTCTGAATATCATCATCCACACACCCTTCCTCCTTAACGTTGCTCAGTTTCATCTCAATGACGGAAAATGATTGACTCCGCCAGGTAATTCTACTATGTGAACTTTCACCATGTGATCCTCCTCGTAACTCTCGTATTTTTGACTCTTCACTTCTTGGTACCTAGCAAGTTTAACACACTGTATTTAAATCCTTCCCACATGTTTCGTTCACTTTTCTCCTCTACCCTCCAATGCTTGGAAACGTCTAAGGAAAGCTTTGCATCTTAATGGAACGTCACCTTTAACCTTGTTAGAATATACCCATCTTCTCCTCGATTCGCATCTTTAGTTGTCCACGTGTCTTCTCGAAGAATTTATACTCGTTATATCTATTGGTCACGTTGTCGTTCAATCCCGGTTTCTTTATAACCACTTCTACACTTTAATGATGCTTCCTTTTCTTGTATTGCTTCCATCTTGACTCTCTTAAGTAGTCTCGAGTTCTTCTTTCTACTCGTTTGTCCTTTGTTTATGTCATCTCTAATCCTCCTCTTCGACATCCTTTTAAAGGAATCCGAGAACGTCATGGTGTTTGTTAACACAAAATGCTCAACTCGATAATTGAGTGTACTCCTCCACATATGAACGCTATCTCAAGCCAACCACATTGTCTTTAAAGGTGATGATACTATACTTATCATCTTTTCTATTAGGTCCCGTAACTCCATATGCTACTACTATATATAATAAGAATACATATACATAACTATATAAATCCTACGTCCATATCACTACCAATATAATACATCCAACATTTCATCCACAATATAAGGTCCCAAAACATATAGTCGTCCACATAACTACTAATATATCACATCCGGAAATCCAATACAACAATACAAGGTCCAAACATGTATTATAGTCCACATATATTCACTATACATATAAATCAAGTCATCATGCAACTACAATCCACATATATTATACATACCTACATATCTACATATATATACAAATCCAATAAACTAAGCTGCCGAGATCCGCGGAAGAAGTGGTGGTCCGTACATTCTACCCCGACTCATGCATGTGATTTTGAAAACGAAAAGTCAGAACCCGTGTGGGTTCTGTTTATTCCTCATTCGGCCTTTAGAAGATTGCGAGTGCCATTGTTGTCAACCTAGGGCTCTGATACCACTTTTGTAACACCCCGAATCCACGGGATTCGGAGCGCTACGGGTTAGGACCTCACAATGGGTCCCGACCCTTAGCTTGACAACAATTTCACTGGATCTTACAACAAGACACAAATAAAGGCAAAACCGAAATTCATTTTAATGCAATGATATGAACCCCAAAAGAAAACAACGAAAGACTTCAGCCGAGATACAACGCTAAAGGCAACCGCCATACACGCGACATACATAATACCCTAAACAATACATAAAAACAACCCCCAAAACCCATTCTAAAATGTACGGCCCCCGGCTGCCCACTCTTCCGGATCTCTCGGTCGCGTCCCTAACCTGCAAGGCAACTACAACAATATCGGTATAAAACCGTTAGCTAGCATTCAAGGCATTAGAATCATGGTATTGGCACACACACACATAAGGCATCATAAACACACAACATGTTCCAAAACACACAATCCGGTTTATTATCTTTTTATTATTAGGTCATATCCCGTTCTAATTCAACTTCTTTTGTGACACGAGAATCTTAAAGATCTCGCCCTTGTCCCCTTTCACCATACGGGTTTGTACTTGATGCGGATCAGCATCACCCGATGGGCTGGTCGCAAGGCACCTCCCAGTCATCCCCATTTTGGACTGGACAAGCGGTCACCGCCCGTTATCATACACTTGGGCCAAATATAACGATATAAAGTCGGTGGTCCTATTACCGGTTTAGATGTTATAACATAAGCAATAAACACACACATAAACAATAAACACACACCACCAAACACGCATTGAAACTAATACAGAGAATACGAGCTAAGTAAGTCCGGAGACTTACCTCGTCCCAAAGATAATCCCGCTAACCACCGCTCTCAACTTCCCGTAGGAAGACACTCAACGCCTGGTCAAAACAAGGCACACAATCAACATCTCTCTCACATGCTAGAAGTCCTTAGACTTCTAGTCCCAATGATCTCGCAAGATCATAAACCATAACCATGATAGGATAACGACTCCTAATCCTCACGATCTCACAAGGTCATAACCATCACTACACGTGCTAGGATACTCTCGTCCTAGTCACCACAATCTCAACAGACATGTAACCATAATCTCAATCCTCATAAGCTCACAAGATCAACCAAACACTCAACCCCTTACAATCCTCACAAGATGATAACACCTCAAGCTTTAGAACGATCATAAATCCTCAAAACTCACCTAAGGTTCAAACCACTATTTGGTATTCACTCTAAGTTATGCTAGATCCAACCTAGCATGATACTAATATTAAACATAACTAAATCGAGGAAGAATGTACTCACACGACGTCAAAAGACGGATGTCGAATCTTGGACTCGTTAGGCCTTTATCGGGGCGCTTCCGGACCTAAAACAAACTAAACAAATTTAGCTTATAAGCTAAATTTGAAAGGAATAATGAACACATATATCCAAGGAAAACCCCACTTTTAAAACCCAAGTTAAAACCGTAAATATATATTCCGTGCAAATTGTATAACATCATAAACCCAAGGTAAAACTCGTTTTCGAAACCAACATCAAAATCCCGTAATTGAAATCCGAGTTAAAAAGCAACAAATACATTTTTAGGGCAAGGTGAGCAATTTCATAAACTTGGGTCATATACTGAAAATATAATTAAGGGTCATAATCTACAATTTCCAGCAAGATTCCAAAATGTGGGTAAAATATGTAAATATAAAAAGCTGGGTACATTTCATAATTAATCATAAATTAGGGACCAACTTTAGAAATGCCCTAAAAGGGTTGCTCCTTAATCGACATCAACAGAGGGGGGG